>CM039483.1:19014030-19073584 GCA_022433065.1 Begonia loranthoides
TGTGCTCAATGTAGCTATGCTCCATTCTCCCTCCCCTCTCTTAGGTCCCCTCTTACGTGCGCATACGGTCCAATAAATATGACATTTATAATGTAACAAAAACCTTTCATTTTGATTTAAAAGATTCTTTGTATTATTCCAACCATTTAAAGACACATTCTATCATTCAAAACATTTAAAAGATATTTTACACAACATTGTCTTAATCCTTACTCAAAACATTACATGACTATAATTTAAAATAGTTTTATAAACAAAATGATTTATAACCCATCGGTCAAAATCACTGCGTGACACATGTGCTCAATGTAGCTATGCTCCTTCAACTGTGATCCATTGCCATCACTCAACATTTTCCTCATTTGGATCACACTCCTCACCTACATCACATGATTTATCTATGAGCCTAATACTCAATAAGAGATAAAATAGGTTAGTAATAATTTGACGTTCATGATATGCAGTTTCATAAAAACATGTATTTTCTTTCAATTCTTTCCGTTTTTAGTCATATAATAGTCTAGACGTTGGAGATATACAGTTCAAGGGAAAAGAAACATCATATGGTCCTCCTTATGTAGGACTGTCACTAAACCCCATCTCACAACTTCTATTTACATTTATTCAGTCCATTATTAGTTTTTCTGTCAAAACATATTCATGAAAACATTTTTTTTACCTTTCTTGAAGACCATGATGCATGAAATGTGCATGAGTGTAATGAAGCATAACCTTGCCAACATATTCATGCATTTCATTTCATTATTCATTATAGCAAGCCAATAATAATCAATCACATTTTAATCCTTCAAAGATCAATAATAACCTCATATATCTCCTAGCATATCTATCATGTGATAGCATACAAGTTAGAAAATCACATCATAATAATATCCTTGTATATATCCAATACAACAAATAATGTCACCAATATCAACGCATTCTTAATATCTTGTGATATAGGTCAAATGACCAAATCCATGCAATATCTTTTACCTTAAGTTCCTTAATACGATTTCAACACTAATAAGTATCCTCTTGAGTGTTAAGTCTTAAAATATGATAAACCTTTCATCATATCCATTGAAGCATTTATGACTATAACTTTACCTAAAGTATGCACAACTTTTAATATACAGCGCCTTTACCAATAATGTGTATATTATTTAACCATTCCATGATAACAACTTACACTTATTTAAAAGAACACATGCCTAGAAGAACATGCTTAATTCATATGCATACTTCTTTAATTTCACTTCACAGTTTTCACTTGTTTTTGAAAACTCATAGCTCCAACTATACATAACCAATTTCATCAATTGTAGAAACTAAGTCTTCCTTGAGATGTCAATAATAACATACTCAAATGGTTTTACATTACAACCTCATCAAGATAGTCAATACATTCCAAATAGCACAACCACTCTATTTTGACCAATTTCCTCTTTTTGATTTTTTTCACTTTACCAACTTTCTTAAACTAAATTCTTTATAATCATAAAGAAAACCCTTATTAACTTCATAAAGTTGAGAGGGAGAGGTATTTTGCGTGAGAGCTTGGTGTCCTAATTGGTTTCCTTTTTACCTTTAAGTGTTAGGGTTTTATTCAAGGAAAAACCCTTCCCCCAAGCCTCTTTTCTGCTTCAAGCTGGAGGTTTGCACATAATAGACGTTAAGGTGTTGCGTCATCACTTTCTTTCCAATTAAAACGTGACATGGAATCTAATTACATGTGACCCTTTGTATTCTTGGTCAACTGCACCTTAATTTTCGGTTGACCGCTATCATATAATTTCAAAGGATTCCAACTCCAATATTCCTTTCTGTGGACACCCACCTTACCATAAAATGCCTAGCCATCTGTTGCGGGAGCCTAGCCTTCCGAGGACATCAATTTTACATTAAGCCGAATGACCACAACTTCATAGTCGATAGACTGCATTTCAATCTAAGGCACAAATTTCAATTGAGTCGGTCGCCCAGTCCAGAGCATATGTTTTGCCTTCCAGATGTCCATTCCAGATGCAATGTTCCTCATGCAGATGACCGCTCAATTTATGCTGATGACCACAACTTATTTTATCTTCTAATATTTCAATCAGATCGGACACCCACTCTAGAGACCAATTTCCACTTGCGGACGCCCATCAAACTATTCCATACAAAATTTTTACAAAATACCTAGCATCTGAACGTCTGCTCTAATATTGAGGACATTCGTAATGTCACTAAAGTTCACATCTCAAAATAAAACAAAATCATCAATTACAATTCCCAAAATCAATATCTTCAACAACCAAAATAATTATATCATTATCCAACATACCATTATCAAATATATTTCATATATAATTTACACTTAGCAAAGTAAAGTTTTTGGGTATTACATTCTTCCCCCGTTAATAAAATTTTGTCATCAAAATTTGATAAAAAAAACAATTCCAGATATTTAGTTTTCATATCTTGTTTTCGTTCCCATGTAACCTCTTCCATTGAATAATTTTGCCATAGAACTAACCAATGGAAAGAACAATGTTACCATGAGCACTAAATTAAAGTTCAGCACAATGTTTCATCCTCAAATTGATGGACAAATAGATAGAATGATATAGGTATTAGAGGATAGGCTACGAGCCTATGGACTAGAATTTCATATTTGTTAGAGTAAGATATTTTTGTTAGTTGAGTTTGTGTACAACAGCTACCAATATACTATTAAAAGGGCATCATATGAAACTTTGTACGGAAGGAAGTGTAGGTCCCCGCTATATTGGGAAGAAGTAGGAGAAGCTAAGTTACTTGTACCAAAAATCATACAACAATTGTGGAAATGGTAGCAATTATACAACAGAAAATGTTAACTGCCCAAAGTACACAGAAGAGTTATGTGGATCGAAGGTGGAGGGAGCTAGAGTTCCAGATCAAGTATTTTTAAAGGTTTTGCCATTCAAGGGAGTTATGAGGTTTGGTAAGAAAGGAAAGTTGAGCTCAAGGTTCATCAGACTTTTCCTATTGTGGAGAGGATAGGAAACACGGCTTATAAGCTAGAGCAGCCAACTTCAATGGAGGGAATCCATAACATCTTCCAAGTATCTATATTGAGGAAATGCATGGGCGATCCATCCAAGATCGTTATGGAAGAAGATATTGAAGTCCGACCATCACAAAGCTATGATGAAAAATCCGTATGAATTCTTGATCCACAACAAAATGCTCAGACGTAAACAAATTCCCTTAGTAAAGGTGTTATGATGAAATCACACCATGGAAGAGGCAACGTGGGAAAGGGAAGAAGATATGAGGGTTAAGTATCCAGAGATATTTATGTAACTAAAATTTGAGGACAAAATTTAAATAACGGGGGTGGATTGTAGTGATTGAGATCATTTCTTCTTTTTCTCCTAAAAAAGCAATGTAAGGTTATATGGGCATTTTGTGTTTAAGTTATGATTTAGCGTTGTTTGTGATTGGATGAATGATTGAGATATATATGATTTAGGACATTTATCGTGTGGATATTTATAGAAGATAGGGAATTAGAATTTATTTATACTTTCTGGGATGGTTGAAGGTTGTCCAGCAGGTGAAATAAGAAATGTGAAGAAAATTGGCAGTGGCGAAGAAGAAATGTGAAAGGGGCAGTGAGGTTTTGGAAGAAAGAAGCTCTCTGGAAAGATAGAGGTGAAGGGAAAGAGAAAGAGGAAGAAGGAAAGGGAAGGTGGAGGTCCTAGCTTCGGGTCTTCAGGTGAGAAGTTGTTATCCTTTGTTAAATCCACTTTTTGTTTATGAATGCCTTGGATGTTATGCTTTGTTGATAGTTAGGGCTCTCTATGTTGTATGCTTGATGGATAAAATGTCCTCTGTTGATTGCTACCTTGTTGGACATCTGGGAGACACTGTTATTAGACGTTGAGAAATCTGTGTATGCTTTGTTAATGAATGTCAAGCATGTCTAGTTCCTGTTTTAATTACTGCTTGGTTTATGGGTGTTTCGAATGGAACTTACTTGGTGAATGGGAATGGTTCTCTATTGTATTTATAGGTTACTGATTAATGTTGGGTTTGGATTATGAAACGTTGTTAAGTGATGAATAAAAAATAAGGGTGTAGATAATGTTGAGGTTGTTAAGTTGTGAATGTTAAAACTGTTAAGTGTTATGGTTTATAGAGTTTTGTGAATGGTTAGTGGAAGTTTTGCTCCGTTGTTAAATAGTTAAGTTGAGTATTGGAATCATTAAGCGTTAAGGTTTATGGAATTTGGCGAATTTTTATTAATAATTAAATGTTATGGATTTTGAAGGTATTTGGAAGAAATAAGGATAAGCTGCTGAAACGCGTTACGAACCGATAAGTAAGTGATATGTGTGTGCTTTGGTCCTTAGAGCCCTACATCGCAAAAATAGAATATGCATGTTTATTGTTTACTGCTTTAATAGATATTGAGCATGTCTATTGTATTAAAAGTATGTCTACAGTATTAATAGCATGTCTACAGTTTTATTAGCATGTCACAGCTTTATAGCATGTCTACCGTTTTATAAAGCATGATCTGTGAATTGGATGTTGGGTGTTTCTTAAATTCCCTTAAGTATTGTATGCATTCACGAGCATCATGCATCACGGTTTTCAAAGATTATGAAAATGGTTTTCATGCACGATTTTGAAAAGGAAATGAAAACGGATAACATGAGAAGGATAAAAGTAAATGAATAAACGAAATAAATGGTAAATGAATACGTTACAGGATGAGACAAGGTGTCAAAAGGCCTGGGAACGAATGCGTTATAAGATAGGCTAAGTGTTAAAAGGCTTAGGAATGTGGGCGTTACAGAGTAAGAGATAGAGGTTGCCCAAAAGGCTTGGGAATGTAAGCGTTACTGGATGAGATAGTGTGCCAAAAGGCCTAGGAACGTAGGCATTTCAGGAAGAGAAGGTGTGTCAAAAAGGTTGGGAACGTATGTAAACAGAAAAGAGAACAGGAACATAAAGATAAAGATTAAAACGTAAAAGAAAAGTAAAGTAAAGGAAAGTAAAGGAAAGAGCAAGTAAGAAAAGATAAGTAAAAAAAAACATGAAAAGAGAAATGGAAACGGATACGGATACGGCAACGAAAACGGAAATGGAAACAAAAATGGATACGAAAATGGGAACAGAAACGGAAACGAAAACGAAAATAGAAACAAGTTTCCGGAAACTGATACAGATACAGATACAGAAAGACATACAATCACGGATACCAAAACTGATACAGAAACAGGAACGGAAACAGAAACATAAAGATAAAAATGAAAGCGTGAAAAGATAAAAGATAAAAAAAAATGAAAAGAGAAACTGGCTACGATTGTAAAGTGGCACAACATGTGCATCTAGCATTTAAGTTCTATCAATTACTGAGCATTAGGTTAATAGTGTATGTCTTGCGATGTAGGTACAAGCACGAGAGAAAATGACGAATAGATTAAGGAGCAGCTAATGAAGGATTTGCACGGGCGAGTTTTGTGGCTGGCTAGGCTAATGAAGTTGAAAAGTGAATTGAGTTTTGTAAATATAATGCAAACGATTTATTCGTTAACCTTTAAATAAATTGTTTATGCTTCCGCTATGTTTTAAAGAAAAAGTATTTTATAAATAAAGTCTTCTACTATTAATAAAGATTTAAGTAACAAGTTTTAAGTAAAAGGTTTTAACGATTAGGTTTTAAAGAAAAGTACTCTGATGTTAACCTAAAAGGTTTTAATAAAGATTTCAGTTGTTTTATAAAAATTTTAAATTTCACGCATTTTTTAAAATAAGAAAAATTGGGTCGTTGCACTCCGCAAGCTGAATACGAAAAGTCACATTCCTTGCATGCTATGGGTTGATGACACATCACCCCAAGTTGATGCTTCATCTCAATTAGCATGTGACACCTCAAGAATGGCTACCACTTTACACTTAGGTGAGAAAACTGAAGCAGGACATTCTCACTTCTAGGTAGAAGGAAGGAATAAGAAAGCACAACATTCCCCCTACTTTCGCAGATTGACTACAGTTGGAGGAATAGTTGCTAAGTGCAATCACCTTGCTAAGCTTTAGTAAATAGTGTTGCATGTGTATAGTCTAACGGCCTACATCGCAAAGTGTTAGAAGAAATTATTTATCTTGCTTACTGTTCTTTGTTACGATGACTTTGTTAGCCTGAGTGTTGTTAGGCTTATTTATTTTGATGATGATTGTATTGATTGTAATTATAAGTTGTTTATTGTTTTTTATACTTAATTGTTTAATCATTATATTTATATTGATATTCTTTGGAAATACACTTAATTAGGGTATTAAAGTTATACTAACATGTTTATCTAAGTCCTTGTAGTCTATGGTATAAATTTGGGACTTAGGAAAATCAAAAAGTGCAAAATGTAGGCAAAAGGTCGAGTAAACAGGCGTGGAGGTCGACCAAAATGTTCAGCAGTGAAGGAACTGGTCGACCAGTTGATTGACCGCAATATATACAAATTGCTCATCAGTTCTGTGGTCTAGAAAGTGGTCGAACAGTGAAGATTTGGTCAACCAAATTTAAAGACAGATTGCCTCTCGGATTTGTGGTTGGCGAAGCTGTCGAGCAAGTGGTTCTGTGATTGACCGAAAGCTTGAAAAAAGGAAGAAACGATCGAACAACCAGTTGACCGATTTGGCCTACTTGCGCGAAAATTGGACGACCAAAATTACAATGGTAATATCCACCGGTCGGATGCGGTCGACCAAAAAGGAAATGGTCGACCAAAAAGGAAATGGTCTACCGATTTCTCAGTGTCTATAAATATAAGACACTTCAAAGTTCAATGCAACGAACCGGGAATTGGGGTGAAATCCTGCCAATTTTTACTCAATGTCCATCTCGAGGAAAAATTGTGTGCGTCATGATGGTGTGGATCACTTGGGCTATGGCATTCAAGTCATTGAACTTTGGCTTCTTGTACGCTTCAATCTCGGGATCACGGTACAACAATCTAAGCACTGTCAACCCTTCTCCTCGTCTGATGAAAGGTGGCTCCCGAGACACATGGTAATAGTGGTTGCTTAGTTCTTGCGTTGAACATCCAAGAAGTACGTTAATATTATTGGGAGTCAGCTTCAACTCCCGTCCAAACATGTAAGTCTGGATCTCTAATGGTTGAGTGGACAGTTCCAAATTAGCGTAAAAAAGTTTGACAATCCGTTCACAGAAGCTTCCACCCAATAGGCACAAACCGACTAAGTCAGTCCCCTCAAACAATTCTTTAATTTTCAGCTCAGCCAATTACTCGAATTCTACTCTTCTAGAAACAATAATTGCATGGTGTTAACATCGGCTTCATATCATTCCTTCGTGTCAACTGTCCTGAATAGTGGGGAGTGGAACATCGTTGTAATGTGTTGGAAACAGACCAATGCACCTGTTGTCGATCGTTGTTGAGGTTGAGGTTGTGCTTCAATTCTACTAACAGGGGCAGCTGCCGGTCCTCCAACTTCAACTGTGGCTGCCCCAACTTGACTTGCGGTAGCTGCACCTTCAACCGCGGGTGCTCCACCTTGCACCGTGGTAGGTACATTGAGGTGCAACTGACTGACAATGAACTCGGTTGCAATCCGACTTCGTTCACAGCCCGAGTCTGTCGTTTTTTGTCTTGGCTGCAACTGAGGCTGCGACGGACCATCCTTTCGCTTGAGAGTCAATTTCTTTTTCCTAGAATCCATTGGAATCGATGAAACAAAGTGAGGAATGAAGCTTTGAGAATACAAATGTTTGCCGAGGATTTTCGTAGTTCGCGGTGAATTCGCCAAAGCGCACAATAGATTCTTATATGTTAGGGCACAAGAACGCAGAACGACGCACAACATTCCGTGGGGGAACATCATTAGTCTGCCACAGAACGTAGTCATGCTGCGGCGGCTCGTCAATATTATAACGTTATTTTTTAAAAATATCGTTCCACGGTGAAACAGTACACATTCTGCTACAGAACGAAATCAATACGTTTAACGGCAAACGTGATAACGATATTTGCTGCAACTATTTTCTATAGTTTAGTGGTTAATTTATTAGCAAAAAGACTTTAGTAATTGACTTGTCATTGATCACAAAGTACGATGATTGATTTGTCATTTTCCCATATTTAACTACGGTAAATAAATCAAATTAAAATCTCAAATTAATAAGTGGAATTATTCTTTTAAATAAAATGAATCTCGAAATTTTAAATTTATTTAACTTAAATCTTAAATTTTTCTTTAAACAAAAATGAACATTGAACTTTGCAACATAAATAAAATAAGCATCCAACTATTTTTTTTTTTTTTTTTTTGCTCAGTTTAAGCTTGGTTTTAGTTAGTCTATATTTAATTTGAGCTGGTTTCTTTCTTCTTCTTTTTTTTTTAGTTTTTAAAATTAAAATTTTAAAAATATATAAATATTACAATATAAATTTGATTTGATTAAAGCAAAACCGAACAAAATTTAATTTATTTACGGGTCTGAGATTTTGAAGTTTATTTTGTTTAAAAAAACACTTAAAAGCCTAAATTGAATAAATTTCAAATTTAAAATTCATTTTATTAAAAAAAAAATTCAGTCTAAATTAAACAGACCACCCAAAATTCAAGGTAATTTATACTTCACTCTAAATATGGTTTCATCTACACAACACCAATTTGAATGGCTTGACGATTAAGCTTGCATTATGATTGCCAAAAATGAAACTATTCCTGGAAAAAGATGTTCCATTCATAGATTTTTACGTCAAAACTTGCATCGTCTTCTAGCTTGTGTCTCAATTCTTGGGCTAACTCTGCACTTTTGGCAAGCAACAAAGCGAAGCCTCCACCCCCAGCCCCCACGAGTTTGTAGCCACAGCAAAAGGGATCGGAAAATGCAAAGAGCTTGTCGACAAATGCATTACTGCAGTAGGGATCAAGCTCCTGATGCAGCCTCCAAGCCTCCATCATTATCTCCCCCAACTCATTCACATCACAATTCATCATTGCTTCCCTCCCTATCTTTGCCAATTCTACGAGTCGCTTGATGCTGTAAATAAGACGGTGGTCTCTTCGAAGATATCGACCCACTACTTTTTGCAGGACTTGGTGTGCAAGTCGGACCTGTTACAACATTTCCGAATTCAACCCAATCCATAGAGTTCCGAACCAAAAGAAATGCTTCTTAGAAAGATTACATTAATATAGAAGATGATGAACGCAAATCATCACATGTTACATTCTTGAACCAAAAACTAAAACAATGTGAAATTAGACTCTTTAACACATAAATGTAAAGGAACCATAAATAGTTTATTTCATTTCAATTCTAATTTGTGAAGAAATGTACGAATGATTAAATTCTTCTTAACCCACGACCTTAAACTTTTGAAATTATTGATTGTTTATCTTCATATCAACCTCATTAAAAAAATTCACATGTATAAACTAATAAAAACAAATTAGCCTACATGTAATAAGAATATATAAATGATTAATTTAATTATTAACCCACAAGAGATTCTTTGGTAATTTATCATAATTCAACCAAAATAGAATATCACCATTGGGAGGAAAACCAGAGGAAGACTTAATCTTCACAACAGGAACAAAAATAGCAATTCTCAATGTAATTACTATTTTATGAGCAAGAGGTTGACATGAATAAGAACGGTAAATATGAATAATATGCAGGAAAAAATGCTTACTTGACCAGTGAATACGACTAGCAATCGTTGGTGAAGCTCCAAAATTAATTGAGGGGAGGGCAGAAGGGGGATGGGTTGAAGCCTCAATGGCAATCCAGGAAAACTTGTTGTAAACTTGATTCCAGGATATAGACCACCAATCTGATCCTGCCATCCTCCACCTGTGCCCATAAGCTGCTCTACTACCAAAACAAGTCGGGCCACATTTTCATTGCTATCATCTCCATCAGTAATCTGAACAAGTGCTTTTACAACTGCAGCAGCTAAGATGCTAGAAGTCCCTAAACCACTACCATGAGGTACATTGGCCCAAGTCTCAATTCTTAAGCCCATAAATGTTAAGATGTCCTCTTGAATAATGCCCGTCACAATCAATGCGGATTTCACGAGGCGAAATGGATCGTTTATGTCAAATGGAGAAGAAATGGACGTCAGCTCCTCAATATGTAACTGATTGCCAAAATCATCAGTGATCAAAACACCAGTTTTTTCTGTTGTTTCAATAATAGTGCCAATGGGAAGAGAACATTCCAAACATATTGCCATATTCAACACACAACCTGCACGCTCTAAGCTCCATGGAGGAGTGTCACTCCAACCCCCAACAAAATCCACACGCACAGGTAATTCAACCTTTACCTTTCTACATTTGAAATACTGATCCAAACCATTATTAAAGCTATTAATGTTGCGTCTTGGAGAAGAGATTCTCGTTAAATCCACTGAATTTCCTACAAAGCCAAAAAGGAAATCATAATTTGGATGAACAAGGAAAAGAACACAGATTCATCAATGTCAAATGATGGATGATAATCTATTTACAGAGTTCCAAACTAAATTACACCAGAAGATTGGAACTATTTTCCAAACTTGGACTCTGACAGGAACAAAACAATTAAATACAGAACACTCACAAACTCTCCTACTGGCCAAGTAAAACTCTCCCCTTCTAACCGTTTGTCTACGAATCTGATTAACTTCCCCTTCAACCCTGGAATTCTCCAAATTAATTACTCTTCAAGTTAAGGGCTTGGCCCATAAATCCTCCCAAAACGTCCACTAACTTCAGATGCAACATTAAACTACAAAAAAAGAAAAAAAAAAGCACTTAAAAGAAAAATAAAATAACAAAAGGAAATAACATGCATGAATACATCTCCTTGTAAACTAAATAGAAATTCTTCATTGCAACCCAATTTTTTTTGTCTTTGATATATCTTGCAAAACATATCACACTTGTCAGTTATTGGCTCACTCATTTTCGTGATAAAGTTATTTCAGGGAATGAATAGCTACCTGTAAAACCGTATTTTACGGCTAAAGCAGTTTCATCAGCAACAGCTGTCCAAACTTTGCTCTCCAATTCACATGCTGCAGCATCCTTCTTGCATGCTCGAAGGAGATCAACTTGCATTTGGTATGTCCGGCTTTTGGGAAGAACACTAGAGTTCTGCTCCTGAAGTTTACACCACGTGAGGAGGTTCTCACATATATTAACACCTGCATCTCCTTTCTGTAAGATTTCTTCACATAATTGAGATAAATTGTGACCAAGCATGCCGTAGCTAATGGAAGCTTTGATGATTCCACTAGCAAGTTTAGCTTGGTGATCAACAAATTCTGTACACATTTTAGAAAAGTCAATAGACCTGTGCATCTCCTCCAAACTAACTCGAAAAGAGCTTTTCCACAATGGAAGTATGTGCTCATATCTTTGATTACTTAAACCCATCAACCACATCATCATACTGATCATATCTAAATAAGGAAGAATGGGATAAATCTTGGCATTCCATAAACATTGATCCTCTGTGTAAGGTGAAGTCCATAAGTCGCTTTCTTGAATCCCAAGGTCATGTAATACATTTTTCCAGGGCCTCCCACAAAAGGTCCCTCTCTTAGAGACTGGAAGTTTTGGGTTGTCGTAAAGACCACAACACACTAAGACACTATCAAGGTGTCCAGTTAAAGGAACCTCCCAAAGACAATGGCGATCAGGAAGTATGAACCAACATGGATCCTCTGGTGTCCTAGAGGCACAATCAAGTAAATTAACACTGACCATGATAGACTGGGAACCAATTCGTACTCCACCCGAAACGAAAGAATCGTATATAAGTGACTCATCTCCAACTGAGACGCCAGGTTCCAATTTGCTAGAAAGAATGACAGCAGATTCTGCAATATCCGAATCGGTATTTGGAGGAATTGAACACAAGTGTCTCCTTCCTACAAGCCCTAATCCCATTCCACCTAAGTGATCCAAAACTTCACTTGATGTTCCAAAATGTAAGAACAACAATTCATCTGCAATGAAATGTCTCACATAACAATGACACTTGAAAAATTATGAAAGAAACTATTTAAATTTCAATGTTGTCCACATACAAGCACAACAACTGAACATTTTCTGCTTTCCCAGCCTGCTCACCAGTTCTTGACCCAAAGGTCGCTGCAGCAACCACTCATGTTTTGCAGGTACCCAAGCTGCTACAAGATCCTCATATAAACTCATCTGTAGAAACATATGAAAATTTTCAGTATGCAAAACCTATTCATTCCCCAAATTTTGGACAAAAAATTGAAAAACTGACAAGATATCCTCAAAAATTGAAAAACTAACAAGATATCCTCACAAGTACTTTGCCAGGTACAGAAAAGAAAATTTTAAAATCTGTCTTATTATATAAACTTTTCAGAGAACATGACAATCATTCTTATCAATAGTATGTGGGCACAAGAATTGTTGAAAAGGATTGCTGAAATCCCACCATCAACATTACAGGAGGAGAACACCGTGATTTATGCAAAATCAATTCAGAATTTTTCAAAACAAGAAAGCTCTTATACCGTTCACCAAGAAAAATATTACCATTGTAATTAAAGTAAATTAGGAAATCTTTACTACAGTAAAACTTTTAATTTAGCTTATGCTATTGATGTACCCCCAAAATGATGTAAATTAAGCAATGAAAATGACAACATTTTTCAATTTTCAACATGGTATGTGAGCAAAAAATATTCTCGACTCAATGTTCTGCTAAGCAGAAATTCATCACTAATTCAACATAATTAAACTACCAAGTCATCTGTCTCAAGGATGGTGATGTAATACAAAAAAAAACTCAGAGAAGTGAGAGAAGAAATGGGGTATTTCCCATGATGGCCACTCCTATAAATCAGCAAACGCAAACTCAAACTCAATGCACCAACTTTCTAAACTGGTCACAATGAGTCAGGTATTTAGTAGGGGAAGAGAAAATATGGAATTATTGAATGGATCATTCAAGTTTAGTCAATCAGAGGTGGTAAGATAGTCCAATTTCCTACAGAACCTCGTTAACACATGAAGATCTAGAATATAAACAATGAAATAGATATAATGCAATGATGATGACACAGTTAGTGAACTCAATGGAGCGAGACTTCAGACAAAGTTGCATGTTTTATGAAACTATAGGAGAAATTCATGTAGATGTCACTCTAACTTACTCAAACAAGGGTAATAATGCTTAATTATATGGATTCAAAAGAAGAGTGAGGAAAACCGTTCAAGGTATGTGGAATGTTGCCACATATTACAATGAGATGAGTAAACTCTAGCAAGAAATGGATCCATACCAAGAGAAGGACAAGGTGTGTGATTTTTTAGGAGCATTAAATTCAGAATTCGACCAAACCAAGAAAGGGATTTTGAGAAACAAAACACTTTTATTCTGGAAACTTTCACTACAAGACGAAAGGAAGAAAGTCGAATCCAACTACTCATGAAAAAATTTAACTCCTCCGAGACTAGTACACTCAGAAGATTGAAACTTGTTACAAATGAGAGTGAGCATAGTGGATTGTGATGGCCACGAAAAAGGAAGACAAGAAAGAGGAACAGGAGTAAACAACAGATCCAGGCACACCCAAGCGGCCTACTGGAAACTTAATGGGAAACCACCTAGCAGGACGCTACGACAAAAGGATGTCACATTGAAACCACAAATGGAAAAAAGAAGAGCATTAAAGGATATCACATTGAGACCCCATATGCCAAACAAAAAAAAAAGAAGAAGAAGAGCATAAAGAATCTACACAATCAATATCCCAAATATTCAGAAAAAAACAGTTAAAACAAATCTACAAGATATTAAACCAATCTCATAATTTAATTCCACCAACATCAAACTTTGGTCAAATAGGTAATTTCGTTGAGGTTGTATTACAAACCTCAAAAGCCAACCCTTGGATCATTGGCGGAGGACAACACACCACATGACAATTTAGTTCAATCTATTGCTTGGACCATCAAAGGATAAAAATTGTCCATAGCACATTGACACATATTGTTGGATTAGGAATTGCAAAATTGTCAAATAACCTTACACTAAAATCGATATGAAATATTTCCAGACTTGCATGTAACCTTATATCAAGGGATTTCACCTTAACTAAGAACAAGGTGGACAAAGAACAATGCCAAAAAGTTGTTGGGAAACCATGCAACAGGAATTGTAAGCCAATTCATGCATGATATGATTAGAACACTTTGAAATTTGTGATGGGGCATAGTAAGGTACCTTTGATCACTTGAAACTTAAGGCTTACACAAATTCAAACTAGGCCACTTTTAAGGTGGATAATACGTTCATCTCTGGTTTTTCTAGGAAACAAGTTGATAACATGACAAAGAAAAAAATAACACAAAATGGTGTTTCATGTGGAGTTGAATCAGAGTATAGGGACATGACTGATGGCATATGCAAATTAAGAGACTATTAAGTAGAATTGGGATAAATTACAAACTACCTTTAAAATTCTATTGTGACAAACAAGCACATACCAACATTGTGCAAAATATAGTACAATATGACAAGACCAAACATGTAAAAATTGACAGACACTTTGTAAAGGAAAAACTCGATGAAGGACTAATTTCTACCCTATACCTCTCAACAAAAAACCAACTCATAGATAATATAATATTTAAAACACCGTGATTTTGGGAAAAAAGGATTCAGACATTCCAAAAAAAAAAAGACACTCTTATCTAGTCCACTAAGAAACATTATCAAGGAAAAGTTAGTCATATTCACCACAAAAGTGATTCAACGCAAGATAGCAAGTCAATTATATTAACAAAAAAGAGTATCCAAAGTTTTAGTGTCGTTTAAAGAAATCAATGTTTGATAGCTAAATATCAATGGCTTGCCTCTTTCCCACTTCTCAGAAGCTCTGAGATCATATGTTGGCATGAACATGCAAGCGTAACTAGCTCAACCCATCCTTTACCTCTAACTGCTATAACTCCAGTGTCAAGAAGGGCTGTACCATCCCCTTGAACCGCATTATTTGCGACAAGATCTTCGATAGTAGGTTTTTGCAAAAGATTGTCAACTAAACAGATGTTATAATGTCCAGCTCGTGCACCATTATCTGACGCCACGATAACACCATGGTTAGAAGCAACATCTAGGGTGATAGGAACAGTAATGATACAAGACGTGTCATCTGGAAGAATTATGGTGGAGGCATCAAAAAATGGTAGAACATCCCCTGTCATCATGAATATACCACCTGTAAGAAAGCACAAAACTATTATCAAACTAAACCAAATATTGTTTTAATAAGTTAGCTAAACTTAAGATGAATACCATCAATTTGAAAATGATTCTAACAATTGCAGACAAAATAGTAGTTACTAGCAAAGTTGGTTGAGCAAGAATTTATGAGAATGAGGCATGACCTTCATCTTTAAAAGCTTTCCTTGCATAGGAAGCAACCGCTAGTATGTGGTCGAACAAAAGAGGAACTGGCCCATCAGGATCATCTGTGGCTAAATAAGGGAGGGGCAGAAAAACTTTTCCCATAGGGTTAGCCCATGGGACTCTTTTAGAGTCTCCTCCTGCGTGAAGTAACAGTATATGCATTTTGGCCACGACGTCAGCGATTTGCACGGGAGCAAATTCACTACTGGAACTTTCATGTGAGGAAGGAGAACCAACATCACCTTTCTTCGCATTCAATCCCTGATCATCAATTAAAACCCGTCAAAACAACCAATTGAATGTAATGATCTAAAATTGTTATGCATTGCCTTGTTAGTACTGAATAGTACATAGCCATTCAGCATCCTCCCCTTGTAAGCCATTTTTCAATGGGGAGTTTTAATTCTAGCCATTGTGGTCATAACAATTGACACCTCAGTTTAGCAAACTAAGAACCGCCTAGTGTGCTAAAGGTAGAACCAAGATACAACACAGTTGACAGAGAAAAGCATAAATACCTAAACTAAAGATACGAGTTTCTTTCCACCGTCAGACATCAATGAAAAATAACAATGACTGAGTAAACCCAAGTGAGATTACCTCGGGGCAAAGATGAGGATCGACCTTCCCTAGATGTTGGGCAAGAGCATAAATGGCGTGGAGGGTAGCGGCACCGGAGCCTATCCTGTGTCCATCCGGGTCAGGGACGGCGAGTGTGAGAGTGGAAGGGGCAATCCGGCCCAAACGCTTAGCACGGTCGAGTTGCCATTGATAGAGAAGGGCTTGTTGGGGACTAGCGGCAGTGAGAAGAATGGCGTCCCAGGTGGGAACTCGAGAAGAGTGAGCGACAGAGAGCCTCAAATGGTACCATGATTTTCTGAGGAGGAGAGCGAGGTCGATGTCCTTCCGTTTGGTTTTGAAGAATCTAGTCTCCCCAACAGTCCCCATGCTCCACTATTCTCAACCCGGAAGAGGGAGGGAGTCAGGATTGGATCCGAAGAAAAGAATCCAGGCACTGCAGGACGAAGGCACCAAGCAGGTCAGCTGAGCTCATTTGGAGTAGGATGACCATTCTCTGCATCATGTTACTGGATTAGAGAATTATAAGTCCCGCTTTGGTTAAAAGTAAAAGCTCAATACAAGTTCCAACAACTTGTTGTACTACCAAATCATACTTTGGAAATGAATGTAGTTCGATTTTTGTATTTGTGTAAACCTAAACCGATTTGATAGGGAAAGAGAACCGTCATTTGCAGTTGAATTCTTCATTTCAAATAAAATCAATAGAATTAAAATGAACCATAAACTCAATAATTAATTCAAATTCTCATCGAACATGGCTCACACCCAAATTTAACTAGTGACTTTATAACAATTTGGTTTTATTATTTTTAAAAATTGTAAAAAATTTAAAACTTTTCTTTTCTTTTGTAAAAACAACAGAAATCTTTATTAAAACCTTTTAAGTTGAAATCAGAGTTCTTTTCTTAAAACCTGATTATTAAAAATCTTTTACTTAAACTCGTTATTTAAATCATTATAAACATAAACAGTGAATGACTTTTGTTATTAAAATCTTTTTTCCAAATTACAGCAAAAGACTAAGACTATAAAATCCTTTTTCTTATTTCGTAGCAGAAGGATAAATAATTCATTTAATGAACAATAAACAAACTGTTTACTTATTATTTACAAAACTCTTTTCTCTTTTACATTCTTTAGCTTAGCCAGCCACAATACCTGTAACGACCCAATTTTTATTACCTTTAAGAATTTGCGTGAAATTTAAAATTTTTCTTTTATAAAAACAACGGAAGACTTTTCTTTATTAAAACCATTTAGAAGACAATACAAAAATTCTTTTCTTAAAACCTTTTGTAAAACACAGCGGAAGACTAATTGAATAAAAGACGTTACGAATTAAAAACATCTATTAAATCATTTACATAAACTCTTTTTCTTTTATAATTCAAATATTTTACAAAACTCTTCCCAAAACCTTTTTCTTTCTCTTACTCATTAGCCTAGCCAGCCACAAGATCCGCGCGTACAAATCTTTCATCAACTGCTCCTTCACATGTTCTTGTGCGTGTACCCACACCACAAGCAAACTGTGAGCTTAAGGCCCAGCAAGAAATCAGATGCACTATGTTGTATGCCTGTAACTGATTATGTCAAAGTGGAATCCCCCAAAACTGTTCTTTACTCACGGTTATATATATACATCAACTCGTACATCGAGCTAGGACATTGGAGATTCCGTCGCAGGGATAGTGGCCACTAATCGGCATCTAACCCTTGGGTAGACAGGCTCTCGTGACCCGATAAGGGAAGGGCATAATCTCGAGTCTACCCGATTATGATCCTAACCACCTCTCCAACCTCCAATTTCCCTTAAATTCGTTTCCTTTATCCAATTTCCTCCAAGAAGATTTCTTTTGTCGCAAACTCTTCACTATCGATTTTTTTCCTCTCTTGCTGCTTCCAGTTTTTCCATCTCAGTCAAACAATTTGAATGTTGTCTTGTGTCGCTATCCTCTGCCCTCAGATAGCCAATCGTATTCCTCTGTAACATTACAGATTCATCCAACAATTGTCGTTCATCCAATCTATTTAGAATTTGAGCAAGTTGTTCTTGCAACTATACCAAGTTGTTATCCACCATTTTGTAAACTTTCGTAATCTCTTTCCGTCAATTCATTGAATTCTCCTTTTGTGCTTCAAACTCTGTAATCATTTTCTTCCCTGGAATTCGAACTGCTTTGATACTAAATTGATAGGAACCCAAGTCTGTATTCTTGATTATCAATCAACAACATAGAAAGTAGGACACTTCCCTCACTAAACTAGGCATTTGAGTCTCTAGTAACTCTCTACACAATACTCCAATATATGATATATCTCTCCCTCACTACACCAAGTTTTTATATAATAGACTCGACTAACAACTACTCTCAACTTACTAACTAACTTCTCTCTTACAACCTTCTCACCTATCACTATCATACAAAAGAATATAAAACGCCTATGAGTAAAGTAGTCCAAGCCATTCATTAAAGAAAATCACAGTCTATATCACTAAACAATTCTTATTATAAAATGACGGTTATGAAACATACTCCAATTAACAAACCAGAAAATTAATTAACGAATAACTAACGCAATATGATATCAGGTTACTATCATGCTTGAAAATTAAAGAAAATACAGCGATATTCAATGTCTTAGCATGCTTAGAATTTAACGAAAAAATAGTAGCGAATTGGATATTAAACGTGCTCGATAATTGAAGAAAATATAGCGATATTCAACGTCCCAACATGCTTCGAATTTGACAAAAAAACAACAGTGATATTATGCTCGATAATTGAAAGAAATATAATGATATTCAACGTCCTAGCATGCTTAAAATTTAATAGTAAACAGCAGCGATATCATGCTTGATAATGGAAGGAAATAAAAGCGGAAATTGAAGTCCTAACAGGCTTAGAAAATTTAACAGAAACAGCAGCCATGATTATCGTCAAAACGCTCTATGAATGAAAGAAAAACAGCAGCGATGTTTATCACTAAAATTCCCAGCGAATGAATGAGAACCGTAGCGAGCTATCTATACGATTATTGTAATTAAACGAGAACATTATCGACTAGTATGCAAAATTAGACATGGATAAGTACATGATAGTTTAGAATTCTAAAAACGAGCAGCAACATCCAACTCTTGTTAGCAAATAAGTAGAAGTTTATGGACAACTAACAACAAGGGATTTAACTATCAATTAGACAACAAATGATAGGAAATTAAGGATCAAAAGTAACCAAAATTATGAATTCAATCAAAAAGGAATCTTTTGTCGAATAGAGGCATTAGCAAACTATGTAGAAGACAAGATGACAGCAATGTTACAACAGCTATAATCTGTCAAAAACAGAGAATTACCAATGTCCATAAAAACAAGTTATTCAGTAACAATCCAATGACACAAAACGCAGAAATTAGAAGTCTACATGCAGAACAATCCATCACTACCTACTATTTCAATTCAACGGGGGTAATATGATCATTCATAGCAATCTACATCAGAAAATTGTTAGGGAATTCCTACAAAACCAATATCAAACAATCCAAGAAAATAATCTAAGAGTCAATCCAAGAAAACAATCAAAGACTCTAATTGTGGTGTAGGGCCTCCACTGGCCATGACTCACCCATTTCTTACCTCTTCAAAATTCCTCTCCCTGATCCCCAATTGCTTGCTCACAGCTCACTGTAAAAAGCCCAGAGTGAAAATCCCTTTCCCTTGCCTTACTCTCTCTTTCCCGCTCTCATTTCCTCTCTGCGAAAGAAACAACCAAGTGTTGCCCACCTGCGGCCCTAATTTATAAACAAGGCGTTTATAGAGAGCGACAGCAGATGGGCAGTTCATCATCACATGGGAGGAGGTCCACTCCTATGATGCCGCGTGGAAAGCCACATATTATTATTTGGAGAAGCATGTGAAATCATCGGAGAACACGAAGAGGCTGCTACAGAAAAGTTGAGTTTTGCAGATTCATCGGGATATGCATTTTTCTTCATGGGCAGAGGCAATTGAACCGAGTTCACACAATTCTGCACCTCACCGTGGAACCAATGGAACCAGTTCGGTCCAACGTGAAACGCATAGACCGCAGCTCGCCCTGCCATTGCGTCCACACCTCGGCCATTCCTCCGCCAACACGAAACGCAAAACAACCCAACAACGAAACACCACTCCACAATGAAGCAACAATTCACACCAACAGAAATTAACTAGAGGAGGAACATCTCAAAACTAGCCAATCCACGGGGCTTGCATTTGAAGCCAAAAACACGCACAGGGGACTTACCATGTCCAGTCACCGGCGAAGACTCTACCATCTACTTCACAATCCTCTGCCAGCCCCGCCTATGCTCGCCTCAATTAGGGGCTGCAACATTCTAACTATGGGAGTATCACCTATTCATTCACACCGTCCCCCGCTCTGCCCTAAGTCCGCATTTTGTACTCATGATCAGGGCGAACACTCGCCATTTGCTCCAACGCGTCGTTGCACGTTGCTCGTTGGACAACGCTTCGTCACAAAGAAGCAATAGCCGCAGGAGTCGCCTCTCCCCATCAGTCCAAGCCCTACTCCTCCCATCTCCCTCGTCTCCCTCGAGTCCCTCTCTCTTTCTCTCCACACGACAGCGGCCATTTCTTCTCTAAATGAGAAGACCAACCGTGAACTAGACCAATGGTTTGACTTGAACTGATTCAGCCTTCCTTTCAATTTTTCTTTATTTTTAATCTCATTCCCCACATTTTAATTTCATTCCTCTTATTTTCTTCCTTTTATTTAATTAATTATTTCATTTTAATTTAATTGTTTCTTTTTATTTAATTAATTCTTTTATTTAATTAATCCTCCATCAAATAAATCTTCAATTATCCAATACAAATACTTCATCAACTGCTCCTTCACCTGTTCTCATGCGTGTACCTACACCGCAAACAAACTGTGAGCCTAAGGTCTAGTAAGAAATGAGATGCAATATGATATATGCCTGTAACAGATTATGTCATAATGAAATCCACCCAAATTGTTCTTTACTCACAGTTATATACATTAACTCGTACATCAAACTGAGACATTGGAGGTATCTATCGCAGGGAGAGTAGCCGCTAGTCGACATCTATCCCTTGGGTAGATAGGCTCTCGCAACCCAATAAGGGAAGGGTACTCGAGTCTACCCAGTTACAATCCGAACCACCTCCCCAACCTCCAATTCCCCTTTCATCCATTTACTTATCCATTTTTTTCTCACAGTTTGCACTTGAATACCAACCCACAAGTGACATTCCTAATGGTTTCTATTATCATGATGCATGTCAATGCGACGCAAATATTCACAACAGTATGTCACAATAATTATCAGGAAGATAATATAAAAGAAAAACAATTAATTAAAATCAATGAATTAAATAGCATATAGCTAATCTAGGCAGTTAACATGGCATAATTTAAATAGAAGAACAACAATTAATTCACAGAACATGGTGTAAACTACAACGTGCTATAACATGGTGAAATACTCTAAAATGGGGTATTTCAAGTTAACTAAATATAAGCTAATCAATTTATTTTATTAACAACGAGATAATATAACGTTGTTGTAGAGCTGCATTTTTTTTCGTACAACAATGATAATATTTGAAATCTTAGACATGCTCAGCAATTAAACGAAACAATGACAATATTTAACATCCTAACAAGCCTAGCAATTAAAGGAAAACAACAGTGATATTCGGTATGCTAAACATGCTTGGCAGCAAATTAAGGACGCGAAATGAACATCGACATACCTACAAATGGCAGTCTAATATCCAGCATATGAAAACAACCGTGCAAGATATAACAAGGCACTATATTTGACAGCAAAAACCTAACCACGAAGCTGTCAATAAAACTAAAACCAAGCAGCAAACTAGCAATGCAACTGCCACTTCCAAAGCAGCAGAAAAATACGCAAGAGAACCAACATACAATTCATAATAGGGTGTAGCTACGCATGCTAGGAAAATAAGGAAAAATAGTAATATTAATCCTTGCAATAACGAAATAGAATTGAAGTAAACAATCAACTAGGTATTGTGTAGCAACCAAACTAAACCAAATGAGCAATATGTTATCGGAGCAACATTATCCACTAACCAACAAAATTAGGCATGAATATTTACTACAATGGTTTAGTGTTCTTAACAACAAATAGAAAATCCATAGAGCAATGGCAATCTAAACTTCAAAATTTATGCATTTCATAACAGAGAGTTGTATACTCATTTATTATAATTAGACAAAGGGCATTATCAACTAGTCTACAAAATTGGGCATTGATATCTACTACGGCAGTTTAGTGTTCTCAACAAACAGCAGAGTGTTAATATTAACCAAGAGCAGAATAATCAACTAGCAACTAATAATCTTAACTTGGCAGGGAGTAATATCAACTAGTTCAGTCGAACTCTTTGACCTCAACTTCTACCGCTTAGCGACCGAAAATCCAAAATGCAATCTGTAATGTATTTCGGTCGAGACACTCGACTGCGACCAAGACCCCCCGACGACCAAAAACCCAAAATGCACATTTTCCTTTAAAATTTTGTACTTTAATCACTCCACAATATTTCCATACATTTACACGGTATTATTTAAACCATAAAATACTGTCTCACAATCAAATATATTTATTTCACGAAATTCATTATATTACATAAATGGAGGAATTTATCAGGATATTACATTCCTCTCACCTTATATAAACTTCATCCTCGAAATTTGCTCAACAAGGCACTTCTTCAGCCTAACAACCCAAAATAATTATTAACTGTTTTATCATAGAAGCATCCAAACATCTTCTTACCTCATACTTATCTCCAATCTTCCAAAGGGTTTCATTACTTCTGCATCCGCTACATTCCACGACTTAACAAAATGCTAAATCACACATCCAAATCTTTCAATCGTCATCTACATCTGCTGCAACATAAAAGCCTGTATCCAAATTTCTTCCCTTTTAATCGACAACATGACTGATTTCTACCATAGAACCAACTTGACTGCATCCAAAGCATCCTTTCGCACCAAAAATACCTATCCTACCCATCAAACTCTATCTTCATTTGTATCTTCCACAATAGAAAACACCTTTGTTATAACCATTTTCTAATTCTTAAGCCAAAACCGGAACATCGTTGGCAAATTGGCAATTCTCATACATTCAAAATATTGTTTCCAATCAGCACGTTACATCTTTGTCGCTGCTTAACTCTCGAAGTTGCAATATTTTCTCCTTGAAACGATGTGTCTCCTCAAGAACATCTCTCATTTCCATGTGAGTCACCATCAAGGAAGGGTCTCTTTGATCTTCTTTACCTCTAGTTGGCTCTCTATCAGTCGTTGACATTGTATCTCCTTTACTATTTTCCTATCACACCCCCTGTATTTCATGACTTGAAACCCAACACACATAACTTTTCTCTTGCTCTTCGATCTCCGTGTGCTCAAACATGCTCTTCACCATTCAAATCCATCCTTTCGAGCTTGTTGGGTCATGAACTACTTCTTTAAACTATGGCGGCTTTAGTCGTTGAAGCCATTAGCACTTAAAATCTTCGGGAACTGTCTGTTATTGGTTTCTTCATTCCTTTAAGTCTATACTCTGCTCCATAATTTGAGTAAGATACTTCCACTTCCGTCAGTCTACTATTCATTTCGCCTCTTAGATCCCTATTCCGTCTTGCTTCCTTTTTCGTATTCGTATCTGTTTTCGTTTCGGTATCCGTATCTGTATTCGTTTCTATTTCCGTATCCGTTCCCGTATCTGTATCCCTTTCTATTTTCGTTACCGTTTCCAAAAATCTGTTTCTGGAAATTCATTTATGTTTCCATTTTTGTTTCCATATTGTATTTGTATCTGTATCCATATCCGTATCCGTATCCATTTTTGTTTTCGTTTTCATTTTTATATTTGTATCTGTATCCGTATTTGTTTCCTTATCTGTATCCATATCCATATCCATATCCGTATCCATTTCCTTTTTTGTTTCTACTTTTGTTTCCATATCTATGTAAGCTCTACCAACTTTCTGGTCCTTGTTGTGCGGTTGAAATACTTGTCATAAAAGATTTCCTTGAATTCTACCCATGTCATCGTAGTTACGTTCTTGGTTATCTTGATTGAGTCCCGTCCGATATGGAGAACTTAAACCAAATCCGACATAGGTTCTATCATCCATTCTAATTCCTTCTATCTTAACCAAACACCATGATCTTACTCTCAACATAACTTAGGCTACAACTCACAATGATAAACAGTGAGTATCTTTACCACGTCGAAATTCATCGTCAATATTTATCCAAGTCGATCGTACAAATAGACTAGATTTTTTTAAACTTCTAGTTCATGACAGAAATCTAACTTATGCAAGAAGCAGCAATAAATTTAGTTTTCTCATTTTAATCAAAACAAATTTCTTACCCCTTTTTTTTAAGACATATTCTTAGCTCAACAATGTGGACAGTGATCACGACACCAAATACCCAACTATCTGTCACTGAAGGTCCAAAACACTCTTTCTACCATTTCTTAAAGATCCTAACCGAGTGGATAAATACTTAACTAGTTAATTATTGTCCTCATAATTCAACTTAGTTCTTAGTTCTTAATGTTCTTCCTTCCCATAACAATTCTATCATCTATCTAGTCCTTTCCAACTTAAGCAACCCTGTTTAATTATCTATTTGGTTTAGTTTATGCAGGATTTTCTTTTCACTTATCTCCTTTTCCAATTTACAAAAATTTGAATAGAGTCTCCCTTGTTTCTTTACTCCCCCAAAGCTATATTTCATACATCCTGCACGCAAACTCAAGCAATTCCAGAAAAGTTCATTATCCTTTAAATAGAATTTCCAAAGAAACCATTCACCTATCATTCTCAAACTAGTTCTATGGACATATATCAAAACATACCATGAGACACCCTCAGGTCTACCATCTCAAAATACAAGGTTTAGCTATATGTTTCCCCTCATTTTAAAATACATAATACAACACACCTAGTCACTTAAGTCCCCTAGTCCCCTCATCATTTCCTACAAGAGGAAAAACTTTTTCTCAATTTCTTCTTTCTTCTTATCGAACAAAAGGGGGTGACCACATGTCCAGGCTTCTTACATTTGAAACATCGCCCTAACCTTGACAAGCATGTTCCAACATAACTTTTGATACACCTTGGTTTCAATATTTTGGCCATTGGCCCTACATCACAAAGTAAGTTTTTATATAAATTCTTCTACAACTTTATTTTGTTATTTTGCTCATGATATTTTGAATTGTACAAGCATAATTAGATATTGACACATGAGTAAATAAAGATAAAATTGATAGGTCATCTTGTATATGTGTGAATCTGATGGAATTGACAGAAAACATGTTGTGATGGCTAATGAGAGCATAAACGCAAGGAAAATTGAGATGGCTAATGAAAGTCTGAACGCATGAAACCTTGTGATACTAATGAGAGCCTGAAACTTGGTAGGGCTGGAAAATGAATTCCAACCAGTATATAACTTTAAGCATGAAAACTCGGTAATGCATGAGATTAATTTAACTATGCATAAATATTTTTACTTACTGAGTTTATCTCACTATTTAGTTTTGTGATGTAGGTGAACAGAAGATGATTTTAGGCTGATCGAGGATTTTCCCAAGGTAGAGGAGCATACAGAGGGAGATATTGGGAATTTCAATGATGGGTCGGAAGAAATTTTTTTTTTCATATTGTTGTCTTACTATTTTAAAATAAACTCTATTTAGAATTTAAATTCTTAAAGTTATTTGAATAAATTTCGTTGTATTTGGATATTAAATAAATTCTATTTTAATTAAGTTTCAAATAAATGTTTCATATTCGTTACTATTTTATAGAAGTTTATTTCATGAGATATAATTAATTGAACAAACCCTAACAAATAGACTTAAATTATTTTGCTAATAAATATAATTATTTTCTTAAATGCTTCCCCCTTAATTATTATTTTTGCTATTTTTAAAGATTGACTAAATTTTGTAATTTAGGGTTTATAATGATCAAATTAAACCTAATTTTGTAAATCAAATTGGGAAAAAATTTTAGGGTTTACAATTAGGGGAAAATAAAATTTCGGACGTTACAGGAATCCATCCAAATTGTTCTTTACTCACGGTTATATATATTAACTCGTACATCGAGCTAGGACATTGAAAGTATCTGTCGCAGGGAGAGTAGCCGCTAGTCAGCATCTAACCCTTGGGTAAACAGACTCTCACGACCCACTAAGGGAATGGCATAATCTTGAGTCTACCCAGTTACGATCCGAACCACCTCCCCAACCTCCAATTCTCTTTTCATCCATTTACTTATCCATTTTTCTCTCACAATATGCATATGAATACCAACCCACAAGTGACATTCCTAATGATTTCTATTATTATGATGCATGTCAATGCGGTGCAAATATTTCACAACAGTATGTCACAATAATTATAAGAAAGATAATATGAAAGAAAAAGCAATTAATTAAAATCAACGAATTAAATAGTATAGCGCTAACACGAGGCAGTTAACATGACATAATTTAAATAGAGGAACAACAATTAATTCACGGAACATGGTATAAACTACAACGTGCTATAACATGGTGAAATACTCTAAAATGTGGTATTTCAAGTTAACTAAACATAAGCTAATCAATTTATTTTATTAACAATGAGACAATATAACGTTGTTGTAGAGTAGTGTTTTTTTTGTACAACAATGATAATATTCGAAATCTTAGATATGCTCGGCAATTAAAGGAAACAATGACAATATTTAACATCCTAACACGCCAAGCAATTAAATGAATACAACAGTGATATTCAGTATGCTAAACGTCCTTGGCAGCAAATTAAGGACACGAAATGAACATCGACATACCAACAAATGGCAGTCTAATATCCAGCAAATGAAAACAATAGTGCAGGGTATAACAAGACATTATATTTGATAGCAGAAAACTAAACCACGAAGCTGTCAATGAAACTAAAACCTAGTAGAAAACTAGCAATGCAACTGTCACTTCTAGAGCAGCAGAAAAATACCCAAGAAATCTAACATACAATTCATAATAGGGTGTAGCTACGCATGCTAGGCAATTAAGGAAAAACAGTAATATTAATCCTTACAGTAACGAAATAGAATCGAAGTAAATAGTCAACAAGGTATTGTGTAGCAACCAAACTAAACCAAATGGGCAATATGTCATCGGAGCAGCATTATCAACTTAGCTACAAAATTAGACATGGATATTTACTACAACGGTTTAGTGTTCTTAACAACAAATAGAAAATCCATAGAGCAATGACAATCTAAACTTCATATAGTTTATGCATTTCATAATAGAGAGTTGTATACTCAGTTATTATAATTGGACAAAGGGCATTATCAACTAGTCTACAAAATTGGGCATTGATATCTACTATGGCAGTTTAGTGTTCTCAACAAACAGCAGAGTGTCTAATATTAACCAAGAGCAGAATAATCAACTAGCAACTAATAATCTTAACTTGGCAGAAAGTAATATCAACTAGTTCACAAGATTATGCATTGATAAATCAGGAAGATATCTAGGCAAAAGCAATGTTAAACCAATCACAGAACATTAAGGAAAACAGACGCTACTTATTGTGTAGGGCCTCTTTCAGCCACGACTCTACCCATTTCTTATATCATAGAAGTTCTTACAGCAGAATTCCGAGGCAGTAGCTTCCCCTCACAAGCACATCCAAGGAGAAAATACAGCAACCACTCTTCAGCTTCTCAAAAATGGAAACCGTAAATAACCCCAGTGCAACCCACTTCATCAGCTGCCATTCATTTATAGCCTAGGAAAAGACTTCCCAGAGGAAGTGATGGCTGATGGATGATCACCCACTTCAACGGAGGTGGTCCAATTTGTCCCTGCCACGTGAAAAGCTCCATATCTTTTTAGGAGAAAAAGACTTTGGGAGAAAACAAAGAAAAGTGGCAGCAACATGAGCAGTGCTCACATTAAAACTGGACTTTTTGGTCGAGGAATTCAACCAAACCATTAACCGCACGGTGACCAAAAATCCAATTTTTTCCTCTATTTTGTGTTTTCAGTCAGACATTGCGACCGCGTCCCAACCTATAACTCGACCGCAAAATCGACGAATTTGACATATTCAAAACCTATTGTTTTTCTGTCGCGCATCATGTCCACACCCTACACCGCGTTGCATCCGAAAGCCACAAAATGTAATATGGAATGCATTTTGGTTGAACTCTTCGACCTCAACTTCGACTCCTTGGTGACCGAAAACCCAAAATGAAACCTGTAATGCATTTCGGTTGAGACACTCAACCGCGACCAAGACCGCCTAGTGACCAAAAACCCAAAATGCACATTTTCCTTTAAAATTTATACTTTAATCACTCCACAATATTTTTCATACATTTACACGATATTATTTCGACCACAAAATACTGTCTCGCAATCAAATATATTTATTTCATTATATTACATAAACAGATGAATTTATAGGGTATTACAGACTCTATCCAAACTTAACAAAACCAGGCCTAAACTAGATAAATTGATGCGCTTTGGGTGATTTTTGGAAGTGAGCAATTGATCGATAATAGAATCGCCGACGATCGGAAAATACAAGTTCAAAAATTAGTTTATAGATGTGTGGTTGACCAAAAATTGATTTGTGGTCGACCGGATGGCATTATCAATGAATCTGTTTAACGTGCACTCGACCGGACACGGGCAACATGCGTTGAGGGCCTTCCATTTCACACCTTTTCAAGAGAAATTTCAATCACTCGAACCCAACCTTTGATCTTGAAACTTAGGGAGGGTTCTTCACAACAATTAGGATTATTTGTATACTTCAAAAGATCAACTATACGAATCTAACACGAAGAACCAATGAATTTAAGGAATAAAAGAAAGATACAGAAACAATGGTAAAATCATGGGAACCCACTCGCTTTCTAGCTTAAGAAAGTTAGATGGAATCTCACTAAATCGTCACACTCAAGCTCATCACTCTTGAATAATGAGGAAACGAACCGAGAGGCAACCCTCAAGAATCCACTAAGGAGATCAAAACTCAACTATCTTAAACAAAACCCTAACCATAAACTAAATAGCCAACATAATGGCAAAATTATAAATAAATCAAAGTTATTAATAAACAATTAAAAATTAAATTAAAATAAAAATCACAAACTAGGGTGAGGCTTGTGGCACATCATCCTCCCGGGGTTGAAAAGGATTTGATTTCAAATCGAATCCTTAACTTTTACATTTTCCAAGCTTGCCACCTGGATCAAATTGGTGAAAATTGTTTACCTCATGCAACAGTAATTTCTTCTCAAACTACCATGATTATCTTTGGGAATGATGCATCATAATAGTGAGATTTTCAAAGCAAAAAACTTGATTTGTGAACTTGAATTCTTTTCCTTTGTATTGTTAAGAAAACTCCACTTCAATGAAAATTATTTATGACTCACTATGAAAGTCTTGTAAGAATCCATCACTCAATTCAATCGACAATGGCAAACCATTTGAAAAGCCTTTTGGAATTATACTAGTAAGTTCCTTTACAAATTCACCATGCTCCTATAGACCTTTGTTTGCTTTAATTTCTCTTCGAAGTTGATGTGCCACTGAAACCTATGACTGACTACCAAACATGGAAATTTTCTAACTTTAATTCTAATGTTCTTTTTTTAGGTGATCAATGAGAGGAGTATGCTCAAATCATCCTTTTTGTTCATCCAGCATCCAAAAGTATCATGAAGTTATTCAAGATCAAGAATAGGTGGAAGATCAAACACAAGTTTAGTAGATTTCTTAGTCATTCCAAAACTGCTAACAATCTGACCCCAAACAGTATTTGGATTATTTGGTTATCTTGAAGGTCTTAAATCAAAAAGTGTGTTTCATGAAGATTGTAGTGTCTCGGACTTTCGGACGAGTTCAGACGAGTGCGGACGAGGAGTGGCCTCGTCCGAATTGAATCTGTCCAAATCCTGGATAGTTTTGGACGATTACGGACGACGGCTAACATGGAGTAGCCTCGTCCGATTTGCCTCTGTCCCATTTTGGGACACTTTCAGACGATACGCGAAGGCCACGTGCAGACACGATTTGGCGTCCGAATACGAATAAATTAGGGATAAAATGATGAAAACTCGTCGTTTAACAATTTAATACGCACGTGGGAGACACGAAAATCCCCCAGCCTCCAGCGTAGGTCGCCGCCCTCCATGCCCTGGCCACCTCCCTCTCCTTTCCCCTATGTGTACGATGTCCCCTCATCTTCCCAAGTAAAGCCTTCCTCTCCCTTCCTCTTCGATTCATTTTTCTTCTTCCTGCTTGAGTGGAGTCCCGAGAAAATGAGAGAGAGATTCTGTGAGGGAGTTCCTGCGAGAGTGTGTGAGTTGAGTGAGTTGTGAGAGAGAGCTGGTGTGGGTTATTTTTGTGGGAGGAGTGTCTAATGTGAGTGAGGGCTAGAGAGTGAGCTGAGAGCTTGAGGAGCTGGAGCTGCCATCCCTATGAGTTGCTACTGTGAAGACTAGAGAGCTGTCCCTGCTTGTGTTCTTCAACTTAGGTAAGAAAATAGGGATGTCTTGGCCTATGGAGACCCTACACCACAAGTAGTATGCGTGAGTGATAGTGATTTCTTTGTGGTTATTGTCTCCTTGCTGTCTATTACTTCATTTGATGATAATGTAGAAATTGTTAGTGTTCTGTAGATTACGGTTGCAATGATCTCTCTGCAGTTATTTCCTTTCTCTGGATGATTTTATGTGATATTTCCTTGTTGTTAATTGTGTGATTTCCTTTACTGTTAAGTGATAGTTGTTAATAACGGTTGTTGAGAAAAAGAGAATGATGGATGGGAAAGAGAATGATGGAATAGAGCTAAGAGTTCATTGATAAAGACCCTGTCCATTTCTTTACTGCTTTACTACTTTCCTTTACCGCCTTCCGTAACGCTATACATATATTGCTCTGTGTGAATTGCTTTCCCCTTGGAATAACAATGACTCTCATCAAGCACATTTAATTAATACAACTCTTAAATTAGAAGTTGAGTATGCTAATTTAGTAATTAACTAAACTTGATGCATGATAAATTTCTAAGCTCATTTAATCATCTAGAGAACATGTTAACTTGACTAGAGTAACTAATTAGATTCGAGCATGCTAACTAGTTGTTTAATTAATAACATATCCTTGAGCATGTAATTAATGAAAGCATAAAATCCGAACAACATGTTAATTAACTAACTTATACCATGTTTAATTAGTATGTCAGTTCTTCTTTTGTTTAAATCACTTAGCAGCATATTAATCAACTAGGTTCATTAGTTAACTTGAGCATGTTAATCATTACTCATGTCTATTAATTAACTTAAAGCATGTTAATTAACCTAACTAGAATAATCAACTAGACTCAAGCATGTTCAACTAATTAATTAGTATGTTATAATTAACTAACCAGCATGCTTAATTAGTTAACATGTTCAATTTACTAGCATGAATAATCTCTTAAGCATGTTAATTAGCTTAAGTAGAGTAAGTAATCAACTTGAGCATGCAATTATCCCAAGCATGTTAACTGTTACTTAAGTTTGTCAATTAGCTAAGCATGTTAATTAACCAGCATGTTAACTTAGCTAGGTCTAGCATGTTTAAATGTTAATTAATATTGTAAGAGCATGATAATTAACTAGGATTATTAGTTAACATGAGCAGGTTAATCTGACTAGAGTAACTAACTTAATTAGAAGCTGAACATGTTAATTAACTAGTGTTTAATTAACTAGGGTAATTAACTAATAGTAATCGATAATCTTTTGATTGAACATGTAGTTAGTTAGAATAACTAACTATCTAAATGTTGAAATTGTCTTGAGCATGTAACTCACATAGGATAACTAATTAGGATAATCACTTAGAATAATGAACGTAGGAAGCATGTAAATGGACTAAGAAATTAACTAGGATAATTAGCTTGATTAATTAATAGCATGTTCCGATTTCCATTTCGTTCATTGTCGTGTTCTATAAGTTCAAGCATGCCATAATTAGTTGTTTCAATTCATTGTATATCGTTCTGACATTTCTATATTCCCCTTTGTACGCAGTTAGTTATTTCCTTCTATTATATACTTTACTTTCTTTCCATGCGCAATTTCAATTACGGTTTTCTTTCAATTACTTCTTTTAAATGCGCACTTCAATTATTATGAATGTTATGTCATTACGCATTATGCATCATGGTAGGTTGAGAATGTATGAGCATACATCATGTGATATGCCCCGCGGACTGATCACCCGCTCTCGAGCTAAGAAGCTCATTTCTTTCCCAACTCACTTTTATTTTACAGGTAACAATAAGCTTTGGGATTTTTTGGAAGAAGTATCTCACGAAGATAAAGGAGTGCCTTTCTACGTTATCACATGGATGCATGCAACGTCAAACGACTAACACGATATTTCCCACCTTGGTGATTCCACAATATTACGAAGACTCAAAAAGTATTATTGGCTTGTTGCTGCCATTTTGGTGATTTAGAAAGAAGACTTTGTTTGGCATTTTATTTGGATCATTTTATTTGTTCCTTTTTGTTTTGTTTTGAGGGGTGCACAGTTTGCATGCAAACCGTGTCCCCATGCCCAATTTTACACGTCAATGGTAAATTGGTCTTTTATGCTTTTGTCAAAGCACTTAGGAGTATTTAGGCTCTCTTTTTGTGAATGGAAGACACTTTTGAATAATTGAAAAACCCTAGTTTGTTTCTTGGAGTGAAGACCCATGGAAGCCTCCCTCTCCACTCAGCCATCCATTCTCTACATCAACTCGTTCCTTTCTTGTTGTTTCTTGGACGAGTTGATCTTGTTGCCTCCTCCAAGCCATCCCTTCCTTGTGGTGGTTATTGTGGTGTGGAAGTAAAAGAAGCAACATCCCCTTGGAGATTGCCTTCCGATTTGGTAAGGCCGAGCAAGTCGCCCCCTCTCCCATTGGAGGTGTGCGGACTCCTTGGAGTTTTTCTTTTTTTTATTATTGCGAATACTAAAAGTGGATCTTGTGTTTTTGAAGTTCTTGCTGTTTACTTTTGATACTCTGGATTTGGGGCTGATTTGATTGAAGTTTCTTATTGAAAAGTTGTGTTTTAGAAAGGATATAATCAAGCCGAGAATCTGTTTTGCGCTAGCCAGATTCCAACTTGAGATTGTGACTTGGAATTGATCTACTTTCATTCGTTAGATTGCGCTCAAAATTGGTAGTGTTCATTCTGATATTGTTAAGGGTTTTTCCTCCAAAATTAGTGCTAATAGGACGTATGCTCGTGGAGATCTCGTTGTTCGATTCCGGGTCGCCAGAACTGTCCTAAAAACCCTAGTTCCGTGAGCTACATTCGTTTTATCATAACTAATTGTTCTGTTCGAATTGGAGGCTGAAATTTTGATATGTGTATTCTGAAATTGTTATTATAAATCCCTCCAAATTTCAACTCTTGGTTCCATACGGTTGTGAAGTTATGCTCGTTTGAAAATTGGATGACAGATTATTGGAATATAGTCTAGCCGATTGCTTCATTGGCAATCTTTGAAATTGGATTACATCATCATGTTAATAGAAACTAATAGGGAGTGTCACAGGGTGGTACGCACACATGCATGAGTGAGGATAAATGACGAAAATAGGTAAAAACATTAAGATAATAAAGATTTATGTGGTACTAGTAGTTTAGCCCGACACAGGAGCTGGGGAAAAAAACGATAATAAAGGTTTATGTGGTACCAGTACCTTAGCCCTGCATAGGAACAAGAAAAGAAAACGATAAAAACGGGAGTTGGTGGGCGGATGGGTAGCGGGTCTAATCTGCAACTAGCCGAAGCCCCTTCCTCTTAGGGTACGGAAGTTCTAGTTGCAAGTAAAAGGTTAGATCCGAGCACTATTCCATCACAAAGGAAATCCTCCAATCTCCAACTCAAAGTACGAGTAACGAACGAATGGTTTAAAGTAAAATAATAAACTGGTAAACGGCTTAAGGAAAGGATTAGTTTGGGTGACCTCCATTCCAAAATGGACTAAATAGTGGCATTCACGTTGCATTTAACCCTTTTTCCTTATTAAGCCTTTGAGCTTACAGTTGCTTGTGGTGTAGGTGTAAGTGTAGGTACTTGTATGAGGAAACAATGAACAGATAATAAGTAGATAATAAAGTAGGGATGAAGGATTTGACGCGCGAAAACTTGAGGCTGGCAAGGCTGAAGAGAACCAAAGAGAGCACGGTTGTAAATGAATTTATATTTAATTGTTTAGTTTCCTTTATCAAACGCAGCATTTAAATGTTTAGTTTTCATTAATCCAATGATTGATTAGTTTCTGTCATTCAATTATTTACGTTTCCGCAATGTTTTGAAATAAAGATTTTACAACGCTTCCACACCTTATTAATTGGATTTTCAAAACGAGTTTAACAAAAGGTTAGTAGCGATCTGGTTTAGACGCACTCTGATATTTCTTTAAAAGAATTTTAAATAAAGAAGGTTTTAGTGGTTTCATAAAAGTTTCAAATTTTAACGCATTTTAGAGGATTTACGAAATATCGGGTCGTTACAGTTTAAGTTGTTAGCAAAAATTGTTCAGTGATTAACTTATCATTGCTTTTATAGTAGAGTGATTGATTTGTTAATTTCACTTTTACTTTTAATTTTTCACCAAATCATAGCTGAACAAAAATTTCACTGTTAGGTTCACTTCTTATCTTGATTCGATTGTGATTTCATTTTTTTATTGACACCGTATAGAGCTGAACAAACAGCTCTCCTACCTCCCAATCCCAAACCAAAATTACTAAGAAAAAACAGGATCATTCTCAAACGGTGTTCATCATTTCTAAAGTTGATCCTTACTTTACAACATCTATCATCACAAACTACTTTGAGTTGGTTGTGGCAGTGTTAGTAAAAGCATACTGTCTACCACGGGAACGCCTAGTACCAGGTCACTAATCATTCATTATGTGAAATCAAAGATTGTAATCAACTTAAATCCAAATCAATAACTAGAATCGACTTGTTGGGAGTGCCCGTTGCTTGGAATGATCCCATGTAAAAGAGGAGTAACTAAGCCTTATGTCAAAGTAAATTTGAAGGACATGTGTCACGATTCAATTCAAAGAGGCGTAATATATGTTAGCCCAACAAATGGCTTAAAGCCATGTAGCCAATATAAGACAATGTTTGACTAGTTGATCTTGTACCATTTGGTTAGCTGTGGTCAACTTACACACTAACTTTTTGTAATTTTTAAACTAATATTTGAGCACCAGCATAAGCATCTTGAGCCATGACTCCAACGTCTCGAGTCACAACCTCAATTATTTTTTGCTATGAAAGACAGTTTCATCAATTTCACAACACAAGACTACATGGATAGACAAACCAATCTTGAGCTGTTTTAGTTGGATAAAACATGCAACACTACTTTTTTTGTACAAAATAAGTTCATGTTTGGTGTAAGGTCAAAATAAATCAAGCTTTGATATATTATTAAAATAATAAAAATCATGCTCAAGCACGCGGCCTCTCTTCCATATATTTTGGATTTACGATTTAAAATAGTGATTTTTTATTAAAACTGAAACTTGAAAGGAATTATGGTATTGGCAATAAAGAGGACATTGATCCATAATTAGGGCTCCAATTAAGCACGCATTGGAAGGTAATTAACCAAATATGAGAAACTTTGCAAAGAGGAAAAACAAAAACCTCCGTTTCACAAGTAGACTATCCAAGTTCCCACCTTTCTGGTTCCAATTTGGGGTGTGATTGGTTATGTTACCTAGCCATACAAGTGTTTGATCTCACCTTTTCTGTCGCTTTTCTCAATTCTCATAATTTCCCCATTCCTGTTTCTTCTTCTTCTTCTTTAACCTCTCTACCATTCATTTCATTTTCTTTTCCGCTTTTTTTCCTACCCTTTTTTTTTTTTTTTTCATTTTGGGAGGTGGGTTCGTCAGAAAGATGGTGTTTGAGACGTGGGTCGAGCTGGGTTTAGTTTGACAATGACAGATTTGCGTGGTATGGAAGGTGGACTGTCGAATTTCAGCAGTTCATCATCTCGATCCATTTCTGTCGAATGCCGATTCCCCTTGCAATCGGCATTCGATTTGTTTTGCGTTGCCTCCGAAGCTTTTTCTGAGCATCGTCGTTGTTTGACAGCTAATCGTGTTGGTCACCATATACGATTGCTTTGATCGATCAAACTTACATTTGATCCTGTATAATATCATACCTCAAATATATTTTAGTCTCTCTGGTAGTTGTGTCTTTTCTTTTCACAGGAATGGAGTCATTGTCCGGCTTGGTGTTGCCGGATATTAATGGAATAAATGGAAATGCTGAGCCTCCCAATGCTGACGCTGAGTTTGCTGAGAAAGATCCAACTGGTCGATATGTCCGGGTACATTTATTGAACAAATCACTATTCCCTTAAATTAATCTCCATAGAATTATCTCGTAATCGAGTAACGAATAATACATTTACAGACTCTATGGTATCTAATAAGTTGGTATCTCATAAGTTTTTCTACTCAACTTCTTTTATTCATTTTCTGTCTTTTCTATCCTGTTCTCTATTTCCTTTTTAAATTTTTCTTGGTTTATGAAAATGATGCTTTGGGGCGACTACATTCAGCTTTGCTGCAACGGCATATGTGCATTAGCTCATTGCCCTCCTTATTTACGTTAGTATAGATATAACGCAAAGAATTGCTAGTGGTTTTCTTCTAAAACAAACGGGTCTTTCTTGGAAGCTGTATTTAATTTCTTTAAAGTATTTTTTGCAGGGAGTCTTTCTTTATTTTTAACTGATCTACATATGCTAGCTTTATCCAAATAAAAGGACTGGAGTTGAAATTTAATCCGGCACATTAGACTTAAATGAGGATATATCTTTCATTTTCACAAAATATGCCTACTTAACTTGTATAGCGTTCCCTTTGCCGGTATACGTTTCTTTATCTTTGTTCGATCCATATTGATTTATTTGTCTTTTCTTTTTTTTTTTCCTTTCTGAGAAACAGTACAATGAAATCTTGGGCAAAGGTGCTTTCAAGACTGTGTATGTCATTGAGCTTTAATCTCCATCTCCTATGTGTTTTTAAGGAGCTATTCCCTTTTGGTAAGAAACATTTCATCTAAGGATGCTTCTTCTTTGGTCCCCTTGTTTCATTTTGCAGTTATAAGGCATTCGATGAAGTCGATGGGATTGAAGTTGCTTGGAACCAAGTGAGAATTGATGTTGTTTTACAGTCACCTGAAGATTTGGAAAAATTGTATTCTGAAGTGCACTTGCTAAAATCGGTGAAACATGAGAATGTCATTAAGTTCTTTAGTTCTTGGGTGGATGATAAGAAGAAAACTGTCAATATGATTACCGAGCTCTTCACATCGGGGAGTCTACGACAGTATGTTCAATTTGATGATTGTCCTTCTTTCTTCACATTGTCTGTTTACTTTAAGTGTAAACTCCTTTACCGTTTGATTTATAGATATCGGAAGAAGCATAAGAACGTCGATATGAAAGCAATAAAGAATTGGGCGAGGCAAATTCTTAAGGGTTTGGTCTACCTTCATAGTCATACTCCTCCAATTATTCACAGAGACTTGAAATGCGACAATATTTTCGTAAATGGAAACCACGGAGAAGTAAAAATTGGTGATCTCGGATTGGCGATTGTCATGCAACAGCCCACAGCTCGGAGTGTCATTGGTAATACTTGATGCCTTTAATTGCTCTGTCTTGAATACTAAATGATGATTTTTCGTTTCAAATTAGGAACGCCTGAATTTATGGCTCCTGAGCTTTATGAGGAGGAATACAACGAACTTGTGGATATATATTCTTTCGGAATGTGTATGCTGGAGATGGTAACTTTCGATTATCCATACAGCGAATGCAAAAATCCAGCTCAAATTTATAAGAAGGTTACCTCTGTAAGTAAGACAATCATCAGCACTGCTTTCAATCATTTTTCTCTTCTACGAGGAAACTTATTCTGCGATATTATCTTATCTTTATTGTTTAGGGAATTAAACCTGCTTCCCTTTATAATGTTTCTGATCCCGAAATTAAGGAGTTCATTGAGAAATGTCTGGTTCCAGCACAGGAGAGATTATCTGCAACAGAGCTTCTCGAAGATCCATTCCTTCGGATTGAGAGCCCAAAGGAGCCAATTCGCGATCCTTTACAATTACCAAACCACAGTCTCAGTGCATTAAATGTACCAACAAAGTATGGGCCGCTTTCAATGGACATAGATGTTGATGATAGGCAACTTTCTTTAAGCGCTTGTACAGGAAGCAATAATGGCAGCCCATATTGTCCAGCTTTGGAATTTTATAGAATGCATAACAACAATGAATTTAGACTGAGAGGGAAGAAAAATGATGAGAATTCGGTTTCATTGAACTTGCGCATCGCGGACTTACAAGGTAAATATGATCAGCTCAAACCCTTTGTTTAGTAGGTTTTTGATAGAACCCCCACCTACGCTCGCCTATTGTAGACGCAAGAAGAAAACTAATAGGGAGTGTCTTAGTTTTCATTAATCAAATTGATTTTGCTATCAATTTTCTTTGTTAGTGACTAATTTTGCAAGGTACCTATCAATTTTATTTTTATTATTTTTGTTATTATCAGCAAATAAGGTACGGCATAAAACAATGGTAACCGATTGTCATGACTGATTTATCTTTGTTATTTGCAGGTCGAGTGAGGAATATACATTTTCTGTTTTACCTTGATTCTGATACTGCACTTTCAGTGGCTGCTGAGATGGTTGAGCATTTGGAACTAGCAGATCATGATGTAGCTTTCATTGCTGAGTTTATTGATTACTTGATCATGAAACTTATACCTTGTTGGAAGCCTTTATCTGGTTATTTCGCAAATAGGGAAACAAGTTCTTGTGGCGGATCTCCTCTCCATAACAATGGAAAACCCTCTACTGCTTGTCTATGGGAATGGATGTTGACTGGTATCCCTTCAGAGCTCGTCGATGAGCAAGATTCATTCTCTGGATTGATAATTCCCGACAAAAATTCTATGCAGGACGAGGATGTTAGCTGGTCCAACAACCCTACCAGCTCCATTTTCAAAGCTGAACGCAATCCTCCAGTTCTTGATAATTTTGAAGATCAACACTCACATGCATCTGCTGGTTCTGAGATTATTGTTGAAGATGACTCTACCAAAATCGATAAAGCAGAAGAGTTTGATTCAAATCTTGAAGGAAATTCAAAAGGGTCTAGTTGGTATGCGTCGGAACTGGGGCTCGGACATTCTTTCTTTGACAACTGCAAATCGGAGAGAAATGCGAACAACACGGGGGTATCGTCCCCGACAAATGAATTTGCAAAGAATTTGGAATTGTCATTTCACGACCTTTGTGGAACTTCGATCGTAATGAGCTTGACGAGTACTTGTTCCTCGTTATCCATAGCCGAAAAAGATGTGGATGGTGAGCTGAAGTTGGAGCTTGAAGCCATTGAAGCACAGTACCAGCAATGGTTTCAAGAACTTGGTAGAATGAAGGAAGAAGCATTGGAAGCGACGAGGAAGAGATGGACGGCGAAGAAGAAACTTGCTGTTCAATGAATTGAAAAGGCAATGCCCATCCTTTTGGTTTGTTTTTTGTTGTTGTAAACTTTTGAGTGTTGTTTCAAACTCTTGAACCAAATAGGTTGTGGTGATGGTAAAAAACCAGAAGAATGTGTTTGTTGGGTGCGGCTCTTTTTTTATCAGAAGTCGTCATCCTTCATTTTGTATTTCCACCTGAATTTAACGCTCTTCTTTCTTTAATATTACTGCAAGAGGACTTGCCTTCTTTACACTTGTCAGCAATCAATGGCTATAGCTACAAGATTATGAACTGAAGTTTGTAAAATCAAGCGTGAAAATTGTATCCACTCAGGTTAGAAATTGCAGGAGGGTTAGGGATCAGGATAAAACATCTGATTTAGTAGAATATTTGGTATATAGGTACGGGATTTAATGGATAAATTAACGAATTTTTTTAGCTCTAATTTGTATGGTGCACCACACTTGTAAAAATCATGCATAAAAATCATATTTCATCTCTTCAAGTTCATATTGGGTATTGTTTTTGGTTTGAGGTCTAATCTTTGCTAAAATTCCATCGAGTAAACCATATATTTGATCACTCATTGGATGTGATCTATCTTCTACAATAAACTTATGAATTCCATCTCCATCCTCGATGCAGCTATATCCAGCCGCCTTCGTAACACGGCTGCTCTTCATCGTCTTCCTTAGCTTTGCAACTCCATCCCATTTGCCCGTTGAAGCATAAATATTGGAAAGTATGACGAAGTTTCCCGGGTTCCATGGCTCGAGCTTGAACAGAAACTCAGCTGCTTTTCCAGCTAACTCGACATTATTGTGGAAACTACAAGATCCTAAAAGAGCTCCCCAAATTACAGAATCTGGAGTCATAGGCATGGTTTGGATGAGATCATAAGCTTCTTGCAGCTTTCCAGCACGACCTAAGAGATCGACCATGCATCCGTAGTGTTCTAGTTTTGGAGCAATATCAAACTTTTCAGCCATTGACGCAAAAAGCTTTTGCCCTTCAACAACCATGCCTCCATGAATGCATGCTAAGAGAAGTCCTACAAATGTAATATCATCTGGTCTAATTCCTTCTCTCTGTATACCAGCCAGAAAACAATGCATGGGAAAACTCAAAACGTCTTCTATTATTGAAAGAAGGAAGAAAAGAAGCTAATATTAGAGAGTAGCTTACAAGCATTTGGTTGTAAAGTTGCAAAGCTGCACTGCATTGTCCATGCAAAGCCAACCCCATAATCATTGAATTCCATGAACATAAGTTTCTTCTTTCACCAATCTCGTTAAAAATCCGTCTTGCGGTCTCCATGTTACCGGACTTCACGTGTAGTTCCAATATGGCATTGCTTACATACATATTGTCGAAGAAGCCATTATTTCTGGCATAGTCTTCAACCCTCTTCCCAATCTCCATGGCTCCAAGATTTGCACAAGCAGGAAGAACACTGGCTACAGTGACTTCATTTGGTTTGACTTGTGTTTCCTTCTCCATCTTCAAGAACATTTCCAAAGCCTTTACGTGCTTACCATTTTGTGAGTAGCCCGAAATAATGGCGGTCCAAGAGACAACGTTCCTACAAGGCATTGACATGAAAGTTTCCAAAGCTCTCTCCATGTCGCCAGACCTTGCATAGCCAGCAACCATAGAATTCCAAGTGGCAACATCTGGTTCGCCCATTTCTTCAAACACCTGGCGTGCAAATACCATATCACCTGTTTTCGCATACATGTCAACCAAAGCAGTCATGGCGAAAATATCTGAGGCAAATCCGGATTTGGTGAAATGGGCGTGAAGAATGCTGCCTCGGGTGGAGGAGGAAAAGGAAGCGCAGGAGGCAAAGAGGGAGGTGAAGGTGTGTTGGTTGGGAGGGCAGCCATGGCGGCCCATCCGGGAGTAAAGAAACCAGGAAAAGTGGTGTTGGGAGACAGAAGAGTAGGCCCGAATGAGCTTGTTGTAGAGAAAGACAGGTGGGTCTGGAATGAGGTTGAAAAGGGCGTGAGCATAGGCCAAGTCTGGGATTTGAAGAAGCTTGGCAATCAAGTGATGGGTATGGTCTATGCCATTTCTGAGAGTGTAAGCGTGGATTTGCTTCACTTGGTTCATTTAACAAGTGACCAACCCTCAAACATTCGAGGTTAAGAGATGGAGGAGTTATAGTCTATGATTGTCGATTATAAATGGAGAATATTCTTTAAACAAACTCAATTTGACTTTTAGTTGATCGTAAAAAACAAGCCATTAAAATTGTTGGAAAAAAAAAAAAGTGATTTTTATTAGGAGAAGTTGCAATTTAGATTCTAATGTATACAATTATTCACGTGTTAAAGCTTAAACTATTTTTTTGAACAAATTGAATCTCTACTTTTTAGCTACAAGTAACTTGAACATTATTATTAGTTTATCCATTAAATATAATACGTATATACCATATTTTCTATAAGTCTAATTTCTAATCCCATTAGTTATTTTTTACTCGATTTCGAATTTTATTGATGTCTTATTCGGTGATTTCGAACTCTATCAATTGCATGAATGATAGAGTTCGAAATCAGATTATAAATTTCTGTACATGTTAGAAATCAAGTTAAAACATTTAATTAAATAAAAACATATGTAGAATACATGTATTAGATTTAACTGATTAATTGACAAAAAAATTCAAATTATTGATATCTTAAAGGGAAAATGACAAACCAACCATCATCCTTTGCAATCAATGACAAGTCAACTACTAACCTTTTTTTGCTAACAAATTAATTAACTACTGAACTATGAGAAATTGTCGCCACAAACATCGCCGTTAACTTTCTAAAAATCGCAGTGGAAAAGAACAAATACCCATGAAAAAAAATAAAAAAACTCGTGATTTTAGAAAAACAACTTTCAGTGGAAAAAAGTTAATATCTATGGAGAATTGATTTAGAAAATTTTAGATTTTGTAAAAGAATGGATTTAGAAGATTTCGGGTTTTATAATTTAGAAGTTTTTGTAAAAGAATGTTAATGTTTTAGTTTTTGAATGATTTAGAATTGTTTTACAGTCCATGAGAGAATGTGTTGCCTGTGTTTTCCTACAAAGAAGAGAATGAATAGTATTTTTATCTGCTGCGGTTTAACAATTTAACTCCTGAACTATGATGATTCGCCGGGGTTTAACAATTTAATCCTTGAACTATGACAATCCGATGCGGTTTAACAATTTAACCTCTGAACTATGACAACGATCCGCTATAGATCGACGACTATGCGCAGCGGCTCGACGACTATCTGCAGCGGTTTAATAATTTAACCCCTAAACTATAATGATACGCCGCAAATTAACAAATTAACCCTTGAACTATGATAATGCGTTGCAATTTAACAATTTAACCCCTGAACTATGACAACAAACCGCTGTGATTTAGTAATTTAACCCCTGAACTATGACGACGATCTGCTGCAGTTTAACAATTTAACTCCCGAACTATGATGGCCAGCTGCAGAAGGACAACACAGAAAACGTAACTACGGTTTTTATTCTATCAATTTTTTATAGTTCAGTGGTTAATTTGTTAGAAAAAAAAGTTAGTGGAAGATGGTTGGTTTGTCATTTTCCCTATCTTAAAATAAAAATTCAATTTGTTTAAAAAATAATTTATAATAAATAATACAAGATTTAAAATTACCACCAAGGGTAGAAGCAACTGATTGGCCAAAATGATAACTATTTTATTATCAGACAAATCAAAGCCGAACAAGAAAGCTTGGTGTGAAACATTAGTGTACAGGTATTCGAATCGACTACGACAACTTTCGTAGACTCCTCCAAGTTCAACCAGTGGACCAGCACGTGTCTTGAAGACACGGTTGATTTCCTGCCAAAAAATCTCTTTCAATTTCACCAAACCCACTTGTTCAATCGTCAATCATAAGTTGATTCCACTTGGAAGACGTGGGATTAACCACTCCTTAATCTGCTGGCCGAGTTCAAACCCCCCCATCCTTAGCTGGAGAGTAGTTTGCTGGAAGAATCAAGCCATTTCACAACACTATCGTCAACGAGTTGAACTGTCATCATTTGTGAGAAATGCAGGAAACGAAGGACCCATACCACCGTCAAATAGCTAAGCTCTAATCTCCACTAACAGTCTGTCTAGACCGTCCTTGCCATCATCGAGATGATCGACAAGCTTGGTCAAGAAAAGATCCCATGCCTCTCTATCAATTCCTCCCCTAGACAAGGCCACTGATAAAACCTTGAAGAATTCTTCTTTTCCACGGCCATCAAGCAGTTCAATCAAAACAGAATAAATTGATTTGTTTGGAGAACATCCTTTATCAAACATCTCCCCTAGAATCTTAAGCCCCTCCTCTGGATTACCCATTCTACAGAACCCCTTTATCAACAAGCTATATGTAAACTCATTTGGGGCACAACCCTTTTCCACCATGTCGTCCCAAAGCCTCCCAGCCTCCTGCAACTCTCCCATTTCGCACATTCCTGATATCAACGTATTATAAGTCAAAAGACTCGGAGTTGAGCCCTTCTCAAACTCATCAAATAGTTTTCTAGCTTCCCATACCTTGTTTTTCTTGCAAAGCCAATATATAAGTGTGCTGGTAATGGCATTATCAGGAGTACAATTCTTCCTCAAAAGCCTACCCCACAACTCACAGGCTTCGTCAACCTTCCCTTTATGACACAAAGCATCAATAACCCTGCAGCAAAGAGCAGAGCTGGGAATATACTTTCTCTCGAGCATATCGTCGAGCAGTTTGAGTGCTTCACCAGACTTTTTCTCCTTGCAATAAGCTTCTATCATCACTCCATAAGTCACATCATTTGGCTCAACTCCATTCTCTTCCATATCATCCATAACCTTTATAGCATCGACCAATCTACTCTGCTTAATGAAGCCATCCATTAAAATCGTGTATGTAGTGGCGTCAGGAATCCACCCACGATCCAAAAGCTCCCCAAAAACCGTCCTAGCGCCCACCATATCACCTCGCCAAGTGTAACCGCCTAGGATTGTTGTGTACGTTACTACATTTGGGACCATACCCATCGAAGGCATTTCATCTAACAGCTTAAGAGCACCCTCGACGTCATTCTTCTTACAAAGCGCTTTGATCAAAATGTTACAAGTGAAGACATTAGGCACAACTCCGAATTGCGTTCTGGAGTTCTTGAAAATCAAGGGCACCAAAGTATAGCGGTTGTTCTGAACCAAAGCGTTCAGCAACGTGTTGAGCGACCTGACAGAGCGTTGAACACCAAAAGCCCCGATACGCAGAAAGGTTCGGAAGGCCAATTTAGGTCTGCCGGCGAGGCCGTAACTGCGAATAACGTTGATGAACAAGTCCTCACCGCATTTAATCCCGGAAGCACGCAAGTCGCACAGCAAGGACTCCAGTGGTTCAAATGCACGAGCGCGGGAGAGACGGTTGATAATGGCGTGATAGGTATCGTAGTTATGGTAGAAATCTGGGTGGAATTTGCCAGCGAAATGGAAGATTTGCAGGGCAAGATCGAGATTCTGTTGGCGGGAGATGATGGAGACAAGGCGCTTGGGGTATAGGCGTTGCGGCCATGGTTTGATTGGAGGAGTGACGGTGTATGATTGGATCGGGGGAGGAGAAGGAGGGGTGGCGACGGAAGGAGGTGGGAAGATGGGTGCGGTTGTGGAGTAGAGAAGGAAAGGGAGTTTGATGGATGGCAAGAGTTGAGAGCGTCTCCCCATGGGAGTCGCCTGTTAATCACCAAGCATTTGGGAGAGGGAGAGATTTGCAAAGTCAAAGTCCACATAAATTCACTGCCAAGCCAATATTACAAATGTAATCCATTTTTTAAATAATACTAGTTTTTTAATACGTGCAACGCGCGTACGCGAGAAGTGCACATATTTTTTAGCGTTTGATAAGAGATAATATTTGATAATTAAATAAAAAATTAATAAAAATAATATACATTGTATTATTTTGCTTATAACATTGTTATGAAAAATAAAATCTATATAAATGAAAAATATTTTTATATTTTGTTTATATCTACATATTTTGAAATGGGGAGAAGTGTTGTGATAACATAGATAGAGGCAAATTAGTTTTGTTGTTAAAGAACATAAAATATTCAATTATTATTAAGTCAAAAGGGAAGTAATTTGTAACGACCTGATTTTTTGTAACATTTTAAAAATACACTAAAATTTAAAATTTTTATTTAATCACTAAAACCCTCTTTATTTAAAAATCTTTTAAAGAAATATCAGAGTGTGTCTAACCGGACCGCTACTAACTCTTCGTTAAACTCGTTATGAAAAATCCAAGTAATAAAATGCGGACGCGTTATAAAATCTTTTATTTAAAACATAACGGAATCGTAAATTACTTTTTCTTTGAAAACTTGGCGGAAGCGTAAATAGTAATTTAATTGATAAAAATCTTTTTTAATTAAAAGCGTAGTGGAAACACAATTAATTCATTCAAAATAATTAATAAAATATTACTTTATATTTATAGTTTGTTCATCTTCACTTTGATTAGCCAACTAAGCTGCAAGTCTCGTTCGCGTAAATCCCTCATCAGCTGCTCCTAAATCTGTTCGTCATTTTCCTACATCTCAAGACGTAAGCTATGAGCTTAATGCTCAGTAAGTGATAATACCTATCATAATACTACGTTTAATTTCAGTTTTCGTCTTTTTCTTATTTTCTTATTTTTAACGTTTTAATCATCGTTTTCCTCTTATCTGTTTATCTTTTGTGTTTTAGATTATCATTTTAATTGTTGTCTTTCATTGGTCGTTCTTTTCATCGTTGACCTCCGATATAGCAGCGATGACATAATTCGAAAGCCTGCTAACCATTGGCCATTTGTCCCGGTATAATCCAGGGACCTTGCAAATGATACGAACAGCAATGATATAATCCGAAAGCTTGCTAACAACGATGGCATAATCCGAAACCTCGCTAGCGACCATGTCCATGAAGGACTTAATAGTCTCGCATCATATCGTTGCTGTTTTCTCTTCTTTACTTTAATTGTATTAGTTATTTCTCATTTCTTTTTACTCTTTAGGCTTATCATTCGTTCGTTATCTGTTTCTTCATTCGTCATCTGTTTCTTCGTTCATGATTTGTTCCTTCTTTATGTATTATTATTCGTTCGTTATTTGTATCTGTTTCGTATAATACTCGTGAATGCATACAATTTCTGAAAGCATAAATAAACATCGAAACATGCTGTAAAAGCAATAAACAACGAAGCGTGCAATTAAAACTGTAAATAACGAAACATGCTAGGAAAGCAATAGGCAACGAAAAATGCGATTAAAACTGTAAACAACGAAACGTGCGGTTAAAATTGTAAACAAGGAAACGTGCAAGGAAAGCAGTAAGCAACGAAACATTCATCTCCTATTCTTGCGATGTAGGGTCCGAAGACCAAAACACATGCATATCACTTATCTCGATCGTTTAAAGCGTTCAACGCTTATTCGTTATCTTTTCATTCCTTCTTTAGTACCTTCACAATTTAACAACGTTTAATTATTATTAAACTAATCGATTTAATCAACTTCATAATCTTACCTTCTTTTATGTTCTTATTTCCTATACGTCATCTACTCGAGTTTTCTAAATCAAACCGCTTCATTAATCATAACCCGGTCTAATAAGTTAATCTCGATTAATAGCGTTTAGAAACCTAATTCAACACATAGTGAAAGCCAACATGATTCCATCCATAAATTATAGACCCATAAATCGATGCCTAATAATAATATTTGAAACGAGTCATAAAATTATACTTATCCAATATCTATAATATACTTATCCGATCAGTGAACCGAGTCCAAAGAAAACAACAGATTATCTAACAATAGCAAATTAACCAACTCATTCCAACATATTCATGCTTCTCAAAACAATGAAGGCTAGCTCAACAGACCATCAATGACATCCAACCCAGAATATAGAAACCCAAACCAAATGACAGAATATATCCATCCACTAATGAACCAAATTCAAGTCAACGAGATATGCCATCTAACAGAGAATGTTATCCATATTTTTAACGTCCAATAAAATTCAGCCAACACTAGCCAAAATAACACGATAGAAGATATTCAATAACCAATCCAGCAACCAATTCTTAGAAGATAAATCCAATCCTTCAATATTGACAATAATAGGACACGAGTCGACTAACGAGAAACATGGAGTATTTTAAAATAACAGAGACAATATCTGGAGGCACAAACCAATGCCAAACGGCAGTGTATTTTCATGCTTCACAGTCAAACACTAGGCAGTAGCTATACCAAAACAGGTGATCTAAAAGATCCATAATAGAGAGTTACCAGAACACATTCCCGACTAACAGAACACATTTCCAACACAAAGTGGTTCCATATGTATTTTAATGTCCCATCACAAAGATGTAGAGAGCAATAATCCAATGCAGCATAATATAAGGAGACAATGGTCTATTCTCCACAACAAAGCATGCATAATACAAAAAACATGGAGCACATTCAACTTATACCCATTTTCGGCAGTAAACAACACAGCAAGCCAACAGTTCCATTCCAGCAACAATAATCAAGAGGCAGAATATATTCTCTTAACAACATTTGGCATAACCAGATAACACAACAATGTACCACATCCATTTTTCTGTCATTTCCTACTGGCTACTACCCATTTTTCACATAAACACAAGAAGATTAAAGGAAACATTCTCACCAGAAACAGGGCAGTACTCAAGGAGCATCACCTCGGACTTCACTCCAGAGAGCACTAAGCTCTTCACGTTTTTCTCCCCACTCCTCATTCTCTCGGTTTTCCTTCTGCCTTTTAATCCTCTTCTCTTCTGCCTTCTATCCTGCCTCTCACCAGAAGACAACCACTATGGGCAGAAAGCGAAGTTCTCCAACACGTCCGACCAACAGGCCAACAAAAACGGAGGGTAGAAAACCGTCGGCTTACCTCGACCACGCCTTGCCCGGAGCAGGAGATCGCCGGAAAACATCTCCCGAAGCTTAATATCGTCGCCAGCAGAGACCACCCGAGCCATTCCCTAGCGTGACTCGCCCGTTCGCTTCACCAGCAACCGCCTGCTCAGACGTCGCCGCGCCGCGAGGAAGCAGCTCCGTCGCTCGTCGTCGTCGCCCGATCGTTCGCGCTCCGGTCTCCCTCTCGATCTCTCCCTTCTCGATCTCGATCTCTCTCTCCCCTTCTGCTTCCTCTCCCTCTCTTTCGTCCCTGTCATCGCAAAACTGGCCAAAGGCCATTTAATATCTCCACTTTAATTTTCCAGACCGGACCAGCAAGGATTGAACCAGCGAACCAAAGCCTCACTAACTGAACCGGTTTTCCTTCAATTCCAAATTAATTTTTCCTTAACAAATCCTCAATTCAATAAATCCAATAAATCTCATTATTCACTCTCTAATATTTTTCTCAAATATTTCCATTCTCAATTAATTATTTAATAAATTATTTCTCCCAAATAAATCCCTAATTATCATCCGATAATTACCATTAAATTACAATCTAATGTTTACGTCTTAGGTAATACTTTGATAATTACCCAATTAAATTTCTCTTTAATAATTTAATTAAATCTTTCATTTAATTAAATCATTTCCTAACCCAATTTCAAATTCCAAATCTTTCATTTAATTAATTATTTAATAAATTATTTCTCCCAAATAAATCTCTAATTATCATCTGATAATTACCATTAAATTACAATCTAATGTTTACGTCTTAGGTAATACCTTGATAATTACCCAATTAAATTCCTCTTTAATAATTTAATTAAATCTTTCATTTAATTAAATTATTTCCTAACCCAATTTCAAATTTCAAATTTATTCCAAACATCGTCAATTGATTACGTCTTTGGTAATACCCCGATAATTATCCAATTAAATCTAAAATTCCCAATTTTCTTTCCAATTATTCTTATTAAATTCTGATATAAAAAGTTAAGGTATTACATAATTAAGGTAAAAGTGTTATCAATATTAAAAGAAAAATAGAAGAGAAGTAATATGCATGTACTATCTTGAGAGAACCAGAAAATTATAATATTGATGAAAAGCTTCCATTGACATATTTGACATTATGTGTGCTATTTGTCAAGCTGATTGAATCCTGATGGCATGAAGGTGTAGAACTTTTCATATCAAAGTGTGAGCTCTTCTTCAGAACTCATCTACATTAACAGTGGATTAAATTCAAAGTAAAACCTTCTTAGCCAAATCATGATAAATTTCCATAACATCATTTACTGGATAAATTACTTTCGAGGTAAAAAAGAAGGAAATAAAAAATTATACGTGACAACCACGATAGAAGTTTGAACTTTATCACATAAAAATGACTTCAAATACGTTATAAAATTACCCAAACAAAGGAAGGATAACATCATCAGTCCTGTAAGTTCCAGTAAGGATGTCTTCAGTGGATACAACTTGCCACGTAACAAAATCGCTTTCCTAAATCTCTTGTTTAAAGTTAATTCAATAAACTCAACAATCAGAGTTGACTACTTCATATCTTCCTCTTTTCACTTAGTCTTTACACACGTATGTACAAGGAATGATAAATAGTTGATATAGAACTATAAACTAAAGCACCAAATGTACTCAATCCTATTGTGTAGTTTTTTGTAAGTATATTCTCTTTACCAATTTAAAAAGCATGCAATTACTTAAAATATCCTCATAGCATTTCCACAATAACAAATTCAGGAGAGGTGAAGAGCAGGCGATAATTTCATAGGGTCTTTTCAAAAAATTGCTACGTTGTATTCAATTGGAATTAACTAGAGACCTTCAAGAAAGGTAAGGCTAACCTTGACCACTTTTTTCTTGCTGTAGGAAATTCAGTACCAAAAATTTCATCTAAATAGCTTGCATATACATCATCGCATTCTTTATCTTCACATTCAAAATCTGAAACATTTTCCTTCTATGATCAGTCTTCTTTACAATATACCAAGTCACCATCCTCAATTTGTTTAGTTTCTGCCACACGTGGAATATCAAAAGAAATATTTCATCACAACCATAAATATTATTCTTTTAAAAATTAGTCTACAATTTAAAAACAAGCATTTCCAGAATAATCTCAATAAATACAAAGTACGCATACCATATTTTTGAACTATCACACTGGCTGCATGATTCCATAAATAGCTTTGGTAACTATGTATATACCTGTATAACAAAGTGGTGATTTTGTCACGTATTTTGAAAAAACATCATCATAAATCACTATTTAGCCAACCATATCTTTAAATGTACCTCTATGTTATAAGTTAGAGAGATCCAAATGTTTTGTACAATTTAGAGAAAATCATATCCACACCAAACATATAAAAATTGATTTTTATTCTACATGAAAGAGTTATTTGTTAGGATTTACCTGATGTTTATAATTCTATGTAGGGGTGGACAAACCGGTTCTCGGTTTCAGTTCTGGACCTCTTGGAACCGACCATTCGGTTCTCGGTTCCAAGAGTGAGGAACCATAACCAAAACCGCAAGGAACCGGAGCTCGAGTTGGTTTCTATTCTAAAATCTTCAACAGTGGATTTGAGGGCCGAAACGAGTGATTTTGGGCCCAATAAAGGTAGGTCATGGGTAAACTATATGATATGTTATAGATGTCTGAGAGAGCTTCGATTTGATATCTTATGAAGCCGATTCTGACACTCGTAGCCAAAGTTATGGTCCTTTAAAGTTGAAGAGGTCAAGAATCTCCATAAAAAATCTAATAAAAGGATTCGATTCGTAAAACATATACATATATTAATTACCTTCTCTGCTAGTGTTACATCACCTTCTCTGCTATGATCAGTTGAGCCTTGGAATCTAAATTTAAAGAGCTGAATCAAGTAAGCAATTCAAGTAATGAGATTTGAATACATCTTTCACAACATTTGCTTACTCAGTCCTCAGCACATTGAATTTCTTTAATCCTCGCACTAAATGTTAGATACAACTTCAGAAGTGAGGGATTGTTCGAGAGATCCATAAAAGTTCTAGCTCCAGAAGTAACATTTTGTCTTAGATCAGCAAAATAACATTCAAGTCATGCAACTTAACCAGTAATAAGTAGAATCAAGCCCGAATTGAACAGTACTTGATAAAGGCTTTCCTTTAAGAGACTGATTTTGCGGAGACGCGGAAGAAGAATGGTGAAGATTGGAAGGGAAAATTCCCTCATTGCCGCCATGGAAGAAGATCAAGGTAAAATCTAGCTTTAGAACAACAGGAACAAAACCAAGATCCAACATCAATCAATAACATAAATTCAACATTCCTCTCCTGCAATATTAAATCTTTAATGGCAGAAATTAATCACAGCAGCATTTCAAGCAGAAACTCAATAAATCCTCACCCTTAATCATCTCTTACCTAATCAAAACCAAGTAGTACAGAACATTACCGAAGACATAAACAAATCACTATAAATCGGCAGCAACCAAATGGCTAAACTACATTTTCCAAACTCAACATATCAACCGTGGCTAAACCATAATACAACAGTACAAAGAAAATCATATGACATTTATCAGTCAGGACCAACACCCAAGATTGCAGAAACTTCAGCACATTTTTATTTAAACAGAGACATTCCATTGATAGTTTCCCAAAGTAGCAAAACGAAACAATCATCTAGTCCAATTAACAAAACAAAACTAAATCTAGAATCCATTATCGAAGCAAAGTTAAATAAAAAATCTCTCATCAACCAAAACAGAACCAATCAAGGCAGAGCCCAAATATAATAATCAAAACAGAGGCAAATCGGGTGTTTGGTTTGGCTCACCGAATATAGAGATGGAGGAGGACGTTCCTTGATTTATAGCTTTCTTGTTGCGATTTAAACATTGCCATCTGCTTGGAATGCCGAGCTTCCGTTCTCGGCCAACACTCCTTGTCGCGAAATCTCCTCGGACTGAAGCTATCTCTCGCGCAATGCCCAAACGAAGCCGTCAGAGTTTCCGAGTCCGAGCTCAAATCCACGCCACGAAGCTCCTGGTCAAACCCTTCTCCCGCAAAAACTCTCTCTCCCTCGCGGCGTTTCTCTCAGCCAAAGGAGGAACCCTATTTCTCCTTCACGATTTTTAGCTGCAGAGTCTCTCCTTCTCCTTCATGATCGAAGCAGTAACTTTTTGGAATCCACCTAATTCAAAGATCAATCCCACAACCAACAGTAGCTTCCACTTCTTTCTAGACCGGTTGCCAGGCAAGGAAGGGAGCGACAAACAATGCGCCCACCTTGTCACCTGCCCAGCCGTGGTTCGCAGTTCGCAACACTTCCTTTTTGTTGCGTCTTCAGGACCGCCTTTCCTTTAGTGCTGAATGACAAGAGAGGACCGGGTGACTACTATAGTCACCCGCCCTGTCAACTACCCTACATATTTTACGCTACCATTGTGTTGTCCACCATATTGCCCAGTCTAACATTTGTCTCTCTCTAATCTCCTCTGCAAGTACAAGAAAGATTCTCTGATCCGATCCGGATGAGACATACACAATATGGAGCATGTGGGTTTTTGATAGGCCCCAAATAACAAATCGGCTAAATTGTAACTTAGGGCATTCAGCAATATCAATCTGAGCACGAAATATCAATAGAAGAGAACTCCACTTGTATATATGGTTTGGAGCTCAAATTTACAGAATCACCAAATCAAAATCCAAATAATAACACTGTCAAAAATCAGCTTCAAAATCGTTACACAAACGAAGTTGTGTAAGAGAGAACTCAGAAATCAGAATTCGCAGAAAAACAGTTCTGCACCTCTCTTAGCAAAACGGCCATAACTTTAAAAATACGAATCCAAATTAAGAAATTCCAATCACCAAATCACCATAACAGATAGGGAAAGCTTTTCATCTCATAAAATAGTAGGGTAAAATCGGACAGAAACAGATTACCAAGTTGGTCTGCTCCTCCCACATGGCCGAGAGTAGGGAGTGAATCGGATTCTCTACAAAAGAACCTTCCCACCTTGGTTTTGCCTCGTTCTTCTATCTCCTCACGTCAAAGGCCACCCTCAAATGAAGATGGTGGAGATGATAGCGCCAACTCCCCCTCAAGAACGATCAAGAACGGATGAAGGAGTTGGTTGTGGTGTAAGATTTTCTTGGAGCTAGTCGAACACCAAAGGAAGAGAGAGCACAGCTCTTTCACGAAATTTGCTTAGCAAAAATGGGGTTTCAAAACTCCTATTAGGGTTCCATTAAGGGAGGCTAAATACTCCCCTAATTTTCATAAGAGTATATTACAAAAATGCCCCTAAGTTGGCAAAAATCGGACATGAGGGCTCTGTTTATAAGTCCACCCGAGCATCTCATTTCAACAATCCAATTCAGCAAAATATAATTCCAAAAACAGCCATAATTCAACCAATAAACTAAGTACTAATCACATGGGGATCAAACATAACTATATCTAAGTAGTGTTGTTGGTCTCGTTCAAAACAATCTCACCAAACTTGTGGGAATGCACTCCCAGCCAATTTGGAGTTGTAGGTTCCCAAGTGATGATATGCCAAGGGGCTTCTTTTTCATCATGTAATGGTTCCTCTTCAAGCTCCATCAATTTGGTGTTACCTGCAAAATAGTAGCTCATTAGATAAGCAATGATCTTCTTGCCCTTAGAACGGGTGACGGGGCCTTGGGGTGCATCATCCTCCCCGGGTGATTGAGGATTTGTCCTCAAATCCAGAGGTTGCTCCGCATTCACGTTGGAAACTTCATCATCTTCTAGAAGTTCCAATCGATAAGCGTTGTTGTTGATTCGTTCAAGTACTTTGAAAGGACCGTCCGCTCTAGGAAGTAACTTGCATTTTTGTTGCCCCGAAAATCTATCTTTCCCCAAATGTAGCCAAACCATATCCCCCTCTTCAAATATTACTTCCTTGCGACCCCGGTTAGCGAATCTAGCGTAGTCTGAATTTTTCTTCTCAATAGTCTTTCGTATGTTTTCATGAAGATCTTTGACTCTCGCGGATTTAGAGGCTCCATCCTCACTAATATACTCTTCCATGGGTAATGGAATAAGATCCATTGGTATAGAGGATTGAACCCATATACAATCTCGAAGGGAGTGTGTTGAGTCGTTCGGTGCATACTTCTATTGTAAGCGAACTCAATATAAGGCAGCTATAAATCCCAATCCGTTATACGTTTGCTTAATATAGTTCTCAACAATGATCCCAAAGTGCGATTCACTACTTCAGTCTGGCCATCAGTTTGGGGGTGGAAGGAAGTACTAAAAAGTAATCTAGTACATAATTTCTTCCAGAGGGTTTTCCAAAAAGCACTTAGAAACTTGGTGTCACGATCAGAAACAATAGACCGAGGAACTTCGTGTAATCTCACCACTTCTCTGAAGAATAAGTCTGCCACATGGTTGGCATCGTCAGTTTTGGTGCAAGCAATGAAATGTGCCATTTTAGAAAAGCGATCAACTACCACCATGATAGAATCTTGAGCTCTAGCGGTTTGAGGAATTCCCAAGACGAAGTCAACACTAACCTCCACCCACGGATGTGTAGCTAAGGGCAAGGGCATATATAATCCTTGCTGTAGAACACAACTTTTGGCCTTTTTGCATACGATACAATGCTCAATAATTCGTTGGACATCCCTTCGGAGATGAGGCCAATGGAAGTGTTCCTGGATGGCCTCCAAAGTTTTCTTGCCCCGAAATGACTCGCTAGGCCCTAGGCCCCCACAATGTGCTTCTCTCACAAGTATTTCTCGAAGGCTGCAAATAGGTATACAAATTTTTCCCCCTTTGAGAAGAATACCATCTACAATATAGAAGGGATGCTCGAACTTATTCAAGCAGCGTTGATAGATAATTCCGAAGTCACCATCCTCTGCATATAAATCTTTGATCCAATTAAAACCGAAGAGTCTTGTGTTCAATTTTGTCAATAAAGCATATCTTCTAGAAAGAGCATCCACCGCCTGATTTGTTTCTCCCCGTTTGTATTTTATGATGTAGGGATAACGCTCTAAAAATTCCACCCATTTTCCATGACGACGATTCAACTTTCCTTGGCTACGGTTGTGCTTGAGGGCCTGATGGTCATAATGAATAATAAACTCCTTGGATATTAGATAGTGCTGCCATACTTCTAGAGCTCGGATAACTGCATAAAACTCTTTGTCATACGTTGAGTAGTTCAAGGTAACTTCCTTTAACTTTTCCCTGAAATATGCAATCGGCTTTCCTTCTTGCATGAGAACAGCTCCAATGCCCAATCCAAAGGCATCAGACTCCACCTTGAAGACTTTGGTAAAATCCGGTAACATTAGCAATAGAGCATGACACAATTTTTCTTTAATAGCGTTAAAGCTCGTTTGGCAAGCCGCAGACCATATGAATTCTCTTCCCTTTTTAGTACAATCGGTGATATGGGCCATAATAGTGCTAAATCCCTTAATAAAACGCCGATAAAAGGAGGCTAATCCGTGGAAACTTCTTACTTCAGAGATACTACGCGGAGTCGGCCACTCCTCAATAGCTTTAATCTTTGCATCATCCACCTCCATTCCTTCTTTAGTAATAATAAAACCTAAAAAGTACACCCTCTCTTGAGTAAAAGAGCACTTCTTCAAGTTACCAAAAACTTGTGCCGACCGTAGAGTTTAAAAAAACGTTCGGAGATGGATTATATGTGTTGGCAGATCACGGCTATAAAATAAGAATATCGTCGAAATAAACGACGATAAACTTTCCCATGAAATCTCGTAAAAGATGGTGCATTACCCTCATGAAGGTACTTGGAGCATTGGAGAGGCCGAAGGGCATAATCATACACTCATAAAGGTCATACTTTGTCTTGAAGGCCATTTTCCATTCGTCCCCTTCCCGCATTCGAATTTGATGATAACCACTCTTAAGATCAATCTTAGAGAAGATAGAAGCACCGCTGAGTTCGTCTAACATATCTTCCAAACGGGGTATGGGAAACCGGTATTTGATTGTAATCTGATTGATGGCTCTACTATCCACACACATGCGCATGGAGCCATCTTTCTTAGGAACCAATAAAGAGGGTACGGCACACGGACTAAGTGACTCACAGATATAGCCTTTCTTGAGAAGCTCCGTGACTTGCTTATGTAGCTCTTTAGATTCTTTCGGATTAAGCCTATAAGATGGTCGACTAGGTAATGTGGCCCCAGGCACAAGATCAATTTGATGGTCGATGCCTCGAAGTGGTGGTAGGCCTTGAGGTAACTCTTTTGGGAAAACATCTTCAAACTCCTTTAGCACTTGCAAAATCGAATCGGGTATAGCTCCCAATTCATCAACCCTTTCTTGGAACACTAATAGAATTAGAGGTCCCTCTTGCAGCAAAGCTTTCTCTAAACTTTTCTTGGACATGAAAAAATTAGCTTCGGCCTTCCCTTTATTCATGCACTCGTAGTCACGGGCTATTTGATCAGGTCGGAGGGGGGCTAAATTAATCGTTTTTCCTTTGAATTTGAATGAGTAGAAGTTCAAAAAGCCATCATGGATTGTCTTTCTATCAAATTGCCAAGGTCTTCCCAATAATAAATGACTCGCACTCATAGGCACAACATCAAAGAGAGCTTCTTCTTCGTAACCTCCAATAGCAAATACTATTCGGACTTGTTTTGTAACTTTGATAGGATCCTTGTCATTTAACCAATTTAGCTTGTAGGGGTTTAGGTGAGGTGTGGTTTCCAATCCCAATTTCTCAACAACTTCATGGAATACAACATTAGTGCAACTCCCCCCGTCTATGATCATTGAACAAAGTTTTCCTCCCACTTGACAACGGGTGTGGAATATGGTTTCTCTTTGATTTTCCTCATCATGGTTTTGGAGAGTCATTGACCTCTTCATTATAACTAGCAAAGGACCCTCTTGTGCATAAAAAGTTTCTTCCAATGCTTCTTCTATAGGGCAAGAGGACTCTTCCTCTTCATCTTCACTAACAATCTCATTGGAATTTCCTTTTATTACCATGACCCGTTTGTTGGGGCATTGAGAAGCAATGTGACCATGGCCGAGGCATTTAAAACATTGGATATCCCTTGATCAAGTTTTGGCACCATGACCACTGATTTTCTTTTCTTCAAAGCCCTTATTCCCTTGAGATTTCATAGGGGAACTCTTCTCATCACTTCGTGGAATTGGCTTGAAGGGCGTGCTGTTTTTTTGAAATGGCCGAGTGCTATTCTCCTTTTGCTTCCTCTTTCTTTGTCTTCCAATTTTGAGAGCCAATTGAATAACATCATTCATAGTATTATAAGCTTGTAGTTCAACCAAATCTCCAATCTCCTTTTGTAGGCCTTTGATAAATCTAGCAACAATTTGCTCCATTGGTTCTTCGAGGGCACACTGGATCTTTAGAATTTCAAATTCTGTTAAGTAATCTTCTACGGATTGAGTACCCTGTTTGAGATTTTGAAGTTGAAGGAATAACTCTTGCTTGTAATGGGATGACACAAATCTTTTTTTGATGAGCGATTTCATAGTTTTCCAATTTCTTATTTCTCCACCACCAACTCGTCGTCTTTGTGCTTTAATATCCTCCCACCAAAGACTCGCATACCCAGATAGTTCCAAAGACACCAATCTAATTTTTGCTTTCTCGGAGTAATAATAATATTCAAAAACTAGTTCCACTTTCTCAACCCAATCCAAGGAGTCGCTGCCATTACTAGAACCCTTGAATGGAGGTATGGATACTTTTACATGCCTTAATTCATCTTTGTCTCTTGAGCTTCTTTTCGGACTCAATGAATTTTCATCATTGGATTCTTCATCCATTTCTTCAAATAAACTTTCACTTCGGCCTCTAGAATCAATAGAAGTGTTGATCCTTCTTCTAGGATTAGGAGTCCTTGGTCCCCTCATTTGTGCATGAGAAGGTTCCTCTTGTCTTTGCAGAAATTTTAGGAACATATCTTTGAATTCATCAAGTTGGTATTGAAGGCCATTCTCGGCTTGTGTTTGATTCATCTCGGCGGCTGGTGAACTTGTGTTAGGTATTGCCCCAACACTTTGGTGATAATTGGCGCCACTTCTAGTGCTCATTCTTTGCACAATTAAAGTCACAGAGTTGCACACAAAAGCCTATTAAGGCTCTGATACCAAACGATAGGCCCCAAATATCAAATCGGCTAAATTGTAACTTAGGATACTTGACAATATCAATCTGAGCACGAAATTTCAATAGAAGAGAACTCCACTTGTATACATGGTTTGGGGCTCAAATTTACAGAATCACCAAATCAAAATCCAAATAATAACACTATAAAAAATCAGCTTCAAAATCGTTACACAAACGAAGTTGTGTAAGATAGAACTCAGAAATCGGAATTCGCAAAAAAACAGTTCTGTAACTCTCTTAGCAAAACGGCCATAACGTTAAAAATACGAATCCAAATTAAGAAATTCCAATCACCAAATCACCATAACAGATAGGGAAAGCTTTTCATCTCATAAAACAGTAGGGTAAAATCGGACAGAAACAGATTACCAAGTTGGTCTGCTCCTCCCACACGGCCGAGAGTAGCAAGTGAATCGGATTCTCCACAAAAGAACCTTCCCACCTTGGTTTTGACTCATTCTTCTATCTTCTCACGTCAAAGGCCACCCTCAAATGAAGATGGTGGAGAAGATAGCGCCAACTCCCCCTCAAGAAGGATCAAGAACGGATGAAGGAGTTGGTTGTGGTGTAGGATTTGCTTGGAGCTAGTCGAACACCAAAGGAAGAGAGAGCACAGCTCTTTCACGAAATTT
>CM039483.1:19083523-19099124 GCA_022433065.1 Begonia loranthoides
ATTTTAATCTCTAATTACCCTAAGTGATTTAATGCATATAATTAAAATATCGATAACAAATAAATGCAATAATATAAAGAGTAAGGGTTAGAGAAATGCACACAATATTTGTTTACGCGGTTCGGCAAACTAGCCTACGTCCGCGCTCCAAGTTGCACTTAGAGATACACTAAGTAATTGGCTTGCGGGTGCCAATAAAACCGTTTACAAATTGACTATTAGACGGGGCGTCACCCTTGACTAATTATAAGGTCATCAACCTTAAACTCTTACGAATCGTCACCCTAAATTTGACTATTTCGGGGCGTCACCCACGTGTGATGAATTCTTAGGGAATCACCCTTTACAATCAAGCATAATACTAAACTCGAAAATTTAAGCTTAAATCTAGCTAATCCGAATTCTCCCAAAATATAACTCACAAGTTCGGAATAGGGAGAACTGGATTTACAACACAATTAAAAGCTCACAGGGTAGTATTCGAGATTGATTTTGCCAGGGCTTCGCCTTGAATATTCGATTCGTTAGTTTGAGAGCTTGGAGTGTTCTCATATTTATAAACACTACACTTCCGGACGTCCTCAGCGTCCGCACCCATCGTTCGCATGACCGTTGAAATTTTCCCGTTGAAAATATAGCCGTTGGACAGAAAAATATGCACTTGCGGATGCCAATTCTATCGTCCGCTTCGTCCGCACAAATCCAGAATTAGACAGATTCAAATCGGACGCCAATATTGGCGTCCGCACCTTCCGCACCGACTGGGTCTATTGTCCACGACTGCACAAATTTGAGGGGGACGCCAAACCATCGTCCTCTTCTTCTTTTCCGTCCGCACAGCTGAAGACCTGCGGACGCCATTTCACGTCCGCCTCGTCCGTGACCACAGTCCGCATATCCATCAAAATGGACAGAAGCAAATCGGACGCCAAAGCCTCGCGTCCGCCTCATCCGCAGCGTCCTTAACTGCACAAACAACTTCATACTTTCACAAAATGTTTCCTCTAAGTCATACGAACCTTCCATTCTCCTGCATAGACTTAGAGAAACACATTAAACATTCCCAATACCCTTAATCAAGGGTATTCTCAATTTAATCGATAAATATGATATATAAGAATTCAATGTATAAACAACTTTTGCACTTTATTAAATTTCACATCATCTTTATCACATAGTCTAAACAATCTCCCTTATTGATGATGTCCAAAACATATAAAGTTGTTTATATCCAAACTTAAGCATGTGACACAAATATTGCATATTTGATTTGCTCAATTAAGTTATGCAATTTATCCACCAATTAATCCAAGCAATATGCTACTAAAATACAACTTATTGATTTACTAAACTAACACACAATTTAGTCATCATCAAAATAAAACTTAGCCTAACAAAAAGGCTAACAAATTGATGGGTTTCCTCCAGCGGAGATATGCAGAAATGACGAGCACAACAATTTCATGGGTGAGGGACAACGGAATAGAGGACTCGACCGATTTTCTTCCCCTCCTCATAGACATCGGCAAAGCCCAGTTGATTTTCATTGGCAACATGCATTGGAGATCTTCCTTGAGCCGATATTCCTCTATTTGATTTAGAAGATTGGAACTCATGGATCAAAAAGGCCAAGAGTTATGTTCATTTAGCCCATATACATCCAGACCATAGAGCCTATTTACGAGTAGATAGTTGAAAATATCTCAATTTATGTTGGGATGTAATTAAACATGCAATGGGTCAAAGATTAAATTTAAATTGGTTCAATAACAATTAATGGGTCTTAAATAGACTGGCAGTATGGAGGAGTATGGTGAAGAATTTCAAACTTTAGTGGCATGGAATGGAAAGAGATGCAGTATTGGGTGCGTTCACTAATGAGTTGACAATCGATGTTCCTATTATTCATCTCACACTGTATATGAGGTGTTAATTGATGCAGCAACGGAAGGGAATTAGAATATAACATGAAAATGTGATGTTGAAGTGTTGAAGTTTTGGTATGTTTTGGATCAACCTTCAGATGCTTCTTTTTGAACTAGCGGTCGTCGGGCGGTAGAGGCTTTCGGTCGAGTATCGCATTTGAAAAAGAGTACAAAGGCGTCCTTAATGCGGCGGTTGTGTTGCGGTTGAAGGATTCGGTTGCGTTAGGCAACCTAATCTTGAATTTCCTTATTTTTTTGCAATTTCAATTATGGAAGGTTCAACTTTAGAAGCATGTAACTGCTTCGTTTTAGAAGCTTTTGATTTGACATTTTGACCACACCTTCTTGAATAAGATAAGCAAAGAACCCTTCAAGAATCATATAAATATCAGCCACAGATTAAGAAATATACGTGACACAAAATAAGTCGTCAAAATATAGAAAGTAATGTGACGAATGCTCCCATATGGATGATTTGTTGATGATGCGCCTTTGGAAAGTTGGACACCACTTCACACCCTCTTCCTTCAAGGATGAAGAACGTGGATGCCAATGAGAAATGCTACCCAACTTACAAGGAACTTTAATCCCGTGATATAACTCACACGAGAGAAAACTTTAGATATAACTCATCAAAGGTTGATAAAGAAATTACTCCAATATCGATAACTAAGCAAAAACTTTTTGTATTTAATTTCCAATCATCTAAAACATAAGCATTAGGTGGATTTATATAGCTTTTTACAAATTATAAAATAATAATAAACTAATTAAGCAACAATAACCCTAATTGGCTCATAGAATAAGTTGTTCGATTTTCTACTTAATTAATTAAAAGAATATTAAATTAATATCTTTCTTTCTTCCTCTCCAAGTCTAGATTTATTTGGCAGCTAATCCATATTGGTGCTCGTCCACTTGGATGGTTTCCATGTAGATATTTCCTTGGTCTCCAAGTTTGGACACTTGGACTTTCCTTATTCTTTGCTCTCTGTTCTATGTGCTTTTAGTGATTCAACTAATTCTAGAAAGTTTAGGAAGTCAGCTACAATCTTTATGAAGCGCACTTTTTGAAATGACATCGTTTGGAATGCCAAAACAGTCAAATACTCGTCAAAAGTCAAAAGAAAGACAGTTCTTGGAAAGCCCATCAAATATTCCACAATTGTCATTGAACTTCCACCTATGTTTGATCTTGAATCTCTTCATACTAATCTTGAAAACTTGATTAATAATAGAATGAACTCGTAGTCCATCATTAATGCTTGCCCTTAATTATGAAAACAAGTTGAGGAGTCGGGGTTAAAGCAAGGAAGATGGTCCATCTCAATTCTGGGGCCCTATGGCCCAACTATTTTTCTGGACACAAAAAATAGTCCAATTAATGTACTCTTCCAAGCTGGTTACACATTATGTTACTGGTTAGCCCAAGTTTTGTTCTGGCAAGAATCTGGTTGGGGGATGCCAATTTCTGTTGTTGCTATGAGAACAAATGATGCACCACAAAATGCAAGTTTGGAAAACCCCTTTTGTGCTGGCAGTTATTAAGGCAAAAACAGTACACTGAGTTACAGAATATGCAACTCTCTTGTTTAATGTCCAATGGACTTGAAATTTGGACCAAATTAAATTTAAGAAGAGTTGAGAGCACCCTCCAAAAATCTCACAAAAAATAAGCATGGGAGACGAAGATACACAATTATAATAGAAAATGTCTGTAAGGACACCAATTGGCAGAATTTGGAGTCCAAATGGTTAAATGCACAACTCCCTCCTTTGTTATCCAAATGACATAAAAATTGAACCAAGTTAAATTCCATCAAAGAGCAGAATTCCTTCCAAAAATTGCACAAAAATACGCAAAGATGACTACCCGAAAGGATGCCAATATGGCAGTTTTTTGGGTCTAAAAGTTAATCAATTCTTGTCCAAATTGCACCAAATTTGAACCGAGTACCTTTTGAAATGTATACAACAGAACCTCCAAATTTAAGAACCAAAAGTGTTCAGGAAAAGAAATGGTACTTGAACACTTAAAAACTGGTTTGAAAGGGCACTATGCACCCTTTGACTTCAAATGGACTCTCTCAAGGAAGCCACTCCAACTTGGGTTGCAACAAGTCTTCTAATCATTCTCTATGGACTTTCACCTCTGGATGAAGTGGAGGAAGGAGTTAGTGTAGGAGATTCACCTCAAGACACGCCAAGAACAGTGACGAATCAACTTGTGGTCACACACTCTCTCGGATTCTCACCAAGAAAAGGGGGCCGATTGTGGAGGGAACTCCAATCCTTTAAAGAAGGTTTTTCAATTCAAAAAAACTGTATGAAAAATAGCCCTAAAGGAGCTTAAAACCCCCTCACAAAATTAGGGCTTGTGTCCTAAAGGGAGATTACAAAAATGCCCTCACAACACATTTACTCGGCTAGAACATGCTTTAGTAGAGTAACACCAACATATGACATTTTTTAAACTAATAAAAATTAGAATAAAATAACAAAAAATAATTTTCAAACAATCCCCCAAATCTTGAATGCATCAATGAATTCATGGAAATTATCTTCACGTTCATTCTCCAAGTGCATTTGGCTTCCACTCTAACTTAGGATGCTCGGGCTTCTTTTGCAGAATTGAGGCTCTCTGTTTAGGGCTCCTTTGTCATAACAAATGATCTTTAAATTTAACAAAATTACCTATTCTAGAAAGCGTTGGATGTCCCCTGCAATCTTTGTGAAGAAACAAATTCTATATAAGATCGTATAGGTTACCAAAAAAGCCACATACAGCTCGGGGGTCAGCTTGTTGGCAGATTTAGATTGTCGAACACTTTATTTAAAGTTGTATTTGATTTTCCATTTATGCTTGATTATGAATAACTCCATTTTTTTGAATGCTTGATGAATGTAATTCATCCTCTTTCCTTTTAGAACACCTACAAAATAAACACTCAAAATATTGTTAGAGAATCTCTATGCTCGATATGGAATCCACGTCAGATCAACAAAAGGAGCAATTAATTGACCCGTGACGACTCAAGTTGAGTGCCAATGCCGCCATTAATGCTTTAACTTCATATGATATATCTACATAACATTTTAAGTTTAGTTGGTAATGATGAAAACAAGTACAAAGAGATCTATAAATTTCTAATACTAATAAGTATATTACTAGAGAAGAACTTAAAAAACATTATAAATCTTGTCAATCAAAACTAAGAAGATTAACAATAATGTTTTATTTACTTTATAGTTTTATATCTTTTTAATTTATGCCGATGTTTTATCTTAATAGAAATTAATCTTATTTATTTTGATGATGTATATATTTAAATTGACAAATTTATTTCAAGTTAATATATTTTACTCACATTGAAAATACCTTTGCATCGAGCATTGGAATGTTCTAATATATTTATTAAGTTTGTGCATCATGTTTTAGATATTGTTCTTCGGACTTAAATGAAAAAGATCGCCCAATTTTTATTTAAAGTATTGATTTACACAATGGCGGTCAACAGAAGAAGAACTGCAAGTGCTTAGTCCCAAGGAGTGTCTAAAAGAAGTCTTCGGTGGTAGCTCAGAGTTACGTCGTGGTAGTCTAGTCCCAAATGCGTTTTTTTAAAGCACAGTCGTAGTCACCCAGACCTTCATCATAATGGATCGCATCGATAGGGTAGGGAGTGCTGTAGAACCCTAAACCCAAGACATGTGTTTTCAAAGTATAATGTACGATCAACCTCACTCGGATTGCGGTATCCTGCTACGAACGCTCAAAGAAGTCTTGTGGCAGTCTAGAACATAGACAATTTCAATTTAAGAACACACGTGGTCGCCCAAACACAAGATGTGGTAAACCGGGGTAGTAGTCTAGAAGTTTATTAGTAGTAGTCGGCCTACCATAATATTGTCTCTGATGAACACATAGCGCTCCACCAAAGAGTATCGGTGGTTGACCGGACTCTTGATAAAATGAAGCTTGTCTATAAATAGAACCACTATCTGCTATGAAAATTATCAAAGTGCTGCACAATCAATTTGAGACAATCAAACTTTCAAATTTTTGAGTTTTCTCCTAACTCTGGACACCACTTCACTTGAGATTTTAAATTTGTCAAAGTTAGACTTTTTGTGCTAAAACCTTCAAATATTATTCATTTGTTGGAAGATAAAAGGTGAAACCCTAAAAGTGTAAATGTTTGATTAACATTTGTAAGCTCAATCAAGTGCAACTGACAGTGTTACGGAAAAGAATTGTCAAAGGAGTCTTGAAACTTAGACGTAAAAAATTTGGTCGAACCACATTAACAACTATATTTGCAATCTCTATAGTGTTTATATTCTTGTAATTGTGTTAACATTTTTAGAACAAGTATATGGTTAGTATTAATAAATTTAAATCACTCTAAATTTGCAAACTCAGTACTTTTAATTAATTGCAAAAGCTTAACATCATAATTCATCCCCTTTAAGATTATATCGATGTTACATGATATACATACCATTTAATATGGAATCATGTAATTTATTGGTTCAAATATCTATATTACACTACGATATATATTTACTATTGAATGAAGGAAATATAAAGGTAACTTCATAGTGTAAGAATAAAATATAAATTGGAGTGTATTCTAATATGTTAAAAATGTGTGAAATTCTATTTAGTTAATGTTGGATGATGTTGCCCATTATAAAAAAAATCATCAGCTATGTTAGTTACAAAAAAAACAAAAGGAAACACACAATTTAACCTTTTTTTTTTATATAAAAATAAAAATGAATACATTTTTAAACTTTTGGTTCATAATTTGAGGTTGTCTAAATTTCCAAAATATGTGTTTGGACTGAGGCCCACTTCTGTCGTGTGGGGAAGAGAACAATGGAGTCGGGACTTTTCACAAACACCTGGCACGCTGTGCGGTCACCAGACGCTGCGCTCAATTCATGGACACCTCGTATTGATCATCGATTATCCTCGCTAAGCGCCGGAGACGCTTCCAACGATTCTGATACTTTGCTGCTTTTCTTCCTCAACATTCCGTACAATTTTCTCAATTCCTTCCCCGCGTTTGAGTTCGAATTTTCTCTGTTCAATACTCCCGCCCCTTCCACTGTTTCCCCCGCCACCGATATTTTTGAGGTGTTACGGCTCAGCCGCCCTAGGTTCTTTCCCAGCCCCCTCCCGTCGCCGTCCGTTTGTAATGCTGATATCACCGATTTTATAGCCCGGTTCGGCGAGTTCCGGTTGGCGATCATTAGCTCGCAGATCTCCGCCGGGCTCAGACTGGCGCCGTTCCGGAAGATTTCTTCCACTTGGGGGAACAGCTTGTGGTCCTTCACCCCCAAGTACGTATTCGCAACATTCTTGAAACCGGAAAAATCACTGAGTGGAAAATGGATATGGACGTCGATCCGGCCCGGTCTCAGAATGGCCGGGTCGACGTGCTCTTTGTTGCTCATGGTGAACACCATCACTCTCTCTTCCGCACAGCACGAGGTTAGAATCCCATCCATGAAGTTTAATAGCTCCGATGAGCACACCGTCGTTGATTTCTCCATCAGGTACCGATCGAGATCTTCGACGACGATGATGGATTTGCTTGTAGTCTGAAGCAGAAGAAATTTCAGATCCGATTCGTCGTAGATTCTGGAGAGGTCGACATTATAAACGTCGTAGCAGAGGTAGGTAGCCATGGCGGCGACGAAGCTCGATTTTCCGGTACCGGAAGGGCCGTAAAGGAGGTAGCCCCGCTTCCAGACTCGGCCTAATCTGTGATAGTACTGTTTGGCTTTGAGGAAGGAATCAAGGTCGGATTTGATCTTGTCTTTCAGATCAGACTCCATGGCGATTGTGTCAAATGTTGAAGGGTGGGCGAAAGAGACTGGTTTCCATCCTCGACGACGATGATCGAGTTTGAGATTGCTATATAGCTTCAAACTCCCCCTTTTCTGATCGGTTTCGTCTGCAGTGACTGCATGAATGTGTTGGAGATAAGGGCGGAGAATTCGGCGCTTGTCAGCCTTTCTGATCTTCAGCACAAACGTCCTGGAACTGCTTGATTGGCTTCCTTCATCGTCTTCTTTTTCTTTGTTAATCCACAACACTTTAGCCCCTAGAAAAACGTCCTCCACTGTTTGATTTGGGTCGAGGCAGAGAACGATGTCGTTGGGCTTCTTCCCGATGACAAGGTTGGTGAAATCGGAGTCTTCGAGGGTGGATAGAGAGCTGAGATAAGCGGAGACTTTCCTGTAAAGCTGGTTGTGTTGGGAGGTTTGGGTGAATTCAGGGACTTTAAAGGTCTGGTAGACATGGAAGGAATCATCTAGTTTTCTCCACCATTTTTTGGCCAGGAAAATCCACCCGCTTCCCAACAGAAGCAGCCGGATCAAGAAGCAGAAGGAGATAATGAGAAAGAACAAAAGGAGGAGAAAGAAAGGAAATTTCATGGGTTTGAGAAGGAAAGAAGAAAGTAAACCCAGAAAGAAAGGAAGGGGAATTGGAGAGAAATGAGCTCAACTTCAATGGCCGCCCAGCAAATGACATGGCTTTAGGTTCTCTCGCTCATACTTACTGCTTCCTTTCCCAAACTGGTTCGTTTTTACTTAATCCAACTCTCTTGTATGTCTAATAATTTACACCTGAATATTGATTATATTCGAAACAAAGGATTAAACGTTTTAGATGAGAATGAAGAAGGAGAACAAACCTTGCTTTTAAATGAAAGAGCAAGGCGTTACCTGTTAATATATAGAAATTAGTAAATGATTATTACACCTCTTAGGATCTATTCTCTGTTCCGTTTTTAAAACTTGTTCATAAAAAAAAAGGGGAAATCATATTAGTGATGAACATTAAAGAATGTTTAATTGTGGCACTGAAGATGTGGGATGGACGTCTCATGGTATTAATAATAAGCATGAGGGCATTCTTAAAATCCGCTAGCAAACAAAAGAGCTGGATTGTTTAATATTTAAGTTGTTGTATTATGGAAACCAACCATTTGTTTGAATTCTTCCCACATCTAATATTTTGGATTATGTTGTTAGAGGAAGTCAGAATATCAAAGAAGAATATAATGTTTTAAATTCCTAATTCTTAAACTGTCAGCCACCTAATAATAATAAATAAGACATAATTCATTAAAGTATTTGGTTTTCTGCTCTAGACTTGTTCTTCACACAGGAAAGGTCTGTCTTTTTGTAAACAACTTGTGGTATTTGGGAAAGAATGGAGGCAGGTTGTGTTTGTGGCCGTCAAAATAACCACAACAATGCATCCAATTACCCCAAAAAAAATGAAATATTTGTAAAAAAATCCTTCAACTTTTGGAAATTTGTGTGTTAGAGATGTGGATTTGGGTTGGATGCTATCCAAAAGTTCGTGGATTTGGTGATTTTAATATGGAAAAAGATGGAAAGATTTGTGCACACAAACATGCCCACGAAACCACCTTATTTTGCACAAAGATTGTGTGCATTTGTTTTTGTTTTTGTTTCTTGAGGTGCCAACTTGCAATCAAACAAGAGTTGGATTGCAGCATTATAACACTCAGATTTTGCAGTGTTCTCCAGCTGGGCCTTGTCTTGGCCTCACATCACATTATGAAAGTTCAATGCTACGTTGAGCATCATATGCTCAAGATCCTACTTCATCACCTAATGGTTGCATTATCATCGAACCTCATGAAGGTCACTTGGTAATTTTATAGAATTAAAAATAAGTAACTTTTAATGAAATAAAGCCTAAAATTATAACTATCCCTCAACACTTTACCTAATTAAATTATTCACCTTTTCCAATTCATTTCCTAATATTAGTATGTTGATTGAGAAACCTTATTTATCTAAAACCCTATTTCGATAGTCAATTAGAAATATCTTTGTAACTTAATTCACTGTATCCCTCTGTGAAGAAAAACTATAAAGATTCATTAAGTTTACATATTCTTATCCTACATAAACTCATAGTTTCTACTCAATTATCGTTTATTATTTTATTCATATCTAACATTCATTTTCTTTTCCCCAATTCTTTACATGTGATAACATTAATCTAATTAGTGGCCAATTAATTAGAACATCAATCAATTCCAAATAAAATAACCAAACTCAATGCTAGAGAACAAAATCCAAAAAGATAAAACTTTAATTAAATTACATGTTGAATTCAAATCATAAACCCATAAAAGAAAATTTAGTTTATAATTGAAAGAGGATGAACAACTTGGAAATATATAAGAATCAATCCCTAAAAAAGAAATTGAGCGATAAAACTAGTTTTGTGCCCTCAGTCTTGATATTCGTTGTGCGTAGCTGTAGTCTCCATAAGAATTGATGGCTAAATCTTGTCCAAAAGCTCTGTTCCCAATCAAATTCTCATATCTTCAGTCTTTTTCTGTTGTTTAGTGTGTTCTCTATTTATAGATCATAACTAAAACAACTTATTTGACCTAATTTATCCGTCCCGATGTTGTAATGCTAGTTTATGAGCACTCCCTAGGGTTTTTTTACAATAATTATGGCTGTTATAGTGCTCTCACAGGCCCTATAGTGCTGCTGCTCTTCAAACGAAGTTTTCTTCTTCAGCGAGTGCTTTAGTGCTCCCTCTTGGGTTGCATCTCTTCAAAATCGGGTGATGTAGCATTGAAACTTCATGCAATTTTCATTTTTTTCATTGCAACTTGGTTTAGCGCTTTGATTTATTTATCAGACATATGTTGACTTAAGAAACTAAGTATATTTGTTTTGATGATGAATGTGTTTATTTGATTATGATATTCTAAGTTATTATATTGAAAATACCCTTGAAAATGGGTATTTGATTGTTCTAACATGATTATTGAGTCTATGCAGTAGAAGACAAATTTATGATATATGACTCAAATTGGAGAAAGATCAATTTAAGAAGATTAAAGTGGGGAGATCACGCAGTGCAGACGTTCTGAGTTAAAGGGTGAACGTTTTGAGTTAAGGGCCAACATCCGAACAAAATTTGAGAAATAGAAGGTGATGCAAAAACGATTGAGTTTTAGAAACGATGTGGAAGCCCACAATTCGGAGTTTTGTAGAATCTCTGGTAAAACTTCAACTGCAACGCAAACAACCCTAATCAACGAATTTCAACGCGATATTTTGACACAACCTCAAGGGATGACTTATGAAGTAGCCCTCAAAATTTCGTGGGTATATTCCAAAGGATGATCGAGATATGGCAAAAACGATGTAGGTCGATCAGAAATTGCATTGACGATGGATGATGGGCGGTCGATCAATATGGACATGTCGATCGACCGATTGGCTTGGGGAAAAATTGTTAATTTACAATTTTTTCATTCCTCCAAAGAACTCCTCATTGATGAATCAAAAAGGGAATTCTCACCAACAAAAATAGTGAGTTTGATTGCAATCTTCAAATTTGTTCACCAATCAAAATTGGCTAGAAGAATTGCAACAATCCAAATATCAAGTAATTCTCACTGCACTTGAACTCAAGTTTTTCAATCCAAGGATCATCAACAATCTAAGAGAAAGAGAGAAATTAGCCAAAGCTAAAAAGGAATTTTTATTCTTCAAAAATTAAAAACTTTTAATGAGTTTTGGTGGGGTATAAATAGCCCACCTTGAAAAACAATTATACTAGAAAAAAGATTGGCTTATAGTTATCCCTAACTAACCCTTATCTATCTAATTGAAATTTAAAATAACTTCAATTTAAACTATCTAGGAAAACTTTAAAATAACTTGAATGTAAGCTAAATAAAGATTTGAATGAATTTGAACTTCATTCTAATTTGAATGAATTCAAATTTGTGGCCCTTCTTTATCACTGGTGGATCCGTCATCAATATGCCAATTAAGCACATGTGTTGGCATCTCTAGATCCACTTCTTTAGGTGTACCTTCATCTTGAATCAAAGGTTAGACTTCAAATTGAATTGGGTTTCTAATTTGGGTAGGTGAAATCAAACCTCTTAAACAAAAATGTAGCTCTTTGTTAGCGGGACTTTTGACATAGCAAACAAACTCCAAATTTAACGATTCAACCTATTCTCAAAACCTTGAGATGTCAGCTACAAATGTTATGAAGAACGCATTTTGATATAAGACTTTTAAGGATGTCAAAACTGTCAAAATGTATACAGAGGTCGGATCAACGATTCTGCATTTTGCCATAAGTCTTCTAAACTTGTGATTGATCTTCCACTTATGCTTCATCTTGAAGAACACCATAATATATTTGAGTGCTAGATGGATGTAATTCATCCTCTTTCTCCATCAAACACCTTCAAAATAAACCCTAAAATTATCATTAGAGAATCTCTGTGCTTGGTTGCGAATAGAGGGAATCCGTGACACATCAGAAGGTAGTCGTAGTCGTCCAGACTAGAGTGATGTTTTAACATGCAGATGCCCAGAAAAAAATTTAGAAATAGAAGGTAGTTGCGGTCATCCAAACTAGAGCGGTGTTTTAACTTGCAGACACCCAAACTAGAGAAAATGTATAGGAGTGGTCGTCCATACCAAAGTGACGTTTTAACATGAAGACGCTTGGACAAAGAAAATATTTGAAACCGCGAACACCTGGACATTGAGAAGCGGATATTCAGACATGAAAAGTAGATATTTGTCCAGATATTCGAACATGAGATGTAGATATCTGAAATAGACATAAATTAACACTTTCATAGAAGTCCAGATATGGGATGCAGAAGTTCAAACATTAAGAAGTAGATATCCGGACATGAACACGAATATATGGACACGATGTGGATATCTGTATTAGAAGTGCAGATGCCCACTACAGTAGCCCACAACTTAAACTAAAAAAGTTCATTGCACATTTTTTTGTCTCTAATAGGTTTTTAACGGATATATAGCGGATGCCTGAAACTTGCTTGCAGACGCCTGCAGCTTAGGACTTTTGAAGAAAACTATAAATAGAGGTACTTTCAAATTTGAAGGCACAAGAAGAGAAACCATATCAAAGTGCTGCCAACTTGACTTTCAAAATTTCTCTTTAATTTTTGAGTGCTTAGCCTAACTGTCTTATTTCTCAACTGAAGATTATATTCTTGTGAGAGTTTAGGTATTTGAGCTTGGTGTTCATTGTTCAAAACTTATACATATTCAACTTGTGAAACACTTGAAGGGTGGTGATGCCCCTGAATAGTCAAAATAAGGCAAGATTGACACCCAGAAGATCAATTATTTGTACTAAATGGTTACTATAGTTGAAAGAATCTTCAAGGAGGATCATTGAAGCTAGGATGTAGACGAGATTGGCCAAACCGTATTAACATATTGTTTGCACTTTCTCTTACTCTTGTGTTTATATAAGATGCACCATGGAATCCTCTCAAGATCTATCAAATTATAAAATTGTTTAATTATCTAAGTGTTTTCCTTGTAGGTACTCAGGGGGAAAGGGCTATTAAGGTATTCAATTATGACCTTATAATATTCAAACTAAAACACAAGTGGAAAATCAAGCATAATGAAACTTCCCATATTTGTCCTTAGCCTGACTTTCGAGCACTCGTTGACATTTTTGGCAATAGAACAGTCTCATATCAAGACATATTAATCATGACATTTGAAGCCAACATTTCAAGTTTTCCAGAACGTGGTCTTTCGTTAAATTTGAATTCATTTGCTAGGCCAAAGGAGTTCTTAATAGAGAGCTTGAATTCTGCCAAAGAAACCCAACCATCCTTAGTTGGAGTTGAAGCCAATGTTCTTGAAGAATGACCTTGAGGATAAAAACAAAAGGAAAGACACTTCTAGAAGCTCTAAGATGCCAAGTAGGTAGCATGGAACCATTTCATGAATTATTTTGATTATTGGATTGTAAAATGATATTGCTTGTTTTGGATTACTCTCGGCTAGCTTAAGATAAAGAGAGTTTTAATTGTTTTTGTTTTGAATGTTATTTTTGTAATTTTGACATTAGGGAAACCCTAATTTCGGGGTGGGGAGGGGTTTAAGCCTCCCTTAGGGCTGTTTGTAATCAGTTTGGTTGAATTGAAAAACCCTCTTTAAAAGATTGGAGTTCCATTCACAATCAGCCCCCTTTTCTTAGTGAGAATCTGAGAGATTGTGTGACCACAAATTGATTCGTCACCGTTCTTAGCTTGTCTTGAGTTGAATCTCTTACACCACTCTTTCCTTCATTTCCTTCCAGAGGTGAACGTCCATAGACGAAGATTAGAAAACTTGCTACAACCCAAGTTGGAGTGATTTCTTTGAGGAACTCATTTGAAGTCAAAAGGTGTCGCCATAGGACCTTTTTGGACTAGCTTGTAAGTGTCTGTTTATTATTTCTTTTCTTGAACGAATTGGACTCTGATTTTTGTAGGGCTATGTGTACATAAGTAAAAGAGTGTGTGGTTCAATTTTTGCACAATTTGGAAAAGTATTGATTGACTTGTAGCTATTCTAATTTTGGGCTCGGAACTACCATATTGGTGCCCTTACGGCCAGTTTCGGTCATGATTTCATATCTCTGTCTCCTATAGTTATTTTTGTATGATTTTTGGAGGGTGTTCTTTACTCTCATTAGATTTAGTTTGGTTCAAATTTTGTGCCATTTAGACTAGAAACACGTAAGTTGTGGTTCATCCTTTTCTTGCTTAAAACTATCTTATTGGTAGCATTCCGAATAGTTTATTTTGCATTCATATATCTCCTTCTCTTAGAAATTTTTCATGAATTTTGGAGAGTGAACTTTACTCTTAGGATACTTACTGTGGTTCAAATTTGGCGTTGATTGGATTTCAAATAAGCAAGTTACATATTTGAGAATTTAGTATTCTGTTCTTAAAACCGTGGTAACCACTATCTCCAAGTGATTGTTCAAGCTTTGCACCCCTTAGTGCATCAATATATTTATTCGCTTAGAAAAGTCCACTTAAGAGAAAATACAATAATCCTACAAGTATAGTAATTGCGTTACTTAATTAGTAATTGAGTTACTTAAATAATAAAGAAAATGTTAGTAATCCCAATTCGCCCCCACCCCTTTCCTTTTAGGATAATTTTGATCCTACAAATGATATTAGAGGAAATTTTTAACTTTATTATGATTAATAGTAGAATTCTTATTGATAAATTTTTGTGGCTTTTAATATGAACAATGTGCATGTTGAAAGACAATCTATTTCAAGCTCCCTTTCTTTGATGACAATGATTATACTTATTGAAAATTTAGAATGAGAATATTTGTTCATTCCATGAATGATAACTTATTGTATGTTATTGAGAATGAACCTTATGTACCCATTAAACTAGAAAGTGGTATGAAAGTCCCCAAATTACCTTTTCACTATGATGAAAATGAGAAATGTAAGTTGAGTATGAATGATAAGTCAATGTATAAAATATAGATGAATTCAATAGGATGCAAACATGTGACAATGCATATGAAATTTGGAAATTGCTTGAGGTTACACATGGCACAAATCAAGTAAAAGAAAGTATATTGAGTATGCTAGTTGTAACGTCCCCCGGTGCTCCAATACAATATTGTGCGCTTTGGGCCAAAGCCCGCACGATTTTGTTCTTGAGGTTAGCCCAAAACACGTTGTATTGTACTGAGAGCACAGAGGGACGTTACAAATGGTATCAAAGCGAAATCCCAACAGGAAGTGTGGCCAACGAGGATGTCGGGTCTCCAAGGG
>CM039483.1:19099521-19156418 GCA_022433065.1 Begonia loranthoides
GGGGGGGAGATTGTGGCAGCCCACCCTATGAAGGCTAGGAAATGCCCAGGTGTGGGTCCAGCCCATATCAGTGGGGGTGCACAATCCCACAACGCGTTTTGGGCTAACCCCAAGAACAAACCCATGCAGACTTCGGCCCAAAGCGGACAATATTGTATAGGGAGCACTGGGGGACGTTACACTAGTACATGAATATGAATGATATGTTATGGATAAAGATAAAACTATTAGTAAAATGTTTATTCGGTTTACTAACATCACTAATGGTTTAAAAGTTCTTGGTAGAATTTATCCCAATGAATAGGTGGTTAGAAAAGTTCTCAGGCATCTACTGAGATCATGGCAACCAAAGATGACGTCTATTTAAGAAGCTCGTGACCTCAAAGTCCTAAAGATAGAAGAGCTCATTGGCTCTCTCATGACACATGAGATTACCGTGAATGCCAATGAGAAAGAAGAACGAAAGGAGAAGGAATTCTCCATGAAGAAGGATATTGCTCCTAAAGCCTCATCAAACAACCAAGTGGAATTTGAAAATGAAGAAAATGATGAGGAGATCGATTTTATTACTAGAAGATTTAATAAATTTTTTCAACAAAAAAGGTTATAAGGAAAAAAGGTCACAAAGGGAGATCTACCTTAAAAGGAAAGGGAGGCAACCTGCTTTGAATGTGACAAGCTGGGACATTTCAAAGCTGACTTCCCACAAGCCAAGAAGACACTAAAAGCCTTCAAGAAGAAGCAATGATGTCCATATAGGATGATAGTGAAGAAGATTCATCCTCCGAGGATGAAAAGGTGGAAAATATTTGCTTCATGGCTAAGGAGAATGAGGTACATAACTCCTTTAGTGATTTAGATGATAATCTTGATGATAATGATTTGATGGATGCCTTTGATAAACAACTTGAACAATTTAACATGCTTAAATCTAAATACAAATCTTCGAAGAAGAAAAACAAAAATCTAGTGAAAAAGCATGCTAGTATTGTTCAATCATTTGAAAAAGAGATTAGGAATCAAGTAATTCAATAGAGATGATTTCAATAGGGTGCAAGCATGTGACAATGCATATGAAATTTGAAAATTATTTGAGGTTACATAAGAGGGTACAAATCAAGTAAAAGAGAGTAAATTGAGTATGCTAGTACATGAATACAAATTATTTGTTATGGATAAAGATGGAACTATTAGTCAAATGTTTACTCATTTGAAATCTAGTGAAAAAGCACGTTAGTGTTTGAAAAAGAGATTAGCGATTTGAAAGTTAAAAATGATGATTTGAATACTATTGTTCTTAAATTTACTAATGGGAGTAAAAATTTAAACATGTTATTAGGAAAAAAAATAGTTACTTTTGATAAAGCCGGTTTAGGATATCAACAATTTCAAAAGAAAAAAGCTAATAAGAAGTTCTTTGTTCGTCCATCTACTTGCAACACATGTAATACAATAGGCCATGAATCCTTTTTTTGTCCATTGAAATTGAATGATAGAAAGATAACTTCTAAATTAGTATGAATTCCAAAAAGAACCAAGGCTAACCATCAAGAACCCAAAAAGATATGGGTACCTAAGAAATTGAACTAATGCTTGCCTATAGGTTGAAGACTCTTCTGTGAAGGATTGATGATACTTGGATAGCGGATGTTCAAGACACATGACAAGAGACTCCTCGAAGTTTATCTCCATTACCAAGAAGGAAGGAAATGTAACATTTGGAGTTAATCGAAAGGGCAAAATTATTGGTATCAGAATTATTGGTAATTTTTCAATCCCTATCATTAAAAATGTATTATTAGTTGTCAGGTTGAAATGTAATTTACTAAGTATTAGTCAACTATGCGATAAAAGTTATAAAGTGACTTTTGAATCAAGAGTATGCATGACTGAGAATAGATCTACTGGAAAAATCTTATTTTTGGGTTATAGACATTAAAATATTTATGCTATTGACTTGAATCATATTTTATACGTTGACGAGAAGTGTTTTGCTGAAAATTTCTCTATTAATTGTTGATTTTGACATAGAAGATTATAGCATGCAGAAATGAATACTTTAGCTAAGATTTCTAAAATCAATTTACTTAGGGGTCTTCCTAAGATCACATTTGAAAATGACAAAATTTGTGACGCTTTTCAAATGGAAAAACAAACAAAGAGTTTGTTTGCTTCTAAAAATATTGTATGATCGTCCAATCCTCTTCAATTGTTTCACATGAATCTCTTTGGTCTATAAAAGAATGCTAGCTTAGGAGGAAAATTTTGTGTGTGTCATTGTAGATGACTTCTCTAGATTTACTTGGGTTTTCTTCTTAAGGGCAAATGATGAAACCTTCAAAATCTTTTCTAGTTTTAGGAAGAAGTGCAAAGATGAGAAGGATCTCTCAATTGTTGCTATATGTAGTGATCAAGGTGGAGAATTCCAAAATGAAAGGTTTGAACTTCTTTATCATGAATATGATATTGAATATAATTTCTCTTCACCAAAAATCCTCAACAAAATGGAGTTGTTGAGAGAAAAAATATATCTTTACAAGAACTAGCCCTAACCATGATCAACAAGAACAACCTTCTAAAATATTTTTAGGCAGAAGTCGTTGTTGCGGCATGCTACGTTCTTAATCAGTATCCATTCATCCCATCCTTGATAAGACCCTTTATGAGCTATGGAATGGGAGGACTCCCAATGAAGGTTATTTTGAATCATTTGAGTGCAGTTTTATTTTAAACACCAATGACAACTTAGGCAAATTTGAGTCTAAAACAAATTATGAGTTTTTTCTAGGTTATTTCTCAATTAGCAAAGCTTATAGAGTTTTCAATAAAAGAACTTAATTGTGGAAGAATCTATATATGTTACTTTTGATTAATCCCTCCAACCATCAAACACTATGGAAGTGAATGAAAATCTTGAAAGGGATATGAAAACCTTCAATTTTGGTGACAAGGACAATGCTAATCAAATGGAAACACCCTAAGAGATTATTCCCATAGAATTAGAAGCTACTCCAATTGAGATTGACAACAAGAACTTACCCAATGATTGGAGGTATGCTAAGAGCCATCCCATGGATGATATTCTAGGTAATCCATCTTTAGGTGTTAACACTAGATCTTCTCTTAGGAACTATTGTGCAAACATAGCTTTCATCTCTCAAATTGGGCCTAAAATTTCAATGAGACTGAGTTGATGAAAATTGGATCATGGCCATGCAAAAAGAGCTAAACAATTTGAGAGGAGTAAAAATTTTGGAATCTAGCTCTTAAGCTAAAAGAGCACTCCATTTTTGGAATGAAATGAGTGTTCAAAAATAAATTGGAAGAAAATGAGATTGTTGTAAGAAACAAAGCTAGACTTGTTGCAAATGGGTATAATCAAGAAGAAGAAATTGATTTTGAGAAAACCTTTGTAATAGTAGCTAGATTAGATTCTATTTACATGTTTTTAGCTTTCGCTTGCTTTTTTACTCTCTGCCAAATGGATGTTAAAAAAGCTTTTCTTAATGGGTTTATCATGGAAGAGGTATACATAGAACAACCTTTAGGCTTTGAATCCTTTGATAATCCAAATCACGTATATAAACTCAACAAAGCTCTCTATTGTCTAGAGTTCCAAGATCTTGGTATGATAAGTTGAGCAAATTTCTTTTAGAAAGAGAATTTAAAGTGGGAAAAATAGATTCCACCTTGTTTATCAAACACAAGATAAAGATATACTTATTGTTCAAATTTTTGTGGATGATATTATTTTTTGGTGCAACTACAAAGAGTTTGTAGAATTAATGCAAAGTGGATTTAAAATGGGCATGATGGGTGAACTAAGATACTTTCTTGGTCTACAAATCAAACAATCAAAAGATGGAATCTTCTTAAACCAAGAAAAGTATGTAAATGAGTTAATTAAAAAATTTGGAATGATTAATTCCAAGCCCTCTCACGCTTTAATGAGCACCTCCACAAAATTGAACAAAGATGAGAGTGGTGAGTGTGTAGACCTAAAGAGATATAAAGGTATGATTGGATCTTTACTTTATTTAATAGCTAATAGGCTGAATATTCTCTTTAGTGTATGTCTATGTGCTAGATTTCAAGCTTTCCCTTAGGAGTTCCTTCTGAATGTGGTAAAAAGAATTTTCAAATATCTAAGTGGCACTTACGATTTGGAACTATGGTCTCCTAAAGGAAGCTCTTTTGAATTAATTGGGTACACATATTTGGATTATGCTGGTAGCTTAGTTGATAAGAAAATTACAAGTGGAACATGTTAACTTCTCGAAGAATCATTAGTGTCTTGGTTCTCTAAGAAATAAAACTCCATGGCTTTTTCAATGGCTGAGAGTCAATATATTATCACCGAAAGATTTTGTGCTCAATTGCTTTTGATGAAGCAAACCTTTGAGGACTATGGTCAATCTTATGAGAAAATCACAATTAGGTGTGACAACCCCAGAGACATAAATTGTAATGTCCGGGGTATTTTGTTGTGTGTAATTATTGAATTAAATGGAAATGCAAAGTATTAAAATTTTATTAAGTATTAGAATTTACGTATTATATATGTAGGAGTTAATGATGTAAAGAATTGAAGAAAATTAGACGAAATTCTGAGATGAAGTGGGCGGTAGATCTTGGTAGTCGATCGCGTCCTAGGTGATTGACCGGCGCAATCAACCGGAGTTACTGAAGACAAAATTGGCGGACGATCTGCATAATGGTGGTTGATCGTCCTTCATTTAAATTTATCATCCACCATTAATTTTGAACGTCTAGAGGTGATATTCAATCGCCAGAAACACTGAATGCCCGACCTTTGGCGTTCCAGGGTCGTCCAACGTCTCTCCAAACGTTTGGTCTTCAGTGAATAACTGAAGAGTTGTTTAGGGTGTGTATAAATAGGACGTGAAGTGAATTTTTTTTTCTGGAAAAACTGGGGAACAGGTTAAACTTCACAGAAGGCCTTTTGTTCGAACACTGGAAGTGAGGGAACATTGACTGTTTGGTTGGACTGCTGGAAGAGAAGGGAAACACAGCTAGAGGCAAGAAATAATGCATGTGGTTTGTTTGAAAAGACCTAAATCGCATGAGTAGGATTTTTGTGTATATGTTACTCTCTGTAAACCGTTTGTTCTTCGTAGATGTTGGTTTAAGTAATGGTTTTCATGCTTAGATGCTGTCTATTTGATAGTTTATATACATATAATAGGTGGTAAGGATAGTCAAATGTATAATCATTTGAAGTGAAGGAATGAGTGTGCATATTCTGTTATTTTGTTGGATAATTCTAAGCAATATAACCTATTATATATATGTGTTTTTGTTGTTTTCCCTGCATAATGAAACTGTCATTAGGAGACACAGACTGTTTAAATAAAATTGTTTAGGTTATGGTCTTTAACCATTAGGTTGTACTGCTATTGGTAGTGTTTTCTGTTAATAGCTTGATCCGTCATATGTTCTTAATAAGTTGTAAAATATTAAAAATATTGATTGATATATGTTACCGTATAGGATCTGTTTTAGGAACCTTGATCTATGGATATAAAGGACTAGATTAGGTTAGTTTCTATTTGATAGTGTAATAATAAAAACATGTTTAGTGATAAATTAAAGTCGATGCATGATTCTTTCTTATTGTTAGTTGTTTACAATATATAAACTGCTATGTCTGACATTCATGTAGACATGTTAGTAGGATTGTACATCATGCATTTCATGGGCATAAAATGAAGATAATAAATGGTGTTTCCTACGTGGGTTTGAAAACTGAAGAGGTTGCTCACACATAGGAAACAACTCGTTTGAGTAAGTTTAGAAACTAAAAAGGTTGCTCTTACTCAATGGGGGGTGAGTTTGGAAATTGCGGAGGTTGCTCTCACCCAAGAGTAAACGAATGTAATGTAAGTGGGTTCGTTTTTAGTGTGTTCATAAACTGAAGAGGTTGCTCTCACGTATAAACGAAACCAAGCGGTGAGTTCGGAAACTGAAGAGGTTGCTCTCACCCAGTTTACAGATGTATCAAACTTAATAATGTAGAGTTGTCATAGAGGTTAATGTTGCATTTCATTTTATATTCTTTACTGGGCAATAGACTCATTATTCCTCCTGTGATGTAGGTATGGATGGTGAGCCGGTTGAAGTGAACGTTGAAGAAGTGTGGCGTGAGCTTATGTTACCATGCGCGAAACGACCTCAGGGGTTATGGCTCTAATAAATCAAAGTTGTTTTTAAATGCATAAGATATTGTCATGGATTTTAATTATTTATTGATGTTATCTTGTAAGACAATTTAATGTTTTATTCTGCATAACGTACTCTGATGTCTTTCAATAAAGCATATTTTAAATGGGATTTTAAAATGTTCAAAATTTTACGAAAAATTCATAAACGGAAATGAGATGTTACATAAATATCTCTAAGAATCCTATTCAACATTCTCGTACCAAGTACGTATGCCCGCATTTCTTGCTAGGTCGACTGCTATGGTCGCCTGCTATTAAAGACTCTGGCGCTCGTGTAGTCAGCTATATAAGAAACAAGACGACCTCTATTGCATCCACGCAAACCCTAAGCGACTTGACAATCCTCTCTATTCTCTGACATGATTTTTGTCATCTTTAGAGCACCAACCTTGGATTTCTCTTCTCTAAAATCGTTTTTCTTGCTTGACTTCCATTTCCCCTCTCTCTAGCTCACCAAATCTATGCTTAAATCTTTCTGATTTCTCAGTCATTTCCATCTCCGAACTCTTGTCAATTTTGAGCTTCATGACATTAAAGACATCTAAGCTTGATTTGAAAAGAAAACTTGACATTAAAGACATCTAAGCTTGATTTGAAAAGAAAACTTGCTCCAACTTAAGGTAAATCATCTTGAGCACGTCAACCTACAACTTTGTATTTTTCTACTAAAGTTATGACTAATAAAGATAAAATTCATTATGAGATGGATATTAAGGTGGAATTGATTATTTACTCCAGGAGAGTAAACTTTTCACGGTTTTGTTCTTTGGAAATTAGTGAACTATTTGAGCAAATTTGATTATCTGGGCTATGCCACATTAGTAGTGATACACATGAGAGATTTATTCATCTCTTTTATGATAACATGTTAGTTTCAGTTCAACCTCTTATGGTTAAGTCATATGTTCTTGGTTATCAAATTAAGTTAACTCCGAAGAGTATAAATGACCTAGTTGGTTGTTCGATGGTTGAGCCAAGTGGTGAGCACTTTCACATCTCCCAAGACCCAAATTTTATTTCACAAGGAGAAGGACTTGAATTTCTCATAAATTTTTACATTAATCCTGACATTGGTGTCTTCTACAAACCAAAATCAAAAGACCTTAGTGTTAAAGGATAGATTCTCCGTTACTTAATCTCCCAAACCATATTACAACATGATGGACACCGAGATTATGTGAGCTATATGGATCTCTACCTTATGGAGAAAATCTTAACTGGAAAGTGGTTAAACTCAAGTTATGTGGTTCTGAGACACATGGGTGACAATATTTTGAATTATAGCAAAAATTTGCAGTATAATACATTAATTCACAAAATTTTTGAGCATTTTGAAATTGTTATACCCTTTGATGAATAGAGAAGAAAGAAAAAAGAAGTTGATGTGTATAATCATCATACTCTAAGTTGAATGGGTATAGTTCGAGTCTGAGGTCAATGGACTTTCAAAGCCAATCATCGTGCTTCCCCCTCAGCTGCACCTCCTCCCTTAGCTCCATCCTTTTCTAATCAAGATGCACTAGTGGAGGATTAGCTTCCTCCCTCATCTTATTGTAACGTCCCTAAATTTTATTTTCCCCCAAATTGTAGACCCTAAAATTTTTCCTAAATTGATTTACAAATTAAGTTTAATTAGGTTGTTATAAACTCTAAATTACAAAATTTCACAAATCTTGAAAATAGTAATACCATTATTTAAGGTGGAAGCATTTAATAAAACAAATATATTTATTACCAAAATAGTTTAAGTTTATTTATTAAAGTTTGTACAATCAATTCTATCTTATTAAATAAACTTTATATATACCAAACATTACTTAATATGAAACATTTATTTAAAACTTCAATGTATAAAATAGAGTTTATTTAAAATCCAACTACAAACAGAATTTATTTAAATAATCTTAGTAATTGAATTACTAAGTAGAATTTATTTTAAAATAATAAAACTGAAATATAAATAAAATTCAATCATTTGACCCATCAATGATATTCTCAATGTCTCCCTCTGTATGCTCATCTGCTTTAGGAAAATCCTCAATCATCGCCAATTCATCTTCGGATAAAAACTCACCTACATCGCAAAACTAAATGTGAGATAACTCAGTAAGTAAAAACACATGCATATATGATTTAAGTCCATGCATTACCCAATTTTCATGTCTTAAGTTACATACTTGTTAGAACTCATTTTCCAACCTTATTATGTGTTCAGGTTTTCATTAGCCATCTCAATAATACCATGTGTTCCAGCTTTCAGAAAACCAGCGGTTTCTTACCCTCATAAGGTTTCATCAGCTATCTCATATCATACTTTCCATAAATTCCATCAGAATCATGCATTCATACTCACATATATAATGTCCTATAAATTTTATCTTTTAAATATCATGTATCAATGCCTAACTATGTATGTCCACGTAAAATATCAGAATTAAATAACAAAATGAGTACAAGAAAAATAATATATGTCTGTGATGTAGGTCTTATGGCCAAAATATTAGAATACTTGTGTTTTACTTACTTGGATTCTGAAAGAGTAAAAGTTTTAGGAATTTTTGGGCTCTAGAATAGCTTTCCTGTCGGAATAATTTTTGTGATTAAATTACTACTTAAATTCTAAAGAAAACCTCAAATTTGGGCAGAAATTCTTTACTCGTAAAAATCTTAGATGGATCGGAGTTGAATTTGGATCGGGTTGGTTCGATATGGCTAGACCGGTTTGGTTCTATTCGTTGGTATGTGTTTGGTGTAGTTCAGTTGCCAATTTGGTTTAGTTCAGTTGCCAATTTGGTTGGGTTCATTTTTGTTCTTCTGGATTGGTTCAGTTCACTAACTAGGTCTGGTTCACTTGGCTGGCCAGTATGGTTCACTTGCTCTGGACTGGTTAAGCTGGACAACTTCAAAAGAACATGACCTGCCTCTTCTTCTTCATTCTTTGGTGAGTGGCAGAGAGCTTCTTCTGTGCTTTGCGATGAGAGGGCTCCTTCCTCTCATCGAACGTCGTCAGTCGCAGCGATAGAAGGGGGGGGGGGGGGGGATAGGGATAGATTTCATCCCGCTGGAAGAGCTCGGCCGGAGAAGGGTTTTGTCATACTGGAGATAAGTTTTAGAGCTCAAGAGAACTATTCATCTTGGTGTGGATTTTCTTCACGGTGAGAACCTCAATTTATAGGAGAGGTCTCACTATTCTTTCCTTAGAAAGAATGTCATGACTTCCTTGTGGCCAGATTCATTGACGAGAAAGGAAAGAGATAATTTCCTGATGATGGGTTACCCTAATGTAGGAAATTAGAAATTAACACTAATCTAGAGAAATTGAGGAGATCGAATCATAGAGTTGAGGAATTGCAACCCCAGATTTGTTTTCGTAACGTTTAAACCATCAACCTTTGTGAAAACGGTTGGCGAGTAGATTAGTTTTTCCCCTCCGATTTTGAGGTTGAAAATTCAGATTTGTTTGGCCTTAGATTCAAGCTTAAAAACTCAAATTCGAGGGACATATCTAGTTATATTAGTTGTATTGAAGTTTATGTAGAGTTATTCTTCTTTATAAGGTGAAAATGAGCAAAACTAGCATGTTTTTTTTTTTTAATTTTTTTTTATGGAGAACAAGACCTATTAGTCATTCCAGTCGACCCCTGTGCAAAGTTCGATCGACCTCAGGAGACCCAGCTCTTGTGGGTGACGCGCTGGTTGATTAGAAGTGGTGTTGGTCTACTAGAGTGGTCAACTACCACTATAGGCGTGGTTGATCATACTTGTTCGATTGACCATAGCAGTGCTGGTCGACCAAAACACTATTCTTGGTTGACTATGAAATGGGTAGATTATGCCAAATTGGTCCCTGGTCGACCATAACACTATTCTTGGTCGACCGTACTGTGTAGATTCACATATTTTTTAGTCGTTTACACATTGGTTGAGTTCCTAGTCCCGGTATAAGACCCTTCCACCCATCCCTTGAGATTCATTGATGAGAATTCTTGCATTTTGACAGTTTTTAGGCTCATACAAGTTTGGTGACTTTGAGATTATTCCCAAGGAGACTGTTGCTCCGAGCAATAGAAGAGAACACCAAAAAGGTAGAGATTTCTATATCTTATGTATTGCATCGCATCATGTTTTTTAAACTAATATTTTGTGGGCTACTACACTTGAAAACTCAATGGGGACTTTTTGACAACATGTTTATTTTTACGTATATGTACGTTTTCTCACGTTTACTTTATCGTACATGGTATTATGTTTGATACTCAATGGATATGTTAGGAGGATGAATTCTCATGATGCTTTAGGTAGTCTTGGCACTAAAGTATCACGAGGTTATCCCATGCAATCTTCTACTGTGAGAAGATTGATTGTTTGTACGTGTAAAAGGGTGATAGGGCATTGATGACATGTCCACGTGTTTCTAGCCCTAAAAGGGGTGATAGGGTGGTGATGATGCACTCCTTGCGTTTCTAGCCCCAGAACCTAACCAGGGTATTAGTCACAAGGATTAAAGGTTACCAGTCGCTAGGTTTGCTCACCGAACACCTTTCCAATTGACAAGTGGTGTGACGACTCATACCTTTGCTCGTCGGCAACCCTCATCAACTTGGATCCAATAAGTGCTGGTTGAGGAGAAACTCGAAGCCGACAATCTTATTCATTATTCATATCGCGGATGGGTACGCTGTAATACCCCGATATTAATTCCTCGTGTATGCAATGTAATTAATTTTAGAATAATTAATATATTATGTTGCGGGGCGATATTTCATTGCTTAATGCCGAATAAATATGAAAAATATTAAGGAGTGATTAAAGTATAAAGTTTTATTGGAAAATATGTATTTGGAGTTTTTGGACGCATGCGGTCGACACGAGGACTTGGGGTTGCATTCGAAAATGGATTTCATGTTGTCCCTCGTGTTTTGGGATGAGGCAGGGATGATATCTCATGTCCGAAATCGCTCCTCCATCTGGAATGTGAGTTTTCGAACGAATCAGGACGACCTGCGGAAGATGGTGGATGAGGAGAGTTTGAATTTGTCCAAATTATTAGACTTTTTGGCCAAATGCGGACGAGGCATGGATGCCTTCCCTCGTCTGAAAACACAATTCTGAAGGGAAGAATATAGACTGAACTGGTTTGGTTTGGTTCGGTCTGAAAAGAATTATGTGGCTCGGTTTTAGCTAAAATGGAGGAAAAAAAATTGGATATTTGGAATTAAAAATGTAAGAGGATTAAATGAATATAAAGTAAATGAGATTAAAATAAAATAAGGAATTATGAGATGGAGGGAAGAAGTAAACCGGTTCACCTTGTGAACCGGTTTGATTGAAAACAAAAGGAAAAGAATGGCCGAAGGCCACTATGAGAACGGCCGAAGGCCATTATGAGAACAGAGGTGAGAGAGAGGGAGAACCAAAGGAGAGAGAGAGAGAGACGACGGGAATGGCAAGCATGACGGTGAGCTTGGGACGGCTCTAGTCATGCGCGTTGTATGGTGAGTGACGTATGGAATGGTTGCTGGCGTCGGGTCATGGGGCATTTAGGGCTCAGGCGTTGGGCTTTGAGTCGTCAGTGTGGCGAGCTAATGCGGGCTAATGTTTTGCGGGTTGGCTCCAATTTCCTGCTTCAGGTGGTTGGTGATGTTCGATGGCGGCGAGTTTGCGTCGTCAGAATTACGATAGCAAGGAGGCAGCGAATGATGCGTCAGATTGGTGGTGGTAGGGACCTGGCGGTTCGGGTGGAAGGGCTGGAGCTGCTTGCGGTTCGGTTCAAACCGGTCCATCAGTGATTGGTTCCTACTCTGAAGAAATAGACAGTTGGACTTGCGGGGAGTGTTGATGACAGGATATGGCTAGGCATGGCTTGTGGCAGGGAATGGTGAGTTGTGTCTTTGGTGAAATAGAAGGCAAAGGTGGGGGGGATGGCTGGCAAAGAAAACTCTCGGGTGAGCTGAGCTGGGAGAGAGAGATGGAGACAGAGTGTGGGGTGCTCTCTGTGAAATGCTGAGGTCATGAGCTGTGAAGGAGAGAAGCTCCATGGAGGGGAGCTGTGGGCCGAGAAAAATATCAGAGGAAGAAAGAGAGGAAAAGTCTAAGGGAAGAAAACTACTCTCAAGTCTTTTCTGTCTCTAGGTAATGTCTTCCTCCTTCCCCTTTGGTTTATGGAATTGCAATTTTGGCTAAGCTCTCTGTATGATTTGTTGAAGCTTTCAGGTGTGAGTTGTGAACCAAGGAAGTAAGCCTCTGAGGAGGTTGGGTTGCAGGGAGGTTGGGAGGCTACTCTCGGGTCTTCTATGAGGTATAACTTCCCCCTTCTGTGTATGTATTTAAGTGATGGTTATGGTTGAATATAGAGGATAAAAGATTTAGTGGACATCGTGATTTATTGTTGGATGATAGTTGCTCTGTTTTTTAAATGATGCCTTTGTTGGGTTTCCACTTGTTGGTTCTGTGAATGAAATTGTTAATCTGTAGTTGGTTCTATGAAGGATAGTCAAATATGTTCTCTGTTGCTTGGGTTAATATTCTGTGAGTTTTAATTGTGAATATATGTCCTCTGCTGGTAATTTCCAAATGCATGAAATGTTGGATTTAGCCTTGCTGTCTGGTTCATAAGTGAATGTCTCTATTGATAATTAAGGATAAGCATATTGAAGTTACATGCTCTGTTAATATTGCTGACTGCTGCCGTGTTGTTTTGGATACTGTGATAGCCTCTGGATAATGTTAGGAATATACTTAAGTTGGAATTTGATCAAAGAGACTTTTGGTTTCATGTTTTTTAAGATAAGTAGAAGATAATTGGATGGGTTGTGCTTTGCTGCCAGTTTGTGATGTTATTCGCTACTTTATTATGGTTTAGAATAATTGGAAAGATAGTATCAAAGATAATGTTCTCTGTTGGATGTTATGTTCTGTTTGGTGTGTCAAGGGGTTACTAGAATTCCTATATAATTAGGGATAGAAAAAGAATGAAATTAATAAGTTAAGGTTATTAATGAGTAAATGTTTTAATCATGAAGCTATTGAAAAGGAAAAGAAGAATAACGATTATGTGCTAGTACGCGTTAAAGCTTTGAGGTAAGAAATTGAGTAGAGTTGTTGGCTAATGGAAGCCCTACACAATTAGTAGTGTCTTTCCTTTAATTGATTGTTTGCATTTCTACTATACTGCCATATTATGCCTATGCCATCCGCACGTTATTAATTTAATCTATAAGCGTGTTTAGGACGTTAGCATACTGTTATTGTTTTCTTTAAATTGTCAAGCATGTCGGTTATTATTTCCTTTAAATTGCCAAGCATGTTTACATTGTTATTGCCTTCTTTAAACTACCAAGCATGCCTATATCGTTATTGTTTCCCTTAAATTGCAAAGCATGTCTATGTTGTTATTGATTCATTTAAATTACAGAGCATGCCTGTATAGTATGTTAGTAGACTTTCCATATCTTATACTTTTATATTGTTGTGATTATTGCTTTATGTCTCATACTTTTATATTGTTTGATTACTGCTTCTCATTGACATGCACCACGATAATGTTTCTCATTGACATGCATCATGACAATAGAAACAAGTAGAAAGTGCCACATCTGGGGTGGTACTCATATGCATTTATGTGAGGAAAATGGATAAATGAAAGGAAAGGAAAGGAAATAAGGAGTTGGGGGATGGACAAGTAGTTCGAATCTAATCAGGTAGTCTAGACTAAGCTCCTCCCTTGTTGGGTCTAGGACTAGCTACCCTAGGTGGTTAGAAGTTGAGAACAAACTATTTCCTCTAACACGGATTCCTCCAATCTCCCGCTCGACGTACGACTAATGAATGAAAGAATGAAACGTAAAGAAAAGAATGGTTTGTGGCAATACCCATTCCAAAATAATGAGTTAGAGGCATATATCATAATGCATATCTCATTTCTTACTGGGCCTCAGGCTCAATATTTGCTAATGGTGTAGGTATATGCACGATGAAAATGATGAACAGATCAAGGAGCAGTTGATGAAGGATTTGCACGGGCAGGACTGGTGGCTGGCTAGGCTTAGGAAAGTAAAAAAGATAAGAGTTTTGTAAATATAAAATACCAGTTCATTTATTGTCTTTTAAAATGAATGATTTATGCTTCCGCTGTAAAATGAGAAAAATGGATTTTATAAATAAAGTTTTCCGCTGTTAATAAAAAATTAAGTAATGAGTTTTAAGTAAGATGTTTTAACGATCGAGTTTTTCTAAAAGAACTTTGATTTCAATTGAGGGTTTTAATAAAGATTAAGTTGTTTTATAAAAGTTTTAAATTTAACGCATTTTTAAAGTAAAGAAAAATCTGGGTCATCACAATTGGTATCAGAGCAATTGTGTTTTAAAAATGGTCCTATATACTTCCTACTTGTAAAGCTTCGACGTGAAAATACTCCATCAACTGTAAGTACGTTAATAGAATTGTTTTAAGTGTTTTCTCAGTTTAAGTATCTTAATTGTAACTGAAAGGATATCATGGTTAGAGAACGAGTCATAGATAATGTTCTGTTTTTAGATAAAGACATGATTTTATGTTATAGTGTATTGATGTATGTAATAGATGATAGAGCACACTGGAACTATTTGGGATTTTATGCAAGATGTATGAAATATATCTTTAGGGGAGTGTAAAAACAGGGGAGACTCTACCCAAATTTTTAGAAAATGGAAAGACGATAGGAAAAAGCAATCCTAGTATAAACTAGGTTAAGTAAACGATTAAGTGGGGTTGCCTAGGTTGCAGAGGACTAGATAGCTGATAGAATTGTTATGAGAAGGAACATTAAGGACTAAGGACTAAGCCGAATTAGGAGGGAGATAATCTCAACAAGTGGAACAGCAGTCCTAGAACTTGTAAAAGTTTATAAGAATGAAGGCATAAAAGAAAGATAAGGACAAAAATGTAGAAGATAAAAGATAAAAGAAAAATAAAAAGAGAAACTACATACGTAATTTAATGTGGATCTAGACTGTGCAAGGGAATAAATTAGGATAGTGGAGGACATGGTTGCACATGCTAAGACAGGAGGTGGTGGTATATGAGAAGCAGAAAAGGGTAGCATGTGACATGTTTATGCTGGTTAAGGACATAAGATCTTGGCCGGATCCCATCGAGATAGCCAATGATGTGGGTGTAATGACTTGGACAGAATTCAAGACTATGACAAATATTTTCAATTGCGCAATGAGTACGAGGAAATTGGTGGAATTCACTCAGCTATGGCAGGAAGTGTCGATTTCGGAGTATGTGCACAAGTTTGAGGCATTGTCACAGTTTACCTCGCATTGAGTGAACAACAATGAGCACGAAGTACACCACTTTGTGCAAGGACTTAAGATAGAAATTCTTGAAGGAGTAGTGGTGTCGGGAACTCAAGACGTGGCTTACTCTGAAATGGTATTAAAAGCTCTTGACATTGAAGAAGTGAAGGACCGGAGTCTGAAATGGAGTGATTATGTCGTAAGTTTTCAACCACATGCATGGGACAAAGCAAAAAAGGATATAGATATGAATACATATACAGATACAGATACAGATACGGATACAGATACGGAAATGGAGACGGAGATGGAGACAGAAATGGAAATGGAAATGGAGTTGGATACGGATACGAATACAGATACGGATACGAAAACGGAAATGGAGATGGATATGGATACAGATACAAATACGGATACGGATATGGCTACGAAAACAGAAACAAAAACAGAGACGGATACGGATACGGAAACGAAAATGGAAACGGAAATGAATTTCCAGAAACGAGTTTCTGGGAATGGATATGAATACAAATACAGATTTGGTAACGGAAACATGAACATAAATGGAAATGGACACGGATACGTGAACAGATACAGAAATGGAAACAGAAATGGATACGGATATGAAAACGAAAATAGGAACAGATACAGAAACAAAAATTGAAACGAAAACAGATATGGATAAGGCTACGAATACGGATAAAAAAATAGATATGGATACAAGCATAGAAATGGATACAGAGATAGAAACAGATACGGAGACAAAAATGGATATGGATACAGATACAAAAACAGAAACGGAAACAAAAATGGAAATGAGTACGAATACGGAAAGGGAAACAAAAGTGAACAAGGATCTAAGAGGCAAAATGAATGATAGATTGATTATAGTGTGACAACGTCCAACTGTAACTATGGAGCAATGTAGCGACTTAGAAGAACGAAGAAACAAACAACTAAAATTATCTAGGAAGAAACTGAAAGTATAAATTATGATGTGGAGAAGCTTTCAAATAAAATGGATGTAGCCAATAAAAATTTGGATGAAATGAAGTACAAGTACAACAAGAAGACTCTGTCATTAAGTAGGATGCTTGAAGAGAAAGATCAACTACACCGTGCTGTTGTGAAGGAAATAAGAAAGATACAGTGGTTTGCTTGCGACAAGGTTTGAATGATCTTAGAAGAACAAGAGAAATTAAGTAATGAAGTGGATGTGTAGTGTAACATTTTGTTAAGTCAGGGAACGTAGCGGATTCAAAAGTAATGAAACCCATTGGAAGATTTGGGATATGTACGAGATAAGAAGATGTTTGGATACTTATGTGACGAGATAGTTAGTGACTATTTTGGATTGTTAAGTCAAAGAAGTAATTCGCTGAGCAAATTTTTTGAGACGAAATCTATATAAGGAGGGAGGAGTGTAATACCCCGATATTATTTTCCCGTGTATGCAATGTAATTAATTTTGGAATAATTAATATATTATGTTGCGAGGCGATATGTCATTGGTTAATGCTGAATAAATATGAAAAATATTAAGGAGTAATTAAAGTATAAAGTTATGTTGGAAAATGTGTATTTGGAGTTTTCAGACGCATTCGATTGACACGTGGACTTGGGGTTGCATCCGAAAATGCATTTCATGTCATCCCTCGCGTTTTGGGACGAGACGGGGACGATATCTCATGTCCGAAATCACTCCTCCAATTGTAATGTGAGTTTTCGGCCAAATAGGGACGTCCTGTGGACGATGGCGGATGAGGAGAGTTTGAATATGTCCAAATTACCGGACTTTTCGGGCAAATGTGGACGAGGCACGGACGCATTCCCTGGTTTGAAAATGCAATTTTGAAGGGGAGAATATGGACTGAACCGATTTGGTTCGGCTGGCTCCTGAAACAATTATGTGGCTTGGTTTATCTAAAATTGAGGAAAGGAAAAATTGGATTATTTGAAATTAAAAATGTATGAGGATTAAATGAATATAAATTAAAATAAAATAAGGAATTATGAGATGGAGGGAAGAAGTAAACCCGTTCACCATGCGAATTGGTTTGATTGAAAACAAAAGGAAGAGAATGAGCTCAACTATTATGAGAACAAAGATGAGAGAGAGGGAGAATCGAAGGAGAGAGAGAGAGAGAGACGATTGGAGTTGTAACGATCCGGTTTTTATTACCTTTTAAAATCACGTAAAATTTAAAACTTTTCTTTTTATAAAAATAGCGAAATATTCTTCTTTCATAAACCCCTTAAAAGATGATAATTAAACTTTTTTTTCTTAAACATTTTATAAAACATCAACCCCATTCAAAAGACATTAATAAAATCCTTTTATTAAAATCTTTTATGTAACGCAGCGGAATATAATTAAAACAAAGCATTAAAGAGATGCCATTTTCTTTTAGAATTTAATATTTTACAAACCCTTGACAAAATTATTTACAAACCATCTCTTGTAATTCTCTTTAGTCTAACCAGCCACAAGATCTGCACATGCAAATCCTTCATCAATTGCTCCTTAATTTGTTCTTTTATTCTCGTGTGTGTACCTACATCGTAAGACTTAACTAATGAGCCTAAGACTTAGTAAGTGATATAAAATAAAAGGTATGATGCACATGTCATGCAGCTTTTAAAATCTCTTTTCGTTTTCTGTTTTTGTTTCTTTTTAGTCTTTCATTTCCTTTTTCTTTTACCACTTTCTTGATCTTAACTTTATTGTTCTGCCTTTGGTATTCAACTCAAGCCTTAACCAATGGGGGACTAATCCACCCAAAGCCTCTGACCATGAGGACCATGTCCACCAAGCCTCTATTTATGAGTTTGAGTTCAACACCAAAGTCTTAACCATCTAGCATTAGAATGTAACTCAACCATTGGGGAGCTAATCTACCCAAAGCCTCTAACCATGGGGACAATGTCCACAAAGCCTATGCATACAGTTTATATCATATCTCTATATAATCTCAAAATGTGCTCGTCTATTAAACAAATCATTAAAAGAACCTAATTCTAATAAACACCCAACAAACAACATTACAATTTATGGAACATGCTTAATATCTGGTAAAACAGTAAATTACCTAAATATTCTATTAAAGCGGTAACAGTCAACAAACAAAATTCTAATTCTTGCGATGTAGGGTCCGAAGACTAAAACACAGGCAGTATCACTTACTTGCGGTCCGTAACGCGTTTAGCACTTTATTCTTCTCCCGTTAATACCTTTAAAATAATTAGCATTTATTTATTAATATATTTATCAATTATAAATCTCCACTTTGATACTGCTATTACTCGTTAATTATTTAATACTTCAATTACCACTTAACGAATTCCATTAAATTATTTTTATTAATTTTATAGAGAATAAAAAGGTAATTTTAATTTATACATTTTCCCCTTCACCTATTTTCATCACTACATTGATTATCATTTTTGTATACCTCATACAGGTGCACCACATTAATCAACAGACTATAATTTCCAACTCAATCATCCAACATTTAACACTCAAAGCCGATCATAACAGGGTATTCAACGGTTGCCAACTAAATCACAACAGCCAACAAAGAGCAAAATGAACCCAACAAAGTCTATCCAGCCGAAATAAAATTAGAGAACTAGTCCTACACAATAGAGCATGATCTCTTTATAATTCCCATCCAAACAACATATATAACAAGTGTATAAAAAAAACCTAATTCTCAATAGCATAGTTCCTCAAACAATCTACAAGGCTATATAAAAAGGTAGGGAATTAAAGCTTGGTTATAGAGCATATAAATCCACATTTTTTTGCTTTCAAATAGCAAGTGATGTACATAACTGTATCCAAATCGTAGAACAAATCCCCAACCAAACAAAGCACAGTTTACAGAATTCCTATTAGCAGAACATATCCCTCCAAAAGTGCATCTCGACAAAATCCAACCAAAGACTGTAACCACAAGTGACAGAACAAAATCACAAAAACCTCTATCATTCGGCAAACAAAATGGAGACAAACATCCAATTGGCAGAGCATAAATATTCACAACGTCCATCAACAGAAAACAACAGAGCTCAACCACACCAACCAACAATGAACAATATCCATAAATCCAAGTAAAATACTTTGTATTATCTGAAGACAAGAGTTCTCTTTTCTTCTCCCAGTTCCTCACTTGGCTCACACTCTAGAGATTCGCACATCTCATTGTCACTCACTCATTATCCTCTTGGTCCCAATCTCTCCAAAGTTTCACTCTTCCTTTCCCTCAATCTCACCTGCTCTCTGTAATTGAATGAAAAGTCTAGCATGCATACCCATCCACTGCCATCGATTTATAGGCAGGAGGAGACCTATAGTGATGCAAGGTTGATGGAATAACTACCCACTTTAAGGAAGGTGGTCCATTGCTCAATCTCCATGTGGAAAGTTGCTATCATTTCGAGAGAGGGAGAAATCATTGGGTCAGCCAGAAGAAAATAAACTAGTTCAAGGTGGAATCAATAGGACCAGACCTGGGTGTTTTCGCCACTGCCGATTCATCCCTGCAATTTCATCGCTGCAAATTCCTTCCAACAATCGCAGCAGCAATTTCATCACAATCGACATAGCCATAATCAAAATACATACCACAGTCAGTCACGGAGAAAACCGTAGCTCGCACACACAGTTCGTCCACGCTTGCCTTTCGTCGTCACCAACAGCCCGCTGCGAAGAAGCACTGAACCCGAGCCTCTGCAGCCGCTGTGCCTCCTGATGCTGACACTCTCAAGTAGCCGTCAGCAGCCCGCTCGCTTGGAGTCGCACGTCGGATCCGTCCTGAGCCTTCGCCACCATCGCGTCGCCCTCTCGGGTTCTCTCTCTGTCTCACACGGGTTTTCTCCTCAACAGAAATTTGAGCCCTAATATCATTCCCCCATTTGATTTCTTTTCAGCCATGAATCGACTAGCCCGAACCGGACAGCAGACCGAACCGGCATAAAACCAACCGATTCACCATCATCCCTTCCCCATTTGGTTTTTCTTTTAATCTTAAATCCCCACTAATTCTATTTAATTTTTCATTTAATTTAAACCCTCATTCACCCAATTAAATTCCTCTTTTCATTCAATTAAATTTCTCTTTTAATAATTTAATTAAATTCTCCATTTAATTAAATTATTTTCAACCAATTCCAAATCTCGATTCATTGCGAATATTGCTCGATGATAATTATCGATCCAATTTAAATTCTTTGATTCAATTTTCCAATAAATTTTTCATCAAATAAATCCTCAATAGTTACCCAAATATTCCCAAATAATTTGTCAATTATTTTACTTTATTTAATTACGTAAAATCGTGGTATTAGATTCCATGAGAAAAATCATTCCAAAATCTTCAAAATTCAAACACAATATTATTTTTAATCCCGATTAAATTTTGGGATATTACAGGAGTGGCGAGCACGACAGTAAGCTCGAGATGGCTCCGGTCTTGTGCGTTGTTCGGTGAGCGACGTGCAGAATGGTTGCTGGCATTGGGTCACGGGCTGTCTAGGGCTCGGGAGTCAGGCTTTGGGTCGTCGATGCAGCGAGCGAATGTGGGCTAAGGCTTCTCGGGTTGGTTGCAATTTCCAGCTTCAGGTGGCTGGTGATGTTCGACGGCGGCGAGTTGGCGTCGTTGGAATTGTGATGGCAAGGAGGCAACGAACGATGCGTTGGATTGGTGGAGGCAGGGAGTTGGGGGTTCGGGTGGAAGGGCTGGAGCTGCTTGTGGTTCGGTCCAAACCAGTCCATCAGTGACTGGTTACTACTCTGAAGAAATAGATAGTGGGATGTGCGGGGAGTGCTGATGACAGGGTATAGCTGGACATGGTTTGTGGCAGGGAATGGTGAGTTGTGTCTCTAGTGATATAGAAGGCAGAGGTGGGGGGGATGGCTGGCAGAGAAGACTCTCTGGTGAGCTGAGCTGGGAGAGAGAGATGGAGATAGAATGTGGGATGCTCTCTGTGAAATGCCGAGGTTGTGAGCTATGAAGGAGAGAAGCTCCATGGAGGGGAGCTGTGGGCCGAGAGAAAATATCAAAGGAAGAAACGGAGGAAAAGTCTAAGGGAAGAAAACTGCTCTTGGGTTTTTTCTGTCTCCAGGTAATGTCCTCCTCTTCCCCCTTTGATTTATAGAATTGCAATTTTGGCTAAGCTCTCTATATGATTTGTTGAAACTTTCGGGTGGGAGTTGTGAACCAAGGAAGTAAGCCTCTGGGGAGGTTGGGTTGCTGGGAGGTTGGGAAGCTGCTCTCGGGTCTTCTGTGAGGTATAACATCCCTCTTCTGTGTATGGACACTGTGATTTATTGTTGGATGATTGCTGCTCTGCTTTTGGAATTATGCCTCTGTTGGGTTTCTGCTTCTTGGTTCTGTGAAGGATAGTCAAATATGTGCTCTGTTGCTTAGGTTAATATTCTGTGAGATTTAATTTATGAATATATGTCCTTTGTTGGTTATTTCCAAAAGTATGAAATGTTGGATTTAGCCTAGCTGTCTGCTTGATAAGTGAATGCCTCTGTTGATGATTAAGGATAAGCATATTGAAGTTACTTGCTCTGTTAATTATTGTTGATTGCTGCTTTGTTGTTTTGGATATTGTGATAGCCTTTGGATAATGTTAGGTATATACTTAAGTTAGAAATTGGTCAAAGAGTGTTTTTGTTTCATGTTCTTTAAGATAAGTAGAAGATAATTGGATGGGTTGTGCTTTGCTACTAGTTTGTGATGTCATGTGCTGCTTTGTTACAGTTTAGAATAATTGGAAAGATAGTATCAAGGATAATGTTCTCTGTTGGATATTATGTTCCGTTTGGTGTGTCAAGGTGTTCCTAGAATTGCTATGTAATTAGGGATAGGAAAAGAATGAAATTAATAGGTTATGATTATTAATGAGTAAATGTTTTAATCATGAAGGTATTAAAAAGGAAAATAAGGATAACGATTATGTGTTAATACGCGTTAAAGCTTCGAGGTAAGAAATTTAGTAGAGTTGTTGGCCAGTGAAGGCCCTACACCATTAGCAATGTCTTTCCTTTAATTGTTTGTTAGCATTTATACTATACGACCATATTATTCCTATGCCGTTCGCACATTATTAATTTAATCTATGAGCATGTTTAGGACGTTAGCATATTGTTACTGTTTCCTTTAAATTGTCAAGCATGTCTGTTATTATTTCTTTTAAATTGCCAAGCACGTCTACGTTGTTATTGCCTTCTTTAAACTACTAAGCATGCTTATATCGTTATTGTTTTCCTTAGATTGCAAAGCATGTCTATGTTGTTTTGCTTCCTTTAAATTACCAAGCATGCCTCTATAGTATGTTAGTAGACTTTCCATATCTTATACTTTTATATTGTTGTGATTACTACTTTATGTCTCATACTTTTATATTGTTGTGATTACTCATTCTCATTGACATGCATCATGATAATGTTTGTATTGACATGCATCATGATAATAGAAACAAGTAAGAAGTGCCACAACTGGGGTGGTACTCATATGCATTTATGTGAGGAAAACGGATAAATGAAATGAATGAAAGGAAAGGAAAGGAAATGATGAGTTGGGGGATGGATGGGTAGTTCGGATCTAATCAGGTAGTCTAGACTAAGTCCCTCCCTTGTCGTGTCTGGGACTAGCTACCCTAGGTGGTTAGAAGCCAAGAACATACTATTTCCCCTGACACGGATTCCTCTAATCTCCCGTTTGACGTAAGAGTAATGAATGAATGAATGAAAGATAAAGAAAAGAACGGTTTGGGGCAGTACCCATTCCAAAATAATGAGTTAGAGGCATACATCATACTGCATATCTCATTTCTTACTGGGCCTTAGGCTCATAGTTAGATAATGGTGTAGGTACTCGCACGAGAACATGATGAACAGATCAAGTAGCAATTGATGAAGTATTTGCACGGGCGGGACTTGTGGCTGGCTAGGCTAAGGAAAGTAAAAGAGATAAGAGTTTTGTAAATATATAATACCAGTTCATTTATTGTCTTTTAAAACGAATGATTTATGCTTCCACTGTAAAATTAGAAAATTAGATTTTATAAATAAAGTTTTTCGCTGTTAATAAAGATTTAAGTAACGAGTTTTAAGTAAGATGTTTTAAAGATCGGATTTTTCTAAAAGAACTTTGATTTCAATTGAAGGGTTTTAATAAGGATTTAGTTGTTTTATAAAAGTTTTAAATTTAACGCATTTTTAAAGTAAAGACAAATCTGGGACATCACATACGCCACCTAGTCTATGGACGTAGGTACTATCTTATTCTTCGACCTTATGAGGCATTGTTATAGACAGATGACCACCTATTCTCTGATGAGTGCCGGATGAGTCCTTGTGTGACCATCCCTTTTTCACTGATGACATTTTTAGATCAGAAAAAAGTGTTGGCATATTTTTGAGGTATAGTTGTCTATGTATACAACATGTTTTTGATAAAAGCCCCATTGACGGCCTTGGACATGTTTTATAAAATGATAAAGAGTTTTATGATTTAAAATCCATGTACTGTAAAAGAGAAGCATGACATTATTTTCTAAAGGATGAGAAAGACTGGTTTTTTGCATGCATTGTATCTAGTCTAGATTTTCTTACGGAGGTAGTCACTCACCCCAAACAACCCTCTCCCATTCCAGGTAAGGGCAACAACTGGAGTTCTTCTTTAGTTTTCTTGTTTAGTTTGGAGTGTTTGGACTTATTTCTTGGTGAGGATACTTATCTGGTCTAGATAAACTTATGATTGTTGGTTGGATTTGTTATACAGTATTTTGGATTATTTATTTTATGCATCGTTATTCTCTTGATCACTATATGGACCTAGACCCATATCTTTTGGGCTACACTCAATTATAAAAGTTTTCTGCTAACAACCTAGCCTTAGGTTGGGCGATTAGGTTCTCTCCGAGGATCAGATTGCCTGATCCAGCGTTTCTGTTAGACTTGCCTCCAAGTCATTACAACGACCACTTTCTCCTTGGGCTTTTTCTCCTTTGACAATGAAGAAGAAAAATAAAACCAATTTCTATTTTTTTTAATTTTCTTTTTCCTAAAATTGCAATTTTAATGAAAAATTGCAAACCACAAAATTTGTTAAATCCGAGTACATAAAATCTCAATCTTGCTCTAATACCAATTGTTTAAAGTCGAACGCCAATTGCAAAAAAAACTCAGAAACAGGGAGACTAAAATTTATGTGAAAAACTCTTATGGGAAAAATTATGGGCAGAGGAGAAATTCACAAATAAGAAATCAAGATATAAATGAGTTTTGTGACTCAAGTAACAATATATAGAGTAATATGAAAAACCATAATATTGAGTAGGAGCTCGACCCAACCCAACTAAAATTCGAGTTATGCTAAACTCTAAGATAATAAATATCAAATATTACAAACAAGTTAGCTTTCGTTTAATAGATTTGTCATGCCAATGAATGTGTGTGTGTGTGCAAGGTTTTATACACTCAACCATACTATATGAATACATTACGCTCATTAATTCTATTTCATAATTAAACATAATAATAAAGTTTAGAGAATGAACATGTTTTTCATTTCACTTTAGTATAAAAATGTCATTCATAGAATGTGTTAAATTGCCCAGAACATGTTATTTATATAAATTCTATTCCAGTAGAACTCCTCCCAATGTTCTCTTTTTTAATTCAACATTTTCTACAATTTGAGTATCCAAAAGAATCATTCAAAATTGAAAGGTGAGTGGATACTACAAATACATTTTTTTTCACAAAATAAAAAAAAAAACACATTTTCTGATGGACTTCCTCTTGATATCATGCTTTTTAATTCAACATTTTTCATCCGTTGAGTATTCAAAAGGCTCATTCAAAATTGAAAGTAAAGCAAAAAATTGCAAAACTATAATGAATCAGGCAATACTTATTTTAATAGCATACATACGAGAATAAATATAAAATATACAAGAATAAATATAAATTTCATAATCTATAAGGTGCTATTTGTCACCAAGCTTGGAATCCATGCTCTATCATCCTACGCTTGAGTTGCTCCAAGCAAGCAACAACGAACATACATATACTCCTCTAGACATTGCCGAATTGGTGGTTGAGGAGGGTTGAGGGACATGTGGTGGTGGTGGTTATTACAGAGCTCGAGGTGCTCTAAGTCTGCATACTTGCATGATTACCAATTCGTTGATAGGTTGGGTGGGCTGGAGTAACTAATCATCTAGATTTGTCAAAACGCTTGCTAGAAATGTGTAACTTGATGATCCTTGTTGGGAAATAGAGCACGACTTGATGTCTCCACACAATGTACAATATTGATGTGAATTAATGTCCCAATATCGATTGACAACCCCTATCTAATACAGATAACAAAATGACTATCTCCTTGGTTATGTCACTCGTGTGAGGGACTGGTAGAAGTTAGGTAACTTGAATAGGTGCCAAAGTGCAGGGATCACCATCAAAGTACTGGAGGGGAAATGGATGTGCTCGCTATGAGATATTTTCCATTGGGCTCCAACATTACATAACTCGACAAATATTTCATCCAAATAAGATGTAATAGAATAGGTAGTTTACATAACTTGCTCAATCCAAAGAATGTTGTGCTATTAAAGAGAACCGATCTTCCTTGCACCATTACTATGTCAGTGACTGTTTCGACAACATTTGGGTAGAACTTGCTTACTAATGACATAATTGCGGCATTAGATTGAACTAGAAATTTTCCCAATGGTGATTTTGAATACACACCACAATGGTTGCATATCTTCCTATGGGAATTAATCCTCTTTCAAGAATTAGCCTGCTATTCTTTTTCCCCGCTTCAAAATGGCTTTCAGCTATGACAGACAAAAATTTAGTCAACATGGAGCGTGTGGCGTCATTGTGTGTCCTCTTAGGTGGCAAACCTAAAAATTTTAACATTGAGCAAGTTATCATTGGCATGGAAATAAAACTCAAAGTAGTACTCACTCCATGTGCAATTTATCAACAACTCACTTCCATTAGCCAAATTTGATATTTTTATCCCAACATACTATAACAAGACTACATTGTTCAAATAAATGTGTTGTAATCAATTTAGTTGCTTATCATATGAAGAGGATACATTAGGTTCAGAGTATAGTGTTGTAATGCTCCGGATTAAGGATTAATCCTAATAATCATGTTTTGTATAATTAAATATGATTAAGTGATAATAAGTAAAGAGATGACTTTGAAGAAGCAATTGACTAACCAAATGATGGTATTTTTCTAAACTAAAAATAGGTATAATAGTAGATACCTTGGATTATAAAATGGTGATGAGATTGGATCAATTGGATGTATGCTTAATAAGATATGAATTTTTTGCACGAAATGATAAATGTACTATAAATGAGCATAGTTACTGTTTATGTCTAATTGAAGAAGTTATGGTAATTAAAAATTCAAACCATTTTGATGTTATAAAGTAGACACTCTTTGGATTGAAAGGATTTAGATGTATACAAAAAAAAGTTATGCAAGTTTGAAGCTAGATGAGTCCAAAACTGCATTGTTTTGAAAAATATCCTTAAATGAGACTTTAGAGTGAGAATTTAAAGAAGTGTATAAAAGAAGAAATGTATCTAATACATAAAGTATGTGGCCATGTAATACATTGGACAACCAATAGGGTTATGACACGTGTCACTTGTGGATTAGTGACTAAGTATGTGATTAAAGCATAATTAGTGAATGATTAAGGTTAATTAATCATGATTAACTATGCTAACCATGGGGATTAGCTTATAACTAAGCTAGAGTCATTAGTTTAAGCTAAAAGTTGTTAAGTATAATTAACCATGGTATTTTGATAAATTTCTATGGAATTAAGGGTAAAATGCAAAAAATCAAAAGACAATAGGGACAAAATGGTCATTTCACCCCATGAGTTCTCTAGAAAAAGAAGAAATGGCCAAAGAACTTAGCCATCTCGTGATGAACTAAAGAGGAAAAGAGGAGAAAAGAGAAATGGGAGAAAGGAGGAAAAAGGAAGAAGAAAGAAGGGAATTAGGATAAATTGGCCTTCTATCCCTTGATAAAAGTTGATCTACACTTCAAGAGGATTATTTTTAGCTAAAAATCAAGAAAAGAAAGTGAAGAATAAAGTGGTCTTCAAGAGGTAAGAACCCTAACCTAAATCTTGATAAATAAATTAAATATTGCTTAGTTTAGTGGAAGAAATGGTGGGGTTATGGAATTACAAATAAAATTCATGAATTATATGTTAGAATCAATGGTTTATATGAATTTGATATGGATCAAATTGGTTGAATAAAGATTGAAGTAGTTGTAATTAAATGGAGGCGTGGAAAGTGCATGATATTGGTTAAATTTGATAGTAGTACTTAAGTGAAAACATAAATAATTGTTAATGTTTTGGAATAAAAAAGGGTGTTGTTGAATAATGTTAGACATAAAACTAACATGTGAAATGGTACTTGGTTATTTAAAGTTATGTATGTAATTATTGCATAAATTAGAAAGCATGGTTATAATGTTATGCTTGAATAGTTTAAATAGATTAAAATGTCCATTTTGATGGTAAGACCATTATACTGATTATGGATGGGTTTAAATAGATTAAGTTATCTATTTGATGAAACTAGGATGGGTGAATGTTAGTTGAAATGGTTTTGAATGGGATGAAGAAAATGGAGGGATTGTGGCAATCTAGACCAATTGTGGTCGACCGAGGCTACAATATGGTTGGTCAGGGCTGTAGTGTGGTCGACCAAACTTGGAAATTTAAGGGAGTGGATGACCAAAGGTCAACGACTGCAACATAGAGTTTGAAACTGTGAAAATTGTGATAAACCCTATTTTGTCATGTTTTGTGTTAAAAATGAACCAGAGCAGATGACTGCAGCCTAGAGGCGGTCGACTAGACCTTGTATTTTTGGAATATTTTCCTTATATTTTTAATCATTGGTTTATCCATTGTATAAACCCTTTTGGGAGATGATTAAGACATAGATACAACATGTCTAGATAGATATATGACACCACTTCATGCATCATTTATGTGTGTTTTATAACAAGATTTGTATGGTTTATTTTACATACATTATTAGTATGTATTATATGCATTCAATGTATGCATAGTGAGGATCCCAAATCATGCACCATGGAAATGTTTAAATGTATGAAATTATTATCTAGGTGGTATTATTTGTAACGACTCGGTATTTATAACCTTTTAAAAATGCATTAAATTTAAAACTTTTATAAAATAACTAAAATCTTTATTAAAACCTTCTTAATTAAATCAGAGATCTTCCCTAAAAAGTTGGACCGTTAAAAACCATTTCCTTAGATTCGTTATGAAAATCATTCTAAACAGTGAAAAACCATAGTTATAAAATATTTTCTGAAAACATAGTGAAAGCGTAAGAAATTCATTTAAGAAATACTAATCAAATAATTACGTGTTAATTAAAAATTATTTTTCTCTTTTACTTTCCCTATCCTAACCAGCCACAAGTCCCGCCCGTGCAAATCCTTCATCAACTGCTCATTCATTTGTTCATCATTTTCTCGTGTGTGTACCTACACCATTAGTAAACTGTGAGCCCAAGACCCAGTAAGAAATGAGATATGCAGTATGTATGCCTCTAACTCATTATGTCAAAATGGGTCTGCCCCAACCATTCTTTTCTTTATGTATCTTATATAACTTGTACATCGAGCGGGAGATTGATGGAATCTTTAGGGAGAGGATAGTCTTAACCGGCTTCAACCACCTATGGTAGACAATCTTGTAGTCCCAACAAGGGAAATGTAACATTCTTTTCTTCTCGTAACCCATGAGAGGGTATAAATAATTATGTCTACCTGGTTGATCCAAACTACCCTTCCATTTCCCAACTCCTCATTCTTCTTCTTTAAGTCTTTTTCCTCATTCAATGCATATGAGTACTAACCCCAATGTGGCACTTCCTACTTGTTTCTATTAATATGATGCATGTCAATGCAATTGCTAACTTTACAACTATAAGCCATTCAATCCATTCATCAAAGAAACGATAGCAAAATAGGAAATAATAACAGTATAGATATGCTTGGCAAGTTAACAAGATAGATAGGAAATTTATATGAAACAATAATTATAGACATGCTTAGTAATTTAAAGAAAGCAATAATAATGTAGACATGCTTGGCTATTTAGGATAAACAACAATGATATAAAAGCATGAAGCATAAAGCAATAATCACAACAATATAAGAGCATGAGATGTGGAAAGTCTACTAACATACTAAGTAACACCCCGACTTTTTAAATTGGACAATTATCGGGGTATTATCGAAGACATTTCAGAGCATTAGGTCTAAAGGGTATTTCCGTTACGTTTTCCCTGTATATGCGATGTGATTAAAGGATAGGGTAATTGGGACATTACATTGTGTAATTATACATGTTGTTTACGACGTGTAATTATAGGGAAAATATTATAGGATAGGAGTTAAGTAGGAAAATGTGAGAAAAGTTCTGGATTGTTCACTTGCGAACGACTGCAGACGACTTTGTGGACGCTGTTCCTCATTCGCAAATGTATAGAACGCCATCCCAGCACTTTGGTATGACTCGGGGAAGCTATCTTTGCATCCTAAAGGTCACCCCTACCTTTGTTGTCGTTGCAGACAAGGCTGCGGATGCAGCTAAGTTCATGCGGACGTGGGTGGCCTTGTCCGAGTCAAATCTATCCAAATCTGGACACCTTCGGAAGCTCGTGGATGAGGTGAGGTCTCATCCAATTTGCCTCTGTCCAATTTATGGACATATGCGAACGCGTGCGGACGCTTCATGCGGACGCCATAACGCATCCGAACATCGTCTACGGACGGTATGGCCTGGACGAGGACGCCAGTTCTTGTTCGAGATCACAGTTTAGCCTTAGGAGTTTTACTCTTGCGGATGAATGCAGACAAGCTGACTGTGTCTGCACTCGTCCGAAGTAGCCCAGATCTGCGACAATAAGGATTTAAAATCAGAAGGAAAACGACGCGTAACCAATGGAAAAACGCAACCCCAACACCAAATCTCCTCACATACCATGTGGAGCTGACCACCCCCTGCCAGCCGACCTCTCCCTCCTCCTATGCCTGCAATTTGTCCCCTCTCCATGTATGTAGTCATTCCTCCCCCTCGACCATTTATTCTTCAGCTGGGTTTTTCTTCTAGACGGAAGAGCCTGCGTGAGAGGAGTGTTCCTGTGAGAGAGAGAGTCCTAGTGAGTGAGGGGAATCCATGAGAGTGACTCTAGATTATGAGAAGTGTGGGTTAGTTGTGGTGTGCTAAGTGTGTGAGGTGAGGTGAAGCTGAGTGGTGGAGCTGCTGTGTGCTACTCCCTGCTGTCTGAGAGCTGTTGGATTTGCTGCTGTGGAGTGCCAGTCGTGAGTGATTTCATCGATTTAGGTAAGGAACTAGGGGTGTCTTGGTTAGTGTAGGCCCTACACCACAAGTGGAGTGCGTGAGTTTTACGTTTGGTTCCCTGTTATATTAGCTCCCTATTTTTATACTGTGATTGTTAGTTAGAAAAGTTGAAAATAGTAATGCATGTTGTTAGTTATTTAGGTGTTAATTCCTTGATTTTTTCCTGTCTTTCTGTTGTTATTTAGGTGATACCCTGTTATTGTTCCTTATTTTTGATAGCTCCATAAGTTTTGTTGTTCATTTGTTCCCTATAATTATATGCATATAAGTGTTGTTGTTAAATTTCCTCCGACGTTGTTATGGTACTTCATTTACGGCTTGATAGAGATAATGTTGTGAAGAAAACTTAGTAAATGATGAATGAGTTAATGAGTGATAAATGAGCTAAGAGTTCTATACTATTCTTGGATGCTTACCTACTGTGTAGTTACCGTTTCTATTTCCTTACGCATATATTTACCTCGCTGCCATTTGTTTTGTCGCTATCCGTACTGTAGATTGATACCTTTGTGTAAATAATGCAATAACAAAAGTATATTTAACATGTTAATTAACTAGAGAAATTACATAGAATCTCAATTATAATCTCACTTCAGCATGTTATTTAGACGTAGGCATGTTGGTTAAATTATGCATGATTAATTACCTTGAGTATGCTAACTATTACTTGAGCATATCAATTTATTTAATTAGTTGCGTAATTGGTTATTAGTCCGAACACGTTTACTATGTTTACTTAACTAATGTATGCCATGTTTAATCGACTCATTAACCATAACTAATTAGAATCCAAATTGTAATTATTTCTTGAGCATGTTAATTAACTAAAGTGATTATAACTAGAGTAATTAATTAGAATAATTATTAGCATGTATAACTAATGAACATGTTCAATTCACTAGCATGAATAATCTCTTAAACATTTTAATTATCCTTGACCCTTACGCATACTAGTTGTTAAATAACTAATATTACATGTTAATCGGAGTACGTTTGATGAGCATGATCAATTCATTTACGTGTTTAATTTACTAGCATGTCCAATTTCTCAAGCATGTTTAATTACGAAATTGAGCATGTAATTAATTAGAATAATATTATTATGGTAATTAATCTAGTCACGCCATGCTTAATTTGTAACTAAGTTAAGTTGTTTTGTGAATTGATGGTACTATGTGTAGGATCGATATACGCCTATAGAGGGGGGTGAATATAGCGTTTTAACTTTTTCGTGCGATATTTTAATCTCTAATTACCCTAAGTGATTTAATGCATATAATTAAAATATCGATAACAGATATATGCAATAATATAAAGAATGATTGATACCAATTTAAAGGTTTCAAAATAAAAATCATTATTGATACCAATTGATGAAATGAAAGCTAATTTCAAAAATACTAATTGATATAATATATCTTTCAAAGATATTCAAGTTAAGAATCATTTCTCTCCCCCTAAATCATTGCACACAATTAAAACATTGGGGATGGAAATCCAAGATAGATATCAATTATAGAAGTTTAAAACAAAATCAATTATTGATATCAAATTGAATGATTTCAAATCAATGGAGAATATTGATATCAATTTGAAAAACAACTATAAAATTTCTTCCCCTTTATAAATCTCGAAACCAAAAACATTTGGAGAAAATGATACCATAAATAAGGTCTTACCATATAATACCAATTAAAAAAAAAAAATACATTCATTTAAAGATTTGAAACTAAAAAAGAAGATTATGAAAAATCAATTTGAAAGTTAAATACAAAGTCTTCTTCCATTTGATGATAAGCAATTTTAGTCATGGCAGAAGCAAACTTATCAAGATTAAAACATTAGTATTTTTCTCCTCCTAAATCATTTATTTCATTTCAATTCAAGGAAAAATATCTAGATTTAAGCCTAGCGGAAGCAAGTTTATCAGAATTAAAAATTAAAATCAACATTTAAGAGCATCAATGATTTCAATACCATACTATTTTCACCTCTTTTATCCATATACAAATTTAATCCAAAGGAGATAAAAATAATGGAAGAGCAAAACAATTGTCTATGCATTTTATGTCTCCCTTTTCTTTCCATAGCAAAATCAATCCAAAAAGGAGAAAACTAGAAAACCAATTGTTGGGAAGCCAAATCTCAAGCAATAAAAATAATCCAAGACAAGAATTATGCAAAATTTAACTTAAAGATACCAATTGTAAAATACAACTTTCAACCTATAAGCACACTATCAATATCTTCCTTTTCAAACTCAAAAATATCAAAAATAAGTTCAAAGCTATGTATTGAAGAATTTGAGTCAATTCAATTTCAATAAAAAATGGAAAGTTAAATTAAGTCAATTTTAATAAAATCAACATTTGAAAGCAAATTAATAATTTCTATACAAAATTACTTTTCTCCCCCTTAATATTAATCAATTTAAAAGCAAGGGAGAAACATCAAAATGTGGCTTAGCGGAAGCAAGATCTAAAAAAAAAACTATAACTGAAATCAATATTTCAAAACAAGTCAATGAAAGGATTCAATCTCTTTTTCAATCAATATGTATCATTAGCATCTAAAGTAGATTTAGATTTAGTATGAAAGGATTCAATCTCTTTTTCACATGATTTGATTGAAACATTCAATTCATCATTACTAATTTTCAAATAACAAATCACATGCTCACGAGAATTAATTATAGCAATCAAATCACAATTTTTAGCATTCAATGAGTCAATTTCATTTTTATGTGATTTGATAGTACCAATCAATTTATCATTCAATAATTTCAAATTACGACTGTCATGCTCAAGAGATTTAAAGGAAGCATTAGATTTATCAATGATGCTTTACAATTCAACAATTTGATCCTCATAAGATTTATCTAAGTTCGCATGCTTTTTGATCAAATTGCTATGCTCCTTTTTCAATACTTTGTATTTATCTTTAAGCTCATTAAAACTATCTAGCAATTCATTAAGTGTATCATTATCATCATCCGAATTGGAATTGCTAGAAGAGTTTGTTACCTCAAATTCTTCTTTGACAATGAAGCATGTATTGGCCACTTTCTCCTCTTTTTCGGAGGATGAGCTTTCTTCACTTTCAATATTTGGAATTGTGCCTACATGTGTTAGCTCAAGAGATTTCCTAATATCATAAGCACTAACACATGATTGAACTTTATCAAATTCATTTTTACTCAAGGCACTAAACAAAATATTCATTGCTTGAGCATTTAAGTTCCAATTCAGTTTATTTAAATCATTGAATTCACAATTTGGTCTAGGAAGAGATATTCCCTTTTCAATGATTTTCCATAAAAAATAATCAATAGATTGTATAAAAATTTCCATTCTACACTTCCAATACAAGTAATTATAACCATCAAAATGTGGGGTGTAGATGTGCATTGACCTAATTCATACATATTGGAGTCCATAATGTGCATATATATAAAATTTCCAATCAATGATATTCAATCAAATTTCACCAACAAAATTTGACAAGGAAATTTATTCCAATAGATGCAACTTAACAAATATTAGCAATGTGCACAAAATATCACACAAAAATTTAAATACCCGCTCTGATACCAATTGTAGGATCGATATACGCCTATAGAGGGGGTGAATATAGCGTTTTAACTTTTTCGTGCGATATTTTAATCTCTAATTACCCTAAGTGATTTAATGCATATAATTAAAATATCGATAACAAATAAATGCAATAATATAAAGAGTAAGGGTTAGAGAAATGCACACAATATTTGTTTACGCGGTTCGGCAAACTAGCCTACGTCCGCGCTCCAAGTTGCACTTAGAGATACACTAAGTAATTGGCTTGCGGGTGCCAATAAAACCGTTTACAAATTGACTATTAGACGGGGCGTCACCCTTGACTAATTATAAGGTCATCAACCTTAAACTCTTACGAATCGTCACCCTAAATTTGACTATTTCGGGGCGTCACCCACGTGTGATGAATTCTTAGGGAATCACCCTTTACAATCAAGCATAATACTAAACTCGAAAATTTAAGCTTAAATCTAGCTAATCCGAATTCTCCCAAAATATAACTCACAAGTTCGGAATAGGGAGAACTGGATTTACAACACAATTAAAAGCTCACAGGGTAGTATTCGAGATTGATTTTGCCAGGGCTTCGCCTTGAATATTCGATTCGTTAGTTTGAGAGCTTGGAGTGTTCTCATATTTATAAACACTACACTTCCGGACGTCCTCAGCGTCCGCACCCATCGTTCGCATGACCGTTGAAATTTTCCCGTTGAAAATATAGCCGTTGGACAGAAAAATATGCACTTGCGGATGCCAATTCTATCGTCCGCTTCGTCCGCACAAATCCAGAATTAGACAGATTCAAATCGGACGCCAATATTGGCGTCCGCACCTTCCGCACCGACTGGGTCTATTGTCCACGACTGCACAAATTTGAGGGGGACGCCAAACCATCGTCCTCTTCTTCTTTTCCGTCCGCACAGCTGAAGACCTGCGGACGCCATTTCACGTCCGCCTCGTCCGTGACCACAGTCCGCATATCCATCAAAATGGACAGAAGCAAATCGGACGCCAAAGCCTCGCGTCCGCCTCATCCGCAGCGTCCTTAACTGCACAAACAACTTCATACTTTCACAAAATGTTTCCTCTAAGTCATACGAACCTTCCATTCTCCTGCAAAGACTTAGAGAAACACATTAAACATTCCCAATACCCTTAATCAAGGGTATTCTCAATTTAATCAATAAATATGATATATAAGAATTCAATGTATAAACAACGTTTGTACTTTATTAAATTTCACATCATCTTTATCACATAGTCTAAACAATCTCCCTTATTGATGATGTCCAAAACATATAAAGTTGTTTATATCCAAACCTAAGCATGTGCCACAAATATTGCATATTTGATTTGCTCAATTAAGTTATGCAATTTATCCACCAATTAATCCAAGCAACATGCTACTAAAATACAACTTATTGATTTACTAAACTAACAGACAATTTAGTCATCATCAAAATAAAACTTAGCCTAACAAAAAGGCTAACACTATGCATATGTTAAATCCCTTAAACATGTTAATTAACTCGAGCATGTTCAATCTAAGTATGTATAATCAACTAATTAAGCATGTTTAATCCCTTAAACTATTATTCAACTTGAGCATGTAATTTAATTAGGATATCTGACTATAATAATAATGGTAATTAATCATTGAGCATGCAAATTATCTAGGATAACTCACTAGAATAACGACGGTAGTTAATCCTTGAGCATGCTAAGTAACTAGAATAGTTAATTAGAATAATAAAGGTAACCTATCTCTAGCATGTAAATTCTCTAGGACAACCATCTAGAATAATAATTGTAATTCTACTTAAGCATGTTAACTTGAGAATGTAAATTGACTAGGGAATTAATTAAGATAACTAGCATGTAAATCAATAATATGTTCTGTTCAAGCATGTCCTTCATTGTTTTAATTCATTGTATGTTGTTCTGGTATGTGTGTTTAATTTCCGTTATCTCTCCGTGATTCGTTATTTAATTTCCTTAATATTCATTGTTTAACCTTTTTATGTGCTTCGTTGTTTCCAATTCTATATTTTAATTGTTCTCTGTGGTGTGCTTTCCATTATTGTTATTCATTTTATGCGCAATTTCAATTACAGTTACTTTTATCTTAATGCGCACTTCAATTTCTGTTAATGTTACGTTATAAAGCATCATGCATCATGTTAGGTTGAGAATGTATGGTCATGCATGACGTTAATAGAAACTAATAGGGAGTGCCTCCTTGGTGGGGGTACTCACACATGCACGAGTGAGGATAAATGTTGAAAATGAGGAAAAACGTTAAGATGATAAAGGTCTTTTGTGGTACCGGTAGCTTAGCTCGACACAGGGACAAAAGAAAACGATGAAAACAAGAGTTGGGGGGGCGTATGGGTTGTGAGTCTAGTCTGTAACTAGCCGAAGCCCCTCCCTCTTAGGGTACGAGAGTTCTAGTTGCAAGAAGAAGGTTAGATCTGGTCACTATTCCATCACAAAGGAAATCCTCTAATCTCAGCTCGAAGTACGAGTAAAGAACCAAAGAACCAATGACTTAATGAAAAGGATTGGTTTGGGTGGCCCCCATTCCAAAAAGTACTAAAGAGAGGCATAGCATATTGCATTAACCCTTTTTCTTTACTAAGCCTTTGGGCTTACAATTACTTGTGGTGTAGGTGTAGGTACTTGTACGTGAAATCGATGCAAAGACTTAGGAGTAAATAGGAGAAAACGACCAAAGCAGCTAATAAAGTAGGGATGATGGAATTGCACGGGAGAGATTGGGGCTGGCCAGGCTAAGAGAGTAGACAAGAGAAAACAATTGTAATTAAGTGTATTTAATTATTTAGTTATTTCATTAAGATTTAATTATTTAGTTATTTCATTAAGTTTCCTTATTAAATTATTTAACGCTTCCGCCATGATTTGCTAAACCCACTTTGTTTTTATAAAAGATTTTAGAACGCTTCTGCGGTGATTTTATAACAGTTTTCGTAGTGGGTAGAATGAAAAGGGTTTTAGTAGCGGTCCGATTAGACGCACTCTGATATGTATTTTTTTAAAAGAATTTTAAATAAAGAGTGTTGTAGTGGATTTATAAATGTTTCAAATTTTTGCTCATTTTTAAAGGATTTACAAAAAACTGGGTCATTACATACTATGTAGGCATGCTTGGTAATTTAAAGGAAATAATGACAATACATGCATGCTTTGTAATTTAACGAAAACGATAACAATATAGACATGCTTGGCAGTTTAAAGAAAATAACAATCTGCTAATATCCTAAACATGCTCAGAAATTAAACAAATAACGTGCGATTAACATAGACATGATAAATAAATCAGCATAGTAAGAGCACAAACAAACATTTAAATGAAAGACACTGCTAATGGTGTAGGGCCTCCACAGGACGACTTTACTCAATTTCTTATCTCGAAACTTTAATGTGTATTCATACATAATCTTTATCCTTCCTTTCCTTTTCAATACTTTCATAATTAAAAACATTTATCCATTAATAACTTCTCATCGAATTCTATGAACTTTAACACTTAGCAATTCCAATATTCACAAATTAGCAACCGAATATAATTTCCCATGCTTCACCTCATTTCTCTATAACTTAGATATCAACATAAGGAAACAACCTTTCATCGATAAATAACCAAGTCTAAATGGTTTATCAATTCACAGATTATCCAGAAATCATGATTAGCACCATAGTCACATATCCTTAACTGTATCCTTTGAATCCCAACCAATAGAGTGCACATATTTAAACATCACAACACATTAACTCAAGCAACAAAGCATTAATCTTCTAGAACATACACCCAACGCACCCAAAGTTGCAGAATCAAACCGAAAAATAACACAACAGAGAACAATCTTCCAACAACAGAGAGTATTTATCCAATTATTGACCAATAACAGAGCATGAATATCCACAAAAAACCAGGATAAAGCTGAAGGTATACCTCACAGCGAGCAACACCCAAGAGAAGCTTGCTCATCCTGGCAACCCAATGTCTCTAGAGCATCCATCCACACCCAAGAGTACTCTGCTCTTTCTCACATCCTCAGTTTCTCCTCTCACAACTCTCTATTTTTCTCTCAGCAAAGCTCTATCTCCAGCTCACCCGAGAGTTCTCTCCCTGCCATTCGCTTCCCTCTGCATCTCCTTTTGCTTTTCAATTCACCAGAAGTACTCCCTGCCACTGCCACAGACATGCCCTGCCCTCTCCATGCTTCTATGCATGTCCCCATTATCGTCGGGTGTAGCGCATAGACCAACAAGGACGAAACGGCTCGAACCAAACTGAGAGCCAAACCAGACATCCACACGAATAGCTCGCTCCAACCATCAACCTGAGGCTGGAAATCACAGCCCCCCGACGCCAATCCTCCTCTGCCAAGCACCACATTGGCGTCAATCCACCTCGTCGTTGCCATTCCATCGCCGTTGAGCATCACCAGTCACCCGATGCTGCACCGACGACTCGAGGCTTCATGCCAAATCCTCCTGTGAATCTGTACCTCCCGAGCCCGTTGCTGCTCGCCATTCGCCGGACGACGCACCACCTAGCCGTCTCAAACTCGAGTCCGAGTCGAGCTCCATCATCGCGCCCTCTATCGTTTGTCACTCCCAATTCGCTCATGGTCTCCATCTCTCTCCCTTCTCCCTCTTTCTCTCTTGGGTCGTCGCTCACCAAAATGCCTGCAGGCCATTTTCATTTCCCCCCAAACCGGTTTAGGGAGAAGCAGTTCATTTCTCCACCCATTCTCTTTTAATTCCATTTTTCATATTTTAATTCCCTTTTAATTCTAATCCCATTATTTTTATCTTCCATTAATCCTTTCATATTTAATCGCATTAAATTTCGATATAAAAAGTTGGGGTATTACACTATTTGTCACAAAGTAACCCAATATGTCTAGCTTGACTATATATTGTGTGACGTATGTAAAGTGAGAAATAGAAGGGAAATGACTGTGGGTCCTCATTGGGTTGAGAGTCCCTAGCCCTCCGAAGATTTATTATATTCATGGACACAACTATTGGAGATAGTGACCAATATGATGCGGTTTCATGGTCGTGTGTGACTTTACATACAATGGTGTATGATCATTTATATTGGTAGTCACATAAATGTTGACATTCACAAACATGTTAATAAAATGGTACTGGTTAAATGATATGATCTTTTAATATAAAATGGAGCCTTGCACTGATTCACATTGTTAGTGTATCATTGTGAAAGGAGAGTTGTGATATGCATTTCATATTTATTGCATAATTGTGGGAAATAGGATGACATAATTAGATGGATTGGTATGATATCTAGGCTATGATATGTTATATCATAAGTCTAGACCTTTGTATATGCACCATATTGAGGAAATTCCTTCATATAGAGGGATTATTGCGATAGACATTAATTAGTAATGTCTAGATAGTTTGTGAAAGATATTAAATAGAAATATCTAGATAGTATGAGATTGACATCAACTAAAAATTTCTAAAACTAAAGAAATCTTTCATATATAGGATCATCTATTTGAGGTATAGCTTATATAGACATACATTGTAAATGTCCAGATAGCTTGAGATTAGACACATTAAAGATGTCTAGTATTGATATTGAATAAACTACAGAAGAAAATGAAAAATGGTTTGAGAATTAGACATTAATTGGAAATGTCTAAATAGGGATGGTGATAGATAGACCATAATAGAATAAGTATTCCTATAGAGATTGAAAGTGCTTATTTAGAATAGCACATATGGTTTGTGATGGAAGTATTTAATAATTAAATACGTATGAGAATTAGATTGTGCATAAAGAGATATTGAACATGAGAATTGGGAAATGTAGGCTATGGTTATCTAAATCATAGGCTTAAGTATTTCTACATATGCACTAAACTCTTCTTATATAAAGAAGTGCATCACATAGTTGAAAGGTTAATTAAAATATCTAAAAATCTAGACAAAACATAAATTCTGGGATGTATGATCACGAGAGATGATTGAAAAGTTGAATGTTGAAAGTTATGGATGTGAGAACTAATCATGTTGGGGTTAGTAAATGATTAGTTGTAATATTTATATGCTTTATTGGATTCTTATATTAAGATTCTTATTGAGCTAACAACATAGGCCCAGAGTGTGAGTTCGAGTTTTTATTTTTGATGTATTTAGTTTTAATTCTACCTATGTTTGTAAAATAAATTTGGATACAGTTTTGTAAATAAAAAATAATCTACAACTTTCATTTTTAGGTGGATTTTTATATTTATGTGATCCAATTGAATGAGTGCAATGTGTGTGATTGGTGAGCTTTTGGTTGTGAGTTGTTTGATCATTCTCTAGGAGGAGAATTTGGTTTGTGGTGCAATTCTCGAGGGAATCAGGGATCAGGTCGTGGCAAGTGTGGTGTTATCAAGTGAACAAAACAACAAAACATTGGCATACTAAATTTACAGATTTCCTAATCATGTCCTTAACAACATTCTAAGTACATAACCACATATTTCTCCAGACAAATTTGACTTGCAATTAGCATTAACAATGCATGCTTCCAATACTCATTGTAATGAGCATCCAACACACTCCAAGAAAATCCTTAAAAGTCTATGTGCATTGGAGAGTTTCAAATGATCATAATAAAAAATTTCTATGAAGTTCCAGATATGCAACATATGTTAAACAAGCATGCTCAATTGTTTTGAAACACACCAATTTTTAGCATAGATTGTATGCAATAGTGAAATAACTTCAACCTTAGGTTGTTCATTGATAAATGTAATGAGAGAAAGAGCATAAATCTCTGCCTCAAAGACAAAAAATATGCTAAGAGAAGGATTCTGTGAGTACTATAGTGCTCAACTTGGTATATTCCTTTTTATATGCTCATTGTACGGAGACATCTCAATCATAGTTTTATATGCAGTTTGGTAGTCTCTTAGACCAATCCTTCTGTTCAGGGCTCACTATCTTGTAGAGAATTCGCTTGATTTCCTTATTTGATACTTCTGTTTGTCCACTTATTTGAGATGAAGTGTAGTTACTATATTGTGCATCACATTATATTTTACTGTAAAGACTGTGCAGTACTTGTTACAGAAGTGACTACCTTCATCGCTACTGATCACTCAAGATGTTACAAAATGTATAAAGATGTTCTTTATAAAATTAATTACCACCTTGGAATTGTTAAATGGCAAGGCAACTGCTTCAACCCATTTGGAGACATAATCCATTGCCATCAAGATACACAAATTATTGTAAGATGATATGGATTGTCCCATAAAGTTGATTCCCCATACATTGAATAACTCAACTTCAATGATACTATTCAGGGGCATTTCATACCTTCATGAAATGTTTTTGTTCTCTAACAGCAATCGCATCTTGATACAAAGTGGTGAACATCTTTGAATAATGTTAGCCAATAGAAACCCAACTGCGGAACCTTAGCAATAGTTCAATCACCTCTAAAATGGCCTTCATAATCTGAAGAAGGATAGTGATGCAAGATATATTCCATTTCTTCTCTTCTAACACATTTTATTAAAAGTTGGTCACTACCTTGCTTGAAGAGAAATAGTTCATCCCAATAATAATAACATACATTACGCAGAAATTTCAATTTATGGTGCGATGTTAGATCTGGACTCTACACATTATTGACCAAATAATTTACGTAGTGTGCAGACCATGAAACTTCTCTTTTAGTCAACACAAAGAGTGTCTCATCCAAAAATGATTCGCTAATATTCAGAAGGTTTTTATCTTGGGCATCATCTTCTAGTCTTGTAAAATGATTGATGACTTGATTTTCTGAATCTTTTTTTATCTCGAATCACTAAGTCAAACTCTTGTAACAAGAGTACCCATCTGATCAATCGTGACATTCCATATTTCTTGGAAATTGAATATTTTATAGTTGAATGGTCGGTATAGACATTTACCATTGTACAATCAGATATGATCATAACTTATCAAATGCAAAGCCTAATGCCAAAAGTTCCTTCTCTGTGGTAGTGTAGTTCAACTTGGCATTATTCAAGGTTTTGCTTGTGTAATATATTGTGTGGAAGTTTTCTCTATCTATATCTAATATTGCACCAACCACCAACTGCAAAATTGCATCACACATAAGTTTGAATGACATGGTCCAATCTAGTGTAGCTATAATCAATGATGGTACAAGTTTATGTTTGAGTACATTGAACACTTCAAGACAATATTTGTAATACCCAAAATTGTTGTTATATTGAACCTAGGATAATGATGGTGATGTTTGACGATAATTAGAGTCATTTTGGATGATATTAATGTTGATATAGTTATTGATAGTTATGGCCTTTGGAAACTGAGAATATTCCATATTTTAGTAGATTTAGAAGGGAAGCAGTCGATGAGTTGTAGATTGGATCGACCACTAATTGTATAGGTTGGAAAAATAGGGCTCTCTTGTTGTATTGTGGTCGACCAAAAGTATAGCAATCGATTAGCTTTAGTACAGATTGAAAAATAAGAAAATTTATGGTGAATCGATGATCGACTAGTTTTAATCAGATTGTAAAGTTTGTGATTTGCATTCGTTCAAGTGAAGGAAGGTAATTGACCAGTTTTATGGAGAAACCATAGAGTTTAATCTCTGGTTGTTTTGTTGTCGATCAACTAAAGGGAAGTGGTCGACTGGAATATGAAAGATCACCTAAATTCTTATAAGATGTCATGTTCTAACTGGGGGCTTTGCAGGTGGAAACTCCAGAGCTTGTCTATGCAACAACACCTCCAGCTTGGTGCTGGAAAGGGGAGAAATCCTTAAGGATATAAGGACTAGTGAAGGTAAGAATCTTGAAAGGAAAGAAAGTTCTTCAAGAGGCTCTCCTACACTTCTTTCTCTACTTCTCTTGGAAATTCAAGGTAAGACAGGTTCTTTCATGGTTTCACTAGGAATTTTATAAGTATATGGATATTGAATCGGGTGAATTAGGTATTGGATGTTGGTTGTTTATTTTTCTGAAATTTATGAGTCAAGCAAATTACATATGTTATTAAAGACATCTTGAGGAAGAAGTTGGTTTTGGAATTAATGGAATTGGTTAGGAAATGAGGGAGTTATGAAAGGTTAAAGTGGAATGAATAGTGGAGTAAAATCTTATAATGTATGTGTAAACTGCTATGTTTTTATAACAAAATGTAATGGATGTCTATTGGTTTTGAAGGTATTAAGAAGAAGTAATTCATAGTGCTGAGTTGCTTGAAGGATCTAAGGTAAAAGATATGTGTGCTTTTGGCTTATTGGCCTACATCACAAGAATTTAGAAAATTGTTTGATATGTTGTGTATTTATAGGGATATTATTATGATATAATGTGATTACTTGTATGCTCACATGTGATTAGTTATAGGAAATATGTAATGTTAGTATTGATGTGATTAAAGAATAAAATGTTGATTGTTAATGACATGATAAATGTAGGAAATGTAAAATATTGTTGTGATATGAATTGTATATATGATAATGTGCATTGTACTGATCATACGCATTTCATGCATCATGGTTTTAATGAAAATGTACATATAGTTTATATGCATATATTTTGAAAATGAAATTGACATATTATGGAAATAAATGTAAATAGATATTACGTGGTATGGACTTGAGATGGTTGCCCCGTGTGGGTTAATAGATGTCACTCTACCTTGTACAGTGATACCTCTAGCGCCTGTATGGGTAAGTGAAATTAAAGAAAAAGAAAATAAAATGAAAACAAATGAAAATAAGCATAAATAGATGCGATGGGGTATGTGATACCTCTAGCTCTTGTATGGGTAAGTGTAACTAAAGAAAAATGGAAATAAATGAAAATAAACGAAATAGACGTTGTGAGATATGGGTTTTTGAGTCGGTCACCCTATGTGGGTCAATAGGTATCATTTTATCTTATACAATGACATCTCCAACGCTTGGATGAGTAAGTGGAACTAAAGTTAAAGTTAAAGGTAAAGGTAAAGGAAAATGAAAACAAAAACTGCATTTGTTTATAAGGTGCATAGCATGTGCATAATATATTTTCTATCTCTTACTAAGCCTTAAGCTTATAGTTTAAGTCTTGTGATGTAGGTAACATAAAGGTAAAAAATGAAGGAGCTGTTGATGAAGGATTTATGTAGCAAGATATTGTGCTGGTTGGGCTCAAGAGAATAAAGAAAAATGTAAATGTTTTAATTGATGAAATGTTTTGTAAATTCCAAGGCTTTAAAGAAGAAATTTTATTTATTGCATTTCATTCATTTATTCTTAAATGTTTTGTTTTTATCATAATAAGTCTTTCACTACGCATTTTCAAAAGTAAGAGTAACATTTCGAATAAAGTAAAAAACAAATGGGTCACTACAATATTCATCAAACTTAAATGGAACATCTTTCTCCAAAAGATTGCAAAGAAACTTGGAGATTTTAGAAATCTTTGATGAACCTTCTGTAAAACCCAGTATTACCATATTAATTGCGAATGTTCTTTACTAATGATGATGGCAGTAATTTCCTGATAATTTTCAATTTTTCGCTATCCATTTCAATTCCTTTAGCTGAAATGTAATGTCTCAACACAATGCCTTCCTCAATTGTAAATTGACATTTCTCTTAAATGGGTTTCTACTTACCTTTTCAAGACAAATGCTAAATTCTAAAGATATTGATCATAGGAGTCTTCAATTTCATCCACAATACCTTGATAAATTTATAGATGATTTGAAAGTGACTTTAATTCTAAATGTGATGCTTCAACTCTAGAAGGTTTGATTCACTTTCTCATTAGCTGGAAGTTCTAAAGTGTTAAATTGTTTGCTTGTAGAGAATCGAGGTCAAGTATCTAATAAATAAGAAAAATCTCATGCTTCTTGTTCTTTTTCACCATCGTAATTAACTAATGAATTCTCCATTTGATCACTTGGATGATTTAAGAGAAAAGAGTCTTTGATGCACCCCTATGCTATGTCAATTCCTCAATAGTTCTCAACTTCATCTAGATACTTGATCACTTTGAAAACCTTAAACTTAACTTCATGATCCTAAACCCTCATAGTGTGTTCACCTTTCTGCACATCAATAAGAGTCCTGCTTGTTGCTAAAAATGACATTAATAATATAATAGTAATTTTGTTTTCTTTTCAATTTGAGATTTTTCTTGCTATAATGGGATTCACGATTGTGATTGTTGACTCAACATGATAGGGCATGATTGCTTTATGTATAGAGAAGGTCTAGTTCATTAAGTTGAGATAGTTGTAGGCTCGAACTAACGTGGAAAGAGCCCCTCCATGTCTAGCACAATAAAATCCATTGGGAAGATAAATTTATCAACTTTGACGAGGTTATCCTCTACCATTTCTTTTGGATACATCAGAGATCTATCAGCTAGTTGCAATGTAATGTGGGCTGGTTTGCCTTCATTTAATCTGATTTTCCTATAGATAGATAAAGACATTGAGTTTATACTAGTAGCCAAATCACATAAAGCCTTATTGAAAAATTGTTGGCCAATTGTGTAGGGAATAGTAAAACTTCCTGGATCCTTTAGCTGAGGTGGAGGTTTCCTTTGAATATTCGCATTGCACTCCTCAGTCAATGAAACTATCTCAAAATCACTTAATCTTTTATTCTTGGACAGAATTTTCTTCATAAATTTAACATAGCTTGGCATTTGGTTTAGAGCATCAGCAAAAAGTATGTTGATTTGTAGCTTTTTGACAATCTCCAAGAATTTCAAAAACTGGTTGTCATCTTTAACTTTCAGAAATCGTTGAGGAAATGGTGCTGATGGATTGTATGCTATTTCTTGACTCCTTTGCAATTTCTTCCACTTCATCTTGTTTCTTCTCATCAATAGAATGATAAGGCTCTTTGGATTTTTGAATAGGCTCAAGCAACTCTTTACAACTTCTCAACATAATAACCTTACAATGCACTTTATTATCCCTCCTCAGATTAGTCTTTCTATTGCTGAGTAAAATCCTTGAGGTCTATTATTGATTGAATTGGTCAACTGACCCATCTAGATCTTTAGATTTCTGATTGAAACTAACAGGTTTTACAACTGAGTTCTTGTTTCATTCATGAACTGATTGGTGTGAGATACAATCTAAGCTGTTATTTCCTCCAAATTTTGGCTTTTTCTCTTGTAGTTGCACTTGTGGTGTAAATCTCAATGGAGGTGTTTGCTTTAAAGATGATGGATTTCCTGGATTGTTACTCCATGAAAAATTTGGGTGATTTCTCCATCTAGGGTTCCAATAGTTTGAGTTCGGGTTGTTGTGCTGCATCTTATAATTGCTCATATACTACATAGATTCAACATTTATCGATCATTGATTCAGAGCATGACTTCTTACATATTGTCACTTGAGTCATTAACGTAGTGGTCACATTTATCGATCATTGATTCAGAGCATGACTTCTTACATATTGTCACTTGAGTCATTAACGTAGTGGTCACATTTATCGATCATTGATTCAACATTTATGCAACCTTTCTATGTTATGCCCTCTAACAAATCATAGGCTACATTAATGGATTTCCCCATAAAGGAACCTCTAGTTGTTCACCTGTCACGACCTGGAGGCGGGCCTAACAGAACTGCTGGATCAGACGACCCGATTCTCGTGGAGGACCCAATCACCCAATCCAAGATGTAGATTATTAGCGGAAGACTTTTACAATTTAGCACGACCTAAAAGTTATGGGCCTAGATCTGTATAGTGATCATGAGAATAAACGGTGCATAAAAATAAATAATCTAAAGTACTATACAACAAATCCATCCAACAGTTGTAGGTTTAGAGTCCAAGTAATTAATATCCTCACCAAATAACAATTTAAACACTCTAAGTGGAAATAGAAGTAAATGGAATGCTCTGACTCTAATTCTTTAGCCGCTCTTGCCTTGACCTAGATTGGGAGGGGTCGTTTGGGGTGAGTGACTAACTCAGTAAAGATATCTAGACTAGATGCAATGAATGTAGAAACTGTTATTTCTCATCGTTTAGAAAACAGTGTCATTCTTATCTTTTAACGTACATGGATTTTAATTCGAAAACTCTTTATCATTTTATAAACAAGCCCAAGGCCGACGATGAGGATTTTATAAAAAAAACATGTTGTATACATAGACAACTATAACTCAAAAATATGTCAACACCGTTTTTTGATTTGAAAACATTATCAGTGAAAAAGGTTGGTCACTCAAGGACCTTCCGACACTCATCAGAGAATAGGTGGCAATCTATCGATAGCAACACCTCATAAGGCAAAAGAAAGAGAAATGACGGCAATCTAGAGATCCAGCGTGTCACCTAAGTTGGCGGTGAGCTAAAGCTCCACGTCGACACAACTTGTACAATCAAACAAAATGGATAAGGTTGCCGGTGACGAATTGCTCCTCAACTAGCTACCAATAGGTTCTAAATTGATGGGGGTTGCCATTGAGAGGAGCTATGAGCCGTCATGCCACTTGTCAAATGGAAAGGCACTAGGATAGCAAAACTCAGTGACAGTCAACCTTCTGACCCATGTGACTAAAATCCTGGTCAGGTTATGGGGCTCAAAATCCAAGGACGCATCATCACTGTCCCATCTCTATTTCAATTTTCGGGGCTTGAAACCTGAGACATGTCATCAATGCCCCATCCCCATTTCGTACGTACAAACAATCAAGCTTCACACAGTAGAAGGTTTTGCGGGATAGCCTCGTGATGCTTTAGTGCCAGAGTGCCCAAAACATCAAGAGCTTTCATCCTCCCAATATATATACAGATAACAAAAAAAGAATAGCATGCAGGAAAAGTAAACGTGAGAAAACATATGTATACGTAAAAATAGACGTGTTGTCGAAACAATTGTAAAGTTTGGTTCGGGCTCACTTTTGGTTTGGTTTATTTTATTGGTTGGTTTATTTTCTTTTGGTTTTATTTGTTATAAGATTAAAGCTGTATTATTTCTTTTAACCCTTTAATTGAGTGATATAGGATTGCAGTTGCGGAGAAAAACGGAAAAGAATCTCTCCAAGGGAAAAAGAGTCTAGTGCTTACGAAAGGAGATTTCTTGAAGGGGAGACTTGCTTCAAGAAAGGTAAGGCAGATTTTGGCAGAGGAGAGGGGTCTATCTGAGATGAAGGTTTGTGGCGGAAGATTGATGTTCGCCTGGTTTTTCTTTTCTTCATCTCTAGTGTTAGGGCTTCTCTGTTCTATTTGTTTTTCTTACTTATAATTTGTCTTGGATTCTTTGGTTGTAAGATTGAATTGTTCATCGGAAATAAGAAGGATTCTAGTTGCGTCTGTGGATGTAGGACAACTTGTCCGAACCACCTTAAAATTGTGCGTAGTGCGTTGATTTCTTCATTCCTTTACTATTTTCATTTTGGAATTCTGTCTGCGGTCTAATATTTTCTACAATTGGTGTGGTGATCGTAGACGGCTCCTGGAAATTTCAAATTTATTAAGATTTCAAGAGGCTTGGGCTTAGGGCTTCAAGTTTAGGTTCAAGATTGTTCTGTAATTTTTTTTTTCTGGTTTCTATTTTGGAGTTTCTGTTGGGGATTCTTGAATTAGAAAATGGCAAAGTTTGAGGTAGATAAATTCATCAGGGAAAATGACTTTAGTTTATGGTGAATCAAGATGAAAGCCCTCCTTGTTCATCTAGGATTAGCTAAGGCAATAGACACAAAAGCCATTGAGGTTATTTCTGTTTTAGATAAAATTAAGGCTGATGACGTAGAATCAAAGGCCCACAGTGCTATTCTTCTCAGTCTCGGTGATGAAGTCCTTTGAGAGGTAACTGAAGAGAAGTCTGCTTTATCTATCTGGGTAAAATTAGAAACTTTGTATATGAAAAGGTCTTTAGCTAATCGTCTATATTTAAAGAAGAAATTGTATACTTTGGTTATGGAGGATTCTAAAGAGATGCAAAAAAATTTAGATGATTTCAATAAAATTATTTTGGACCTAAATTGTATTGGAGTCAAAATTGCAGAAGAGGATCAAGCAATTATTATCCTGAGTTCTTGGCCGAAAGTATATGAGCATTTTATGGATACAATGCTCTATGGAAAGGAAACCTTGACCATGGTAGAGGTGAAAGTTGCCATGAATTCCAAGGAATTACAGAAGAGAACAAATTCTAAGGATAACTTGGAAGGAGAGGGGTTGACTGTTAGGGGTCGACCACAAAAGAGGGAAAACAAAAATGCTAGAGGTAAATTTAGGTCAAAGTCTAAACAAGGGAAGATGTGTTTTTTCTGTAATAAAGAAGGTCATTTTAAAAAGGACTGTTTTGAGAGAAAGAGGAAACATGCTGGAAAGAAGGTAGAACAAGGAGATGCCTCAGTTGTTTCAGATGATTATGAGTCTTCTGAAATATTGGTTGCTTCTATACAGGAAACGGGCGAGCAGTGGGTCTTAGACTCCGGGTGTCTGTTTCACATGACACCCAAGAAGGATTGGTTATTAAATTTCCATAGAACAGTTGGCGGTAAAACATTGTTGGGAAATAACAATTCGTGTCAGATTGAGGGAGAAGGTTCTATTAAAATTAGAATGTTTGACAATTATATTCGGACAATACAAGAGGTTAGGTATGTTCATCAACTGAAACGTAATTTACTGTTAATAGGAATGCTAGATGCTATTGGGTGCTCAGTGAGGATTGACTTTGGGGTTCTTAAGATTTCTAAAGTGGCTTTGACTGTTATGAAAGGAGAACTGTATAATGAATTATATATTCTTAAGAGGAAGACGGTTGTGGGTGAAGCCAATACTGCTATAGGGTATTTAAGGGACAAAGCTGATTTATGGCACTTAAGACTTGGAAACGTTAGTGTAAAAGAGCTTACTTGAATTACAAAAGAAGAATGTGCTTGGAAAAGATCAGATCTCAGATCTGAAATTTTGTGAGAACTGCATATTAGGTAAAAGCAGTAGAGTTAAATTCACTCATTCCCGTCACACATCTCAAGGACTGTTGGATTATATACATTCGGATGTGTGGGGACCTGAGAAAGTGGCTTCAAAAGGTGGAGCTCATTATTTTATGACTTTTATAGATGACTATTCGAGGAGGGTTTGGGTCTACTATATGAAAACTAAAGACCAGGTGTTTGACATTTTCAAGACTTGGAAGAAAATGGTTTAAAGTCAAACTGATCGGAAGATAAAGAAGTTGAGAACTGATAATTGGATGGAATTCTATTTTGCTCAATTCAATAAGTATTGTGTAGAAGAAGGAATTCAAAGGCATCATTTAGTAAGTTATACTTCACAGCAAAATGGACTTTTTGAAAGAATGAATAGAACCATTTTGGAAAGGGTCGGTGTATGCGAATTTCAGCTAGACTTCCGAGAGCATTTTGGGCTGAGGCTGTGAAGACAGCTTGCTACTTAATATACATGTGCCCTTCTACTGCATTGGATTTCAAAACTCCTTTTGAGATATGGCATGGAAAACCTGCAGACTATGGAGGTTTGAAAGTTTTCGGATGTGCAGCATATGCACACGTTAAACAGAGAGAGCTTCAACCTCGGGCTAGGAAATATATTTTCTTAGGATATCCTGAAGGTGTTAAAGGTTATAGACTTTGGTCTATGGAAGAAAACCATCCAAAGATTATCAGAAGTCATGATGTGTCTTTCAATGAAAAGGATTTTCCTTGGAAGAGGTAGCTTGATCAACCTGTAAGAGAGGCTGAAAAAGTTCAGATTGAGGTGGAGCAAGGATCAAATCTGGACAATGAGATGTCTCAGGAAAATCAGGATAAGTTAGCTGATTCTCTTAGTGATGATACCTCTGTTGATTATCAACTTACAAGAGATAGAACTAAGAGGATTATTAAGCCTACAAAATGACTCGGGTATGCCGACATTATAGCATATGCTCTAATGGTGGCTTGAGATTTGGAAAATTTTGAACCAATATCCTTCCCTGATGTTGTATCCAGAAAAGATAAGGATCATTGGCTCAAAGCCATGCATGAAGAAATGGATTCTTTATGGAAAAATAAAACATGGATTCTGGTTGATAGGCCTATACATAAGATGGTTATAAGATGCAAATGAATATTTAAAGTGAAAGAGGGAATTGAAGGGGTGGAGAAACCTAGGTACAAGGCTAGATTAGTGGCCAAAGGGTTTGCTCAGAGAAAGGGTATAGATTTCAATGAGATATTTTCTCCTGTAGTAAATCTAACTTCAATTCGTGTACTCCTTTCATTTGTTGCTATCCATAACCTTGAGTTGGAACAAATGGATGTCAAGACTGCATTCCTCCACAGTGATCTTGAAGAGACCATATTCATGGATCAACCTGAAGGTTTTGAATCTTGGGAAAGGAATCAAGTTTGTTTGCTAAAGAAATCTTTATATGGATTGAAGTAATCACCTAGGCAATGGAATAAGAAATTTGATACCTTTATCACATCCATTGGTTTTGTTAGGTATAAACATGACAATTGTGTCTATGTTATAAAGAATTAGGAGAAGGTAAAGTTGTTTGTACTTTTATATGTTGATGATATACTGATTACTGGAAGGAGTAAGACTGAGATTGAAGATCTAAAACTTCAGTTGGGAAAACAGTATGACATGAAGGACTTAGGGGCAGCAAAACGCATCCTTGGTATAGATATAATAAGGGATAGAAAGTTGAACACTCTTTGTTTATCTCAATAAAATTATTGTAGAAAAGTACTTCAAAGGCTTAGGCTATAAAACCTTAAAGGTGTAAATGTTCCTTTAGGTGAACATTTTAGGTTATCTAAGAAGCAAGAAGCAATTATTGATGAAGAACGAGATTTTATGAAAAGGATTCCCTATGCAAATATAGTTGGTAGCATTATGTACTCCATGGTATGCACTCGTCTCGACTTGGCATTTTCTATAAGTATCATAAGTAAATATATGGGAAATCCAGGTAGATGTCATTGGCACGCTTTAAAGTGGGTAATGAGGTATATCTCTAACAGTTTAGATTTATGCATTGAATATGGTAAGCATAATACTGGTAAAGAGATTATTTCTGGATATGTTGATGCAAATTATGCTGGTTGTTTGGATACTTTGAGATCTACTTCTGGATATATATTTACTGTATATGCAGGTGTTGTTAGCTGGAAATCATACCTTCAGAAAGTAGTAGCATTATCTACTACTCAAGCTGAATTCATCGCTGCTACTGAAGGATTTAAAGAAAGTATGTGGCTTAAGGGTTTATCATTTGAGTTTGGGATTGATCATTCTAATATGACTATATACTGTGATAGTCAAAGTGCAATCAATCTTATATGGAATCCTGCATTTCATGAAAGGACTAAGCACATTGATGTGCGGATGTACTTCATTAGAGAAATCATCGAAGAGGGAAGTATTAAGGTAAATAAAATAGCATCATAGGATAATCCTGCTGATGCATTAACTAAGGTTATACCCGTAACCAAGTTTAGACACTGTTTAGACTTGGTTGGAATCCGGATTGGTTAAGCTCCTGGTAGAGCTAGTGACGTACCTTTTTATTTTTGTTGAATGAACTTTGAACTAAGGTGGAGAATTGTAAAGTTTGGTTCAGGTTCACTTTTGGTTTGGTTTATTTTACTGGTTGGTTTATTTTCTTTTGGTTTTATTTGTTATAGGATTACAGCTGTAATATTTCTTTTAACCCTTAAATTGAGTGATATAGGATTGCCGCTATGAAGAAAAATATAAAAGAATCTCTCCAAGGGAAAAAGAGTCTGGTGCTTACGAAAGGAGATTTCTTGAAGGGGAGACTTGCTTTAAGAAAGGTAAGGCAGATTTTGACAGAGGAGAGGGGTCTATCTGAGATGAAGGTTCGCAGCGAAAGATGGATGTTTGCCTGGTTTTTCTTTTCTTCATCTCCAGTGTTAGGGCTTCGCTGTTCTATTTGTTTTTCTTACTTATAATCTGTCTTGGATTCTTTGGTTGTAAGGTTGAATTGTTCATCGGAAATAATAGGTATTCCGGTTGTGTCCATGGATATAGGACAACTTGTTCGAACCATGTTAAAATTGTGCGTAGTGCGTTGATTTCTTCGTTCCTTTATTGTTTTCATTTTGGAATTCTATCAGTGGTCTAATTTTTTCTACAATAGTCCCCGTCGAGTTTTCAAGTGTGGTATCCCACAAAATATCAGGTTTTGAAATCATGATGTAATGCAATGCAAAAGGTATAGAAATCCCTAGCTTTACGACATTCTCTCTTGGAGCAACCATCTCCTTAAGAATTGTCTCACAATCTCTGAAATCATCTAAGCCTAACAAACATGTCAAACATGAGAATTCTTATCAATAAATCCCAAGGAATAGGTGGAAGGGTCCTGTACCATTATTAGGAATCCAACCGACATGTAAACAACTTAATATATGTGATTCTACACCGTGTGGTCGACCATGAACAATTTCAGGGCAATCTGCCCAATTTCTAGTAGACCAATTCACTTCTAGTTGACCAGCAGTCGACTGGTTTCACCCCTGACCAAGGTTGGAAACTTGCGATTCTCTAGTTCGATGTACGCTGCTCCCCGCGTGCATCTCCGCTCTTGGCCGAAAGAAGAGAAGAATTAACTCTTCTCTTCTCTCTCTCTCTCTCTTCTTTCTTTATTCTAATTTTTCCATTTCTTTTTTATTTTATTTATTTAATAATAATATATATAAATATATATTATATTATATAAATCCAATCTAATCTCTTATTCCAATTCGAATTCGCTCCAAATGCTAACCAACAATGATAATTTAACCAAATTAATTTACCAATTTCATCTCCTCAGTTAATTTACTGCTCGTTAATACCCCATTTTACTAAATTTTTACTAATTGAACAAGAATTTACGCGTGGCCACTACTATGCAACAAATCGGGTCAAGTTTTCAACACCTTAAACAATTTCAATGCAAAAAATTGACATGTAGTATTTATTGTTAAAAATTTCATGGAATTTACAGCATCAATATTAGATTTCAGATGCCTATCTAATCCATTATAAAAAGAGTAGATTTGAAGCCATTTTGGTACTCCATGATGAAGACATCATTGAAGTAGATACTTAAACCGTTCTCACACTTCATAAAGTGATTATAAGCTATACTGCATAAATAAAGTAATCTTATTCCTCATCCTTGTAGTATTATCTAGTGGGAAATACTTCACAATGAATTCTTTATAAGATCTTGTCATATAGTTATGGAGCTACGAGGGAGTGAAGTAAGCCAAGTTTTCACCTTATCCTCGAGCAAGAAAAGAACAGTTGTAGCCTGATAGCATCAAATGAAACTCCATTAAACTTAAATGTATCAGAGATCTGTAAAAAGTTAGCATTCGAATTGTCATTCGGCAACCCTCCAAATTGCACTGAAGTCTTGATCATCTGGATAACTGCTGACTTCAATTCAAAGGTGTTAAGCTCCAACAAGTGGCCTAATGATACTAGTCTACATAATATCCACTTGCGACACTTTCATAATGATTTCTGTTCTTCTCCTTCAAATGTTTTAGTCATACACATTCTTGATATAAACATTGTCTTCAAATTTTTAGATTTCTTTTATGTCTTCTTGACAGGTAAAAGTTCAGTACTTTTGTCACTTTGCATGCAACACTTATTTGAAACAAACAGAAACAAAAAGTTTAAAATAAAATCAAAATAATTTCTATCGATCTTAAAAATCTAAAAGTAAAACTACCTCTCGAAAATGATGCCAAAAACTTGAGGGTGATATTACATAAGTGCAAGTGCACGTGTCACCACAAGTAATAGAGTAATAAATGAAGTATCAGTCCAATGAGAAATTGATACTAATAAATCAATAATTACCAATTTTATTTTATTTAAGCAATGATATAGTAATTTTATGGAATTAAAATAACTGACTAGTTAACAACTAAAAATTAAAAAACGAGTAACTTTTAATGAAATAAAGTCTAGGACTACAATTATCCCTCAATACTTCACCTAATTAAATTATCTACCATTTTCAATTTGTTTCCTATTATGAATTGTTAAATGGAAAACTTTAATTATCGAAAAGTGTTTCCCAATGGTCAATTAAAAATATCTTTGTAACATAATTCTCTATATCCCCATGTGAAGGAAAACTGCAAAGATTGATTAAGGTCAGGTTCTCTATGTGATTACATATGTTATGCAAGTATATCCCTATCCTTAACAAACTCATGGTTTCCACTTGATGATTGTGTTATGTTAAGTGTTGTTAGGCTTAATTGTTTTGATAATGATTGTATTGATTCAAATTATAAGTTGTATATTGGTAGTTATGCTTAATGGTTTTAATTTTATATTTATATGAATATTCATTGGAAATACCCTTACTAGGGTATTAAGTTGTGCTAACATATTTATCTAAGTCTATGTAGTGAATAGGTATCATATGGAGACTTAGAAATTTCAAGGATTTAAATTGGAGGCAAGAGGTTGAGTAAAACAGGCGTGGAGGTCGACCAAAAACTGCCCACATGAAGGAACTGGTCAACCAGTTGATTGACCGCTAGATATATAGATTGCTCATTTAGTTTTACGGTCAAGGATACGGTCAAGTAGCGAAGATTTGATGGATTGATTTTAAATACAAATTGCCTCTCAGATTTTTGATCGGCAAAGCAGTCGAGCAAGCGGTTCTGTGATCGACCAAATCTAGGATTAATGAAAAAAGTGGTCGACCGGAGGATAGACCGATTGCAAAGTTCAATGGCTCTTTTACAACGGTTGGATGCGGTCAACGAAAAAGGAAATGGTCAATCAATTTCTCAGTGTCTATAAATATAAGACACTCCGAAGCTCAATGCAACTAACCGGTAATTGAGGCAAATCCCTGCTGATTTTTTACTCAATTCTGAAACATTTATTGAGCGTGTAACCTAACTTTCCTCATCCCCAAACTTGAGTTTTACATTTGGGAGAGTTAGGATTTATTTCATTTTTTCCATTTTCGTAATTGTACGCAAATGAAAAAGGTGACGCCCTATGAATTAGTCAAGTGAAAGGTGACGCCCTATGAATTAGTTGAGTAAAGAGTAACGCCCTGTGAAAAGTCAACTGAAAAAGGTTTGTTTGACACCCGTGAAGTCAAAAATCGCTAATTGAGGAGATTGGACGATTAAAGATCTCTAAGTGGGAAGCTTGGAGCTCAGACGTAAGCTAGGGTTGCTGAACCTTGTAAACAACAACGGTGTCAACTTTCTATTCCTATCTCTTTATATTTGTTATTGCTTTATTTCACATTTGCGAT
>CM039483.1:19156805-19236998 GCA_022433065.1 Begonia loranthoides
ATAGGCGGGCAACGATACTAACAATTGGTATCATAGCAGATTAATTAAAATATTTTTGTGATATTGTGATTGTTTGAATATATTTGCAAAAATTTGTTTAATTTGCATTTATTGTAAAATTTTTCTGGTTCAATTTTTTTGGATAATTCTTGGTTGAATTTATTGACTATATAAATTATTATGGCCTTCAATATGCAAGTTGAAGGACAATCTTTGCTTAGTCTCCATATTTTTTATGGCAATGATTATACATATTGGAACGCAAGGATGAAAATGAGCCTTTTATTTCGCATAAAATTGAAAATGGTTTAGAGGTTCCAAAGGTATATAGTGAATATAATGATGTGGATAAATAAAAATTGAGCATGAACGCAAAAGCTATAAATACTCTATATTGTGCTCTAAATAGGAATGAGTTTAATAAAGTTCAAGCATGTGATATGCTTTCGAAATTTGGAAATTGTTTGAAATTACACATGAGGCCACTAATCAAGTAAAAGAATCTAAATTAAGCATGCTTATACATGATTATGAATTTTTTGCCATGGAAAAGGATGAAACCGTTAGTCATATGTTTACTCCTTTTACTAACATTACTATTGGTTTAAGAGTGCTTGATAGAGTGTAACCCAATGAAGAGTTGGTGAGAAAAATTCTTAGGTGTCTACTGACAAAGGTAACCGCCATCAAAGAAACGCGAGACCTAAAAGTTTTAAAGATGGAAGAGCTCATTAGATCTCTAATGGCACATGAGATCATGATAGAGGCCAATGAGAAGGAGGAGCAAAAAGAGAAGAAAATTTTCAAACCAAAGAACATTGCTCTCCAAACCTCCACAAGCGCTCAAGTGGATTCCGGGGAAGAGGGCAAAGATGAAGATGAAGATTTAAATTTTATCACCCGAAAGTTCAACAAATACCTTTAAAGGAAGAAAGGAGAAAAGGAAATAGGGTAATCGTTTGCTTTGGGTGTGGAAAACCCAGGCATACCTTAACCGAATGTCTCAAAGCAAAGAAGAAATCCAAAGCCTCAAATAAGAAAGCGTTCAAGGCCACATGAGATGATAGCGAGGAGAGCACTTCTTCCAAGATTGAGGAAGTCTCCAACTTTTGCTTCATGGCCAAGGAAGTTAAGGTACACAACTCTTCTAGCGATTTGGATAATTGTGATGATGATAATGAATTGCTAGAAGCATTTAATGAGTTGTTTGATAAATTTAATTTACTTAAACGTAAATATAATTTAGAGAATGCCAATTTAATTGAGAAGCATGATAAATTGGTTAAATCTTCAGAAAATCAAATTGCAGATTTGAAAAGCATGCTTGAGAGTCCAAATGCTACTATTAAGTCTCTAGAATTTGATGTTAGAGAATTAAAATTAAAAAATGATGATTTGAATTCTATTGCTTTGAAATTTACTAACGGTAGCCAAAATTTTAATATGCTTTTAGGAAAGCAAAGAGTTACGTTTGATAAAGCTAATATTGGCTATGAACCCTTTGCAAAGAAGATAGAGTATAATAACTTCTTTGTTAGTCCTATTACTTGTAATGTTTGCAATTGCATAGGACATAAATCATTTATTTGCCCACTTAAATTGAGTGGTAAGGGAAAATTCTAAATTTGTTTGGGTTCCTAAAGGAACCATTCTAAAGGAAAAAGAACCCAAAAAGATTTGTGTGCCTAAGAAAAACGCTTAGGTGTTTTTTACTTTTGAGAATCAAGAGTATGAATAATTAGTTAATGAGAATGCTTATTGATTTGAATATACTCTTGATTTGACTTTGATTAATTGTTTGAATAATCTCTTGAATTTTTTTGACTTGTTTTGGTTGTTTGCATATAGGTTTAAAATCTTTGATTAATATTGATTCTATTTGGTTGAATATCCTTTTTGTATCATTGGTTTATTTTTGGTTTAATCTTTGATAATCCAACAAGTAGTTTAGTAAATGGCATATATTGATTGACTGTTGGTATTTGATTTTGATACTTTGGATTTCCCCATTAATTTAAAATTAGTTAATAACATAGGGGGAGAAAATAGAATTGCGTGTTTGATGGAAGTCCCCAACTATTATAGTTTGCTTATTTGACGAAGGGGAAGAATTAATTTGTTTGAGATGTTTTGGTTTTGATATTTTGGATATATTCCCTCATTCTTATATGTGCTTAATATTGATTCTATTTGGTTGAATATCCTTTTTCTATATACATGCATGTCGTGACAGATATCAATTGCCTTTATTTTACTTTTTTCCATCTAACTTTCTTTGTAACACCCCATTATTGTTTTTCCTGTTCATGCGATGTAGTCAATTTGGAATAATTAACGTATTTCATTTTGTACCTTTGTGTGTTATTTTATGACGTATAGTTGGGGATAACATTATGGGATGAAAGTTAAGTGGGGAAAATTTCAAAGGAAAATCTGTAAAATGTGGAGTTTGGACGTCCTTTGTATGAGGAATGGACGTTCGTTACTAGAGTGTTGGGAGAAAGACGGACGAAGGGAAGAGATATGACGGACGTCCTTTGTACGGGACGGATATCCATCATATATGGAGCTGCATCGTTTTGGACAAAGGAAGGGATATAATAGACGTCCCTCTAAGTTAAGGAGTTGAGGACACTCCTTTTTGCTGATACGGACGTCCAGGTTCGGAGGTGCGGACGAGATGTGGACGAATGCAGATGAAATGAAGACATGTTCGATTTGAATCTGTCCAAATTTTGGGTACATTCGGATGAGATGCGGATGAATGCGGACGAGATGAAGATTCGTCCTATTTGAATCTGTCCAAATTTTGTGTACATTCGGACAAGGTGCGGATGCTATATGCAGACGCTATTTGGTGTCCGAATGTCGCTTGCGGATGATTTTTCAAAGGGATCAGGATGAGAATTCTCATCTCAATCCTCATTTCTATCGGCACAGTGATATTTCGGACGACATGCGAACGACATCAGGATGCAAATTGGTATCCGAAAGCCACAAGTTTTTGCGAAGAATAAAATTTAAATAACAAATTTTGGAGAGGAAAACATGGGATTGTAGCCACGAAATCAGCTTTGGAGATTCTACTCTACCACAATCGGATCACGTCGCCCCATTTTTGCATGTTTCTCCTCCCTAATTAGTACACGTCGATTTCCTCTAGGTAAGTTTCATCTTCTTGAACCTGATTTGAGGTTTCCCTCTAGATTATTTAGATTTTTCCCCTGCGTGAGAGTATTCCAGCTGAGAGAAGAGGGAGAGAGAGAGAGACTTATTTAAGACTATGAGATTCAAAGTGTTAAGATCATCCTAAGAAAATATTGGAGGTGGAGTGATCGAGTACTTCCTGTAGGCGGAAGAGTTTTCAACTCTGTCATTGTTATCCCTGTTAGTTTTCTTCAATAGAGGTAAAGATTTGGGTGAGTCGTGGGCTTGTGGAGGCCCTACACCACAAGTAGAGTGTGTGAGTGTGATAAGTTATTGATTGTTAGATTACTACAATATTTCCTTTATTGATTGTTGAATCCTTACTGTTAGATTGGATGAATTTCCAGGAAGTTATAAATGTCTGTTGTGTGGTTTATTTCCTGTAAATTTCTTTACTATATATGTTGAAATAAGAGAATTAAGAAATAAGGTGAATGACAAATGTGAGAACGTAAGATGACAGGATAAGTACGAATGAATGATGATTTAATTCACGATGATCATGTTTGTACGTTTTACTTTGGGATGTACTTACCCTAATTACTATTTCTCGTATCTTTTAATTCTTTGGTTCTAGTTAGGAGTTAGAAACCTCTGAATTTAGTGGCATCAATTCGTTTTAGCACTTTTCTTATTACATCAAATTGTCAAGCATGTTTCTAATTGTAATTCGTTGAATAGAATTTTGTACATGATTTATTAAGCATGTTTACTTTCAGAATTAATTAGATAAGCATGCATAGATAATTTATTTAGCATCTGACTTCTAGCTTATAATGTTGTCATTTCTTGGTACTAGTTAGGAATCTTAATTCTCTTTTACTACAATGTTTACATCGGTAAAAATGTGATAAAAGAATGATAATTGATGACATTAACTTGTTGAATAGAATGATGATATGACATGCATGTATGACTACAATGAATAGAGAATTTCGTTTCTATTTTGTACAATCCATTATGTTACTTACTGAATTTTCTTAAATTGTTAATGCTTACTCCATTTCATTAAGTAAACATGCTAGATTATTGATTTAGGATAATAATTGTTGAGCATGTTTATCATTCCCCTTGCCATGTCTTTATTATTATGTTCAGTAGAATCAGGCATGTTACTCGCTGTATTAGATATTTGCTATTGTTGTCTTCCTTGCATAATCTTAATCATAGTTGTTCATTACGAATGCTACTATTGTAGTTCGCTGTTGAAATTCTTTTCCATTTATTGTATTGCTATTCATTCTCGTTGCTTTTATTTCATTGTACTAGTATGTCTCATGCATCATGCTATTAGAAACAAGTAGGGAGTGCCATTTTGATTGGGACTCACATGCATGAGTGAGAAAAATGAAATGAATGAACTTAATGAACGAATGATGTAATGGGAAGTTGAAGGGGTGGGTAGTTTGGATTTAGTCCACAAAGGGCTAGAAGCCGATCAAACTATACCATCACATACGTGTTCCTTCAACTTTTGGCTCAAAATACAAGTTATGAATGAATGAACGTAATGAAAGATTGGTTTGGGGTGGACTCATTCCAAGTAAACTAAAGAGAGACATAGCATAATGCATATTCCCTTTCCTTACTAAGCCTTTAGGCTTACGTATTACTTGTGGTGTAGGTAATGAAATGATAACGCCTGGAGTAGATGAGGATGCATTTTCCATGGTGCCTGTGGTGTATCCGGATGAATCACAACCTGAGTAGATGAATGACACAAAAAGGGAATAAAAATTTTATTTAATTTGTAAGGATTTAATAACGGGCAAGATTTATATAAACCTGAGTTTGATGTTATTTCGTATGATTTTGTTTGCACTCTAAACTTATTTAAAGCTTTTAAAGAATATTTCTGCATACTCTGATTTCATTTCTACTTTTCAATTTTATGTTAAATTTGATATTGGAAAATTTTATTGGTTTAAATAGATAAAAGGAAAAAGAAAATTTTCTCATAAATTTTAAATAGAAAAAAGGTTAAGAATGAATGGATTTTGACGCAGAGCGTTACATTCTTTCTTTTTTATACTGTTCCTTTTCCTTATCTTTTTGGGAATGGGTAGGCTTGACAATGGGACACCACCACTAGTCTCACACCTTTGGGAGACAGTCTCACACCTTCATATGACAAACCCAACATCAGTCGAGCTCTCCATTACTTACCATGCACAACGACCAAGCACCTTTGGTTGGCCCTCCCCGACATCAATCGAGAACAAGATAATAGGCTTATGTATCCATAGGTCCACCTTTGGAACAACCTGACCCTATTTACATATATTTTGCATCTTTTATTTTTCTTACATGCAATCACAGTCATCTACAAATCATCTATCATACAAATTAAGCATATCCTCGAATAATATTTTATCCCTGTAAACAAAAGGTAATATCTCAATACAAACAGACAATAGGTTCTTAAACATCATGAACATATTGGAAATAGAATTTATAGTCTATTATTACAAACAACAGAGCATCGTATCCTCAAGTTTTTGTAAGAAAAAGCAGGTTCAACTAACAGAACAACATATCCTCAAATCATTGTATGTAAAAACAATCACACATACCAGAGAAACATATCCTCAAGACATCGTAATTAAAAGCAGTAGATGAATCAAACAAAAATTCCTAGCACCTTGTAGTGTAGGTCGTTAGGCCATACACATGCAACTCTACTCATCTGGCTTTTGCGTAAAACCCAATAGTATAATGCTTATTCCCCTTTTAGCCAAAAATTCTCCTATCTAATTGGAAACAATCCCCTCCTTCGATTGCTTGTCTCAACCATTCAATTTTAAATCATTTACAAAGAGCATGAAATACTCATCTTTCTCACCTTTTTATCTAAGTGTGTCTCGATACACTCGTGCTAGTTGTTTGGTAGCGTCTTTTTAGCCTAGAGGTCGCTGATTTTGCTTCTTTCATGTGTATTTACTTTTTGGGTGAAATAGCCTGATAACTCTTCAATCGTCATTCAAACGAAGTTGTTAGACCATTCTTAAATTGCCAGTGATTCAAGAGCAGAAGTACAAGCTACTATTGCGGATACATGTGTATCTGCTGAGAATATTCCTAGCAAATATTCACTCCCTTCAAGCACAAGTTTGCAATCATTAACCGCCATGACATCCTCCTACAAGCATTCCTTTCGCAATTTCCACTGTTTCTTTTCCCTAGACGTCTTCACTTCTATGACTTCTATTGTTTCACCAAATTTGTTCGTCAAAATGACATCATTCTTTACTTTGTTTATCTACCGCAATCGCATTTTGTTTTGCAATGGACATTCTTTCTTTGGTACGATGTCATTCCTCTCTTTGTTTATCTATCGTGGAGGAGTTCCTTCCTTTAATACAATATCACTACTCTCTTTATTTTTCCACCATGGATACGTCCACTTCTGTTGACACTGACAATTTCACATTTTTCCTTAAAAAACGAAGACGTTCCTATCATTTTTACTTTTCTGCAACATCAATTTCCTTTTTGAGAATATGCGTCATCCTCAAATCTTCAACTAAATGAAAATGTTCATTTCAATTTACTTTCCACAATGGATTCATTGCTTTCCGCAGCAGTTGCGTTCTATCCCTAAAATGTTGTCATCTATTTTGTGGATACATTCCTCTCCTTAGACACATTTCCTTATGTTGATGCACTCCCTTTTGTTGATGTTCTTAAATTCCAAATAACGACGTCTTCCTCATAAACAACGAAGATCCATCACCAATGCGATGTTGTTCTCCTCACAGTGGATGTCCCCCCTTCTATAATACTGTTCACTTCAAATATCTGCAACTTCACCGCAAAAACTCTTAAACAACGTACATCCCCCTAATGCACAAATGTCATTTTCCTTCATCTAAAATTACACTAATTATATTTATTTTCTAACTCAAAATTTATTCATTTCCACTCTCCATTCAACTCAACCTTCACTTCACAAAACCACATATATCCATGGAATAATATAACTTGGACCATTCATATCTTAGTCATTACATGTAACTCAATAAGGCTATTAACTTTAAACACAAATTTTCCACATAAAATTGTCTTCAATTTAAGAAAAAAAATCACGATTACTACGTGTTGGTTCAAAACTACACTTAATGTAAGTGCTCATATTGCTAACTAAGTAATATAGAGTGAGTATAGTGTCGATCCCATAAGGATAATTTAATAATAATTATCTTATGTAAAACACCAATTGATAAAATTGAAAATGATATTAAAGTAAATTATGATTAGAATAACAAGCGTTGAATAATTCAACAAGATCAAGTTATGAATAAATTGGTTTGGAGTTAATTTTCTCATTTGCGTAAATTTTATTACAATTGCTATAGGATGCTATGACAATCATGCAGATGGTTCAGAATTCTCTCAAGTGTCAAGATTCTATCAGATTGCTTGATTATTTCTAAGTTATATTCTTCAACTTACTAATTCATAAATAACTTAGAGAAACTAAATTAATATGTATTCAATCGAACCATGTGCATTGAATAAAACAATATGTAAAAATTCTTATCACACGAATTAATATAAATCTTCAATTTTTATCTACTGCTCAGTAAAACAAGAATATTTATAATCTATCTTGATGGTCGACATAGAATGATTCATCTATTAATGCCATATTAATTCATCCACTAAATTTAATAACAAACCATAACAAAATAATAAGTTATGAAAAAAGTACTCTTTTCTCCTCACAAATCTAAAAAATTAGCCCATAATCAGAATAAGCATCAACATAATTAATCTAATAATTTTTATAAGAAAATAAACAGAAAAATTAAGCAAATCCTTCTATGCAATCTCAATGTTGTACAGTGCTGCAAAAAAGATTTGTTTCCAGAATAAGAAATGATATGTGTAGATATGCACGATATCTTGCTACATCATTGGTAGGATTCTTCAACTATCATCGCAATAATCCTCTCTTCTTCTTCTCTTTTTTAGCAACTTCCTCTTCTTTTCATACATCCAAAAATTGTCTCTCCAGCTTCTGCCTTCCACTTCTTCCTCTCTTCTTCTTATTTCTTCTCCAAAAATCCTGATTTTCTCTCTCTCATCCTACTTTCCTTCTTTAGCCACTTGTCATATTTGATTTTGTTTCCTTGCTTCCTTCCCTCTAAATCTGTGATTTCCTTTCTGCATTCAAAATTCAAATCATAAGTTAGATCATTTTTCGCATTATATCACAAGAAAAACTGTAAAATTAATTATTTCCTGTAAATAGATAATACTACAACATTTTATAATAATTGTAGTAAAATTACATCACACATTGCTGAATTCAAGCATTTTTAGTACAAAATATTCATTCATCATAAATCTTTTTCAATAGTTATCACTACAATAGCACTACTCTTCAAACTACGTTTTTTTTCTTTAGCGAGCACTATAGCACTCAATCTCAAGTTGCATGTCTTCCAAATTGAGTGTTGTTGTGCCTAAACTTCATGAAATTTCCATTTGTGCCCTTTCAACTTGCTTTTTCACTTCAATCTATTTATCAAACTTATTCTCCTGAAAATAAAATACATTAAAAGCAACTCGAAATGACATTAAAAATTCCCAAATTTACAAAATTCACTATTAGAAATATTCAATTCTCAATATAAAACTGACTCATCAACAACAACATTTTTGAATAACTATTTTGATGAGACCATCCATATGGCATAACTTGTGGGTTTGTAGTTGAGGATAAAAAGAAAGAATTTTGTCAGTTGCAAAAATTTATTTATATACTCAAGGAATCATCCATTTCATGGAACTTAGGATTTTATGAGGCAATAAAATCTTATGGCATCATTGAGAGCCTAGATGAATCTTGCATTCGCAAGTGCATCAAAGATGCGCAATTAGTCTTTCTAGTTCTTCATGTTGATTATATTCTACATATTGGGAATAAATTAGAATTATTATCAAACATGAGAGTAACAAAATATATATTTGGGATTATCCACTAAGTTATTGTCTAGGAACAAATAAATAGCTTTGTCTCAAATATTGTATATTCACAAGATACTTGTTAGATATTCAGTGTAAAGATAATGGGTTGACTTATGTATAGTCTTTTTTTTATGGTCATCTAAGTAAAAAAAAAGGGTAGAGATTATATTTTTATTGTTGTTGACAAATTCTCTAAAATCTCTCATTTCATTTCATGTCATAAAACTAATAACTCCAACTGTAAAACCTGCAATTTTTGGATTATATATTTTTTGAGTAAATTTTTGGCTTTGGCCTAAGTCAATTTATTTTATATTGACCATGTCCTTGCAACATGTCGTAGGTCTTCGGTCATGTGTAGGGTCCAGTCAATGGTGAACTGGTTCGTTTCAAGTTCCCCTGCGGCCCAAAGTTGTGGGATTATGTTCGATAACTTCTTGTTTCCTTAGATTGAATTCTGAGTTTTGTAGGGCTGGTCAGTTGAGCTTTTGTTATCATCAAGGTAGAGATTTTATACTTTATCGCATTGCATTATATCATGGGTTTCAAACTTTTGTGAGTTGCCACATATGAAAATTCAACGGGGATTGTTTGACAGCACGTTAGTTTTTATACTACGCATAAACATGAGTTTTACACATATACTTTACGTGCATCGTGTTTCATGGTATGCTATGATATTGTTACAAGAAATCTTTTTGATACTTTGGACGGTCTTGGTGTCAAATATCACGATGATATCTCGATACATCTTTTGCTGCCTGAAGATGTTTTGCTTGTGCTCTGTGTGAAAAATGGGTAGTAGAGTGGTGTAAACCCTCTCATTGGGTTTCAAATCCCTGAACCTAATCGGGGTGTGTATGTTTGGGGTTGTGTCATTGCTAACTGGTTTGCTGGCAACCCCTGTGAGGGGCTAGATCTTCAAATCGCACTCACAGTTTCTTCCTCTAGGCTATTGAGGCGTTGCCATCTTCAAATTGCCACCTTTCTATATGTTTGTATTAGAGGGTCCATTGTGTGACCCTCATTTTTCATGAATCCTTGTTAGGACTTGTGAAAAATGGAGGCTTATTTTATCATAACTGGCTAGGTATCTAGCAACGTTTTGATGATTGCCTCATCGGTGGCTCGTGAAGCCTATTTTGATGATAAATCGTGTTTTGGGAATGATTTTAAATTCATACATAAGAATAGTATTGATTTGATCATGGTTTTGATGAGAAAAGGAAAAACCAGTTTTACATGAGCATTGCATTTAGTATAAGTTTCCTACTGAGTTAGTCACTCATCCCATGAACCCCTCTATCTCAGGTTGTGATCGCAGTGGTCTGGTGTGGTGTCCGAAGTGTAGGTACTTAAGAGTCGGTTTCCTCCCTGTTATTTTTGTGTTGTCTCTGGTGAGGATTTACTTTCGTGTTGAATGGTTTCATTTCTTGCACATGTTTTTCTCTTGTTGTTATTATGTTATCTTTAAATTCTTGTTGATCACTCTATGGACCATACCCCATTTGTTTGAGTTTTGAGTTTAATTTTATGTTAAGACTTTTGCTGACTTCCTAGTCATGGGGGTGATTGGGTATTCTTCGAGAATCAAGCCATCGGGTCGTGACACCAATAATGTGGATTTGTTTTTTTATTGAGATAAGGTGTTTGCATGACATGTCTAAGATCATGATGCACAGTTCTTAAGCTACTTTTGAAAGATTTTGTGGGAGTAAGTTCCATATTAAGCTCTTATTTTCAACTACTTGCTATTTTCAATTAAATGGATAGCCAGAGGTACTAAATCAAATTTTGTCTACTATATTGTGTTCTATGATTTAAAAGAATTTGAAAATATGGGAAAAATGTTTGCTATATTAGAGTTTGTATACAATAGAAGTGTCATTTCTACTACACACTACTCTCCATTTGAGACTATTAATGATTTTAATCCTTTCATACCACTGGATTTGATTTCCTTTTCCTATTGATAAGTACGTTGTATGAGAATTTGCACCAACATATGGAGAAGACAATAGAGTTATATGCTTCTCAAACTAATAAGGGGAAAAAAAGTAGTATATGAACCTCATGATTGGGTTTGATTGCATTTATGCAAGGAGAGATTTTGACTTAAACAATGATCAAAAGCACAACTTAGTGAATCAAGGGCAATGCATATGAATTGGATATTGCAAGTAAATATAATGAAAAGGCATCATTTAATATTTTTGACCTTACAATTTTTTTATGTAATCTTTTGCCAAAAAAAGGGGATTAATGAGAACCATGAAGGAGCTCATACAAGGATTTATTAATGTATGGTATTGAAATCTTTTAGGAAATAAATTTTCAAATTTCTTAAATTAGGCAACTGATAACTCTTGAAAAAGAGTTATTATATGATTTTATTTTATATAAATATTGCTAGAAATGAGTGAATAAGTAAAGGAAAATTTGTGTTCTTATTATGTAATGCTACAACTTTATGTATTTATTGAAAAAAATTTATTTTAGTGACTTTTAAGGTAAAATCTCATGTGAATTATGCATATTGATTCTGTTTTATCTTATAGGAATCACACATGGATATATTTAAACCTGATTCATTCTGTTTAAATGAGGAAATCATGGCAAAATAAAATTTTAAGGAGGAAAGAGAAACTTGTCAAGACTTTTATGGAAGAAATTTATCATAGCGACAAATAAAGAATAACATTATTCTCTTATTTTCATAAAAGAGCAATCAATAATCAACGGGAAATATGAGATAAAATCACAATAAAAAATAGGTGATAAAATGGCTCTTTTATTTTTGGAAAGAGAAATTAAAGAAAGAGAAGTTGTCAAAACTAAAGGAGAATATTTAATTTTTGAAAATAGAAGAAGAGAGATTGATTGCTAAAATGGTTGAGAGCTCGTTGGCTTTAACATGTAGAAATTTTAGAAAGAAAATTTGAGGAGGAATAATCCAAATTTAGGGAGGAATTACAGAGAGCTAAAATGAGGAAACAAAATCCAAAAAAAGCGAGGATTCAAGACATAAACGAAGTGGGTTCTTCTTGTTGTGAACAAGTGGAAGAAATCCTATGAGGGAACTGCACAATCCTTTAGACAGCAATTCTTGCTCTTCGCATTAATTATTCTGGATACAGATATTGCTGTAACATCAAACAATATCACAAACAGAGAAGAATTTTCATATTTTTCTGCTTTTTATGATGCCAGAATTATTATGATGATTTTTGCTACTCTTATGAGCTAATTTTTTAGTTAGAAGAAGAGAGCACCTAATTATATGAGCCTTGTTATTTTATTGAAGTTTGATGCACAAATAAACTTGAATAATTCAAAATGTAATTAATGATTATTTAGTCAAGCATGATCAACTATTAGTCCAAATAAAATTATCATCAATTTTCTAGTTGTATTGATAGTTTGTTGTTCACCTCGATGTTATTTATCTATCCACATGTCCGTTTATATAGCCAACATATTTTCAATTTGATGTTAGATACATGTTTTTGTGAATTAATATCTTACATGTCTAATTAATGTTGAAAGCATGATTAATAAAGTTAGATAACTTTATATTATCCAATACTAGTACTCAGTTTTCTATAATTTGTCTCCTTGATGCGAATTATACAAGCCAAGCATGTTCTTATCATTTTAATTGTGACTAGTATCATCTTCCTTGTATGTTTTTAATTGTAGTTGTTCGTTATAAATGCTACTATTGTAGTTTGTTGTTATAATTTCTTTCAATTAGTTGTATTCGCTATTCATTTCCGTTACTTTTATTTCATCATATTAGTATGTCTCATGCAACATAATAATATAAACAAGTAGGGAGTGCCCCTCGGGGTGGTACTCACTTGCATGATGGGAGGAAAATGAACGAACAAAATGAACGAATGAACGAATGAATGATGGTAAGTGGGGGGCGGATGGGTAGTTCAAATATAGTCTGGCAGCTAAGCTACACCCCTACCTAGTTGGGAAAGAGACTAGTTTGCACACAGGAGGCTAGAAGCCGATCAAACTATACCATCACACATAGGTTGTAATACCCCGACTTTTTAAGTGGGTTGACTATCGGGGTATTACCAAGAACCTACTCGTTAAATTATATAGAAATTAATCAAAATAAAATAAAGAGTAATTGAATTAAATTATAATAAATTTAATTAATTGAGATTAATATTTATAAGCAGGGAAAACATGTTCTAATAACGAATTAAATTATTAAGTTGGAGGATTATATGGACTTAGAATTAAAATAAATGTCGATTTACTAATTAAATAATTGTGTTGGGATAAATTAATTAGAGGGAAAAAGAATTAAGAGAGATTTGTAGAATAAATAGATTTAAGTAATTAAATGAATTATATATATATATATATATATATATATATATATATATATATATATATATATATATGTGTGTGTGTATAAATTAAAAATTAAAAATTAAAAGAAGGAATGGCCAGGGCCATTCCTTCGAGTTTGAACAGGGAGAGGGAGAGCAGGGAGATCGAGAGGGAGTAGGAGGAACTGAGATGGGCATCGAGCGAGGCGACGACGATGGGTCCGACGATGGAGGCTCTGGCGTGCGGGTTCCCATCGGGGGCGCGGCGGACAGAGGTAAGCGAACGTCGGTTAGGTCTCGGAATCAGGGCTTTTGCCGTGGCATTTTTCAACGACAAATTTTGATACGATTGGTTGGGTTTTTCTCCTCTATTGTCTTCCTGTTGATTGGTCATCGTTTGTGACATGCCTCGGGGGCTGAGGCCTATTACTCGATCGCAAACAAGGTCCTTACTATCACTTAGCCAAATTACTGATGATCTTTTTTCTTTTGCAGGTATTAACTTCGAGGATGATTCTATTTGGGATGTTGTCCCAACGGATAGGGAGCAACCTGTGCATGTCTTGACTTGGGACACACGTGAATGTTATGAGCTTCATCAGACGAGAATTTGTCTTCCCAGCATCCCAAACGTGTAACCTTTCAATTCTGCATATTTTTATTTATTTCTTATTTTTATTTTCATGGCAAACATTGAGCCTATTTTGTGAGGGTAAGGCATGGTTATAAGCTTTACTCATTCATGCATTTAGATTGTTGGTTAGGTTAGATGGCGATGATTGAGTTATGGGTCAAGTCCAATCCATTTCAAGTCTAAGGAAAGAGTAAGCCCAAAGAAAACATCAAGGAGCTGCCACATGTACGCCATGCATGTTCTTCCACCAGCTTTAATCTCGGCCATTCATTCCACATTCATCCAAGAGCCTACATATTGCCGCCCACATGCCTCATCTTGGCCACCCATCATCTGCCTCATCTCGACCGTCCATCACCCCTACTCATCATCACCTAGGTTTATAAATTTCCATGGTTAGATGCATTGAAAAACAACTTTGACGAGATTAATATATTACTATTTTCCCTCCCCTGTGAGGAAATTCTGACTCCGTCGAGCGGCCGCCCCTGATCTTCTAATCTGAGAGGAAGTAGAGGACTTCCTTGTTAGCAAGCTCGTGGTGCTTGAGCTAACTCGTAAGTTTTCCCTTTTCAAACTTCCATTGGGAGTTTGAGCGAGGGAAAACCGAACCATTGCCCGCGATCGGTAGATTTTCTTCGAAAATCTAGAATCCGTGAACCTAACGTTAGATAGTTCCTGGATCCGATCAAAGGTCTACATCTCCTTCCCTGTCATTCTTCGTGGGTTGCTAACATGTACTTCCTTTTGCAGGTCGTCTCGTGTCAGTTTGGTGGCACGATTCGACGGAATAATCGTCGTTTCCCTTTTGGTAGTGCCGAACTCGCTGCCAGGTGCGATTGGCAACCGGTTTGGTTGGGAATTTTCGTCTGCTAGCGCAGACAACTCCAGCCTGGAATTGCACTCTAGGTGTAATTTCAGAGTGGTGGGGACACTCTAAATTGCTACGGATTTTGAGAGATGCTGTTGGTGGCTGGCTGTCAATGGTTGGCTGTCGGTGGTTAGAGAATTAATGCATTTGGAGAATAAAAGACAAGGAATTGATGGAAGAGGGAGTAATTAGCAGTATGCTTCTGGTGAGTTGGGCAGAGAGCAGAATTTCTCTCTGGAGGTTGAGGATGGCAGAAGGAACTTGAGCTGCTGAGGAGAGCTTTGGCCGAGAGCTTCTAAGGGTGAGTTACTTTCTCTGTTATTTTGATTATTTGGTTTTTGTTTTTTGGTGATGATGCAGTTAAGGATTTCTAAACTTGTTACTTGTAGAAATAATTTGTAGTTGTTAAGTACAACCTTGGAATTGGTTTAAGTGGTGATACGTTGGAGTATTTCAAGTATGCTCTGTAGTTTTGAACTGTAATGAGCTAGTTAGGTCTAAAGCATGTTAAGTATATGTTACAAATGGATGGGTGGAGGTAGGAAACGTTAATCTCGTGGATGTTACATGAAATGGACTAGCCTCAATGTTATGTTCTCCATCAGAGCTATTATAACTATTATAACTGTTAAATGGTGGTTAAGTTGTAAACAATAGAAGCGGTTAAATAATTGGGTGTTAATTGGGAGGACTTAGGATTTAGGTCATAAAAGTAGGTTATTAATATGTGATATTAATGACAAGTTATTCAATGATTGTGAAGATATCGGAAAAGGAAAAAAGGATAGCGATTAAGTACGAATGCGCAATAAAGTTTGGAGGTAAGGAAATAGGGATGTCTTGGCCAGAAAAGGCCCTACACCACAAGTAGAGTGCGTGAGTTTGGAGGTGTCTAGTTCTTTAAATGTCTTGTTAAATGCTCTACTTTGTAGGTGTTAAACTCTTTCGTTACTTTACTTGCTTGTTCTTACGTGAATAAATATGATTGTTGGAAAATGTTATTGCTTGGATAGATAAGTTTAGCCTGAAAGTATGGAGGAGTAGAAAGATCATCGAGAATGACATGTTCTTTATGATTTACTGACTGTTTAGCTTACATGTTGTGTATTTCCTTAAGTTCATCTTTCCTTGCTGTTAATTGTTCTGTCTTTATTTGAGTTACAAGTATAATTTGATTAAACGTGTTTGATCCGACGTTTGATTTACTAAGAATGTTTACTTAAGCATGTAAATGATTAAGAATAATATAAGCATGTTAATCAGTTAGTTTAACCAATTTAGTTGCATGTTAATCGATAAATGATAATCCATTTAGTATGCTAATCACTTTAGTTAAAAGATAATCAATTGAGCATGTTAATCAACTAAAGTGATTAGGATTAGAGTAATTAATTAGAATCTTTGTACATTCATAAAGTAAATTTTGAGTATAATTAATTGACTAGAACCCTAAAATATTAATTATAATGACCTCCATGAGCATGCTAATTAACTAGGTTAATTAACTAAATGTGATTTCTTAGTGAGCATGAAGATAATAAATTGTAAGCATATAAATTGAGTAGGTTAACTGATGAGTATATTAATTAACTAATTAATTAGAATAAAATTGGAGCATGCTAATTAACTAGGTTAATTAACTAAATGTGATTTCTTAGTGAGCATGAAGATGATAAATTGTAATCATGTAAATTGACTAGGTTAACTGATGAGTATGTTAATTAACTAATTAATTAGAATGAAATTGGAGCATGCAAATTAACTTAGACAACTTATTAAAATGTTAGTTCTACTTGAGCATGTAATAAACTAGGCTAATATTAATAGGTTATTCCTTCTTATTAATATTTTGTGTATTTCTCTTTACCGTACTTTCCTTTAATATAATTATATTGTCTTTGCTGCATTTTCTTTTATTGCTTTACTTTACTAAAGAATGATGGAAAGATAAAAGAAAGAGGAACTAAGTATGAAGGAAGTTAAGAGTTTCATTGGCTAAGTGAATGAATGCTTTCGTTATTGTTTTATTGCTTACGATCTTGATTTCGATTATATGTCCTTAGTATGTTATTTTATGCTAAATCAAAGTATGATTAGTTAAGTATGATAAAAGCATGTACTACATAGAAACATGTTAAATTAATTAGATAACTGATTAGAATAATTGCTTAGAAAGATAAACGTAGGAAGCATGTAAATGGACTAGGAAAAGTTGCTCTTTCTATTGAATTTGAAGCATGTTAGCACGTTTTGATTGTTGTATTCACTGTTGAATTCACTACTGTTTTGTAAATGATTCCGTGAATCTTCAAATATGTTAGAAGCATGTTAAAATAGTCAATTCTTGTACTGCCATGTTCTATAAATTCAAATTGTATTTCTTGTTTGAATCTCTTGCCTTACTAGTTATTTATTCTCATTCAATTTCCGTAATTCCATGTTAATTGCTATTCCTTATTGTTGTTCTTTCTATTGTTATGAACTGTTGTGATTCTTTCCCTAAGGTATTGTTACGTTTATAATAATAGAAACAAATAGGGAGTATTACCTAGAGACAAATAGGGAGTATTACCTAGAGACAAATAGGAAGTATTACTACGGGGTGAGTACTCATAAATACAACGTGAGGAAAAACGAATGAACGAAATGAAAGAACGATGATGAAACGATGATGAAATGATGATGAAATGATAATGAAATGGGAATTAAAGAATGGAAGGGCAGTGCGGGTTTAATCAGGTAGCTGGCCAGGTCTCCTCCCTATTCGGGTATGGGACCAGCTACCCTAAGTGGTTAATATCCGATAGGCTACTCCCTATCCCCAGGGTTTCTTTAATTCAACTCAATGTACGAGTAATGAACGAAATAATGAACGAACGCTACAGAACGTAAAGAAAGATTTGGTTTGGACCGACATCTATTCCAAGGAAACTAAAGAGTGGTGTATGTGTATATATATATATATATATATATATGATTATTTTACCTCATTTCCTTACTAAGCCTTTAGGCTTACAGTTACTTGTAGTGTAGGTATAGGTACTAGTACGAGGAAAGAAACACACAGGCTTAGGAGTAAATGAGAAAGACGAGGAACAATTAATAAAGCAAGGATGAAGGATTTGCATGTGCGAGACTCATGGCTGGCCAGACTTAAATGAAAAGAGAAAACAATTGTAATTGAAATTATATTTAATTGTTTCATTCCTTTTATTGAGTTCTTTCATTAGATTATTTACACTTCGCAACATTTTAAAATAATTGATTGTTATAAAGCTTCCGCACTTTCCCGATTCGTTTTCAGAATGAGTTTTAAGAAGGGTCAGTAGCGATCCGGCTTTAGCGTCGCGCTCTAATTTCTTTTTGTAAAGAGTTTTGAAAAATTTAAATTTCTCGCATTTTCAAAGAATTACGACAATTCGAGTCGTTACATAGGTTCCTCCAACTTCCAGCTCAATATACGAGTAATGAATGAACGAATAAAACGAAATTAAAAGATTGGTTTGGGGTGGACCCATTCCAAGTAAACTAAAGAGAGACATGATCATATTGCATAATCCCTTTCCTTACTAAGCCTTTGGGGTTACAGTTTACTGGTAGTGTAGGTATACGTGTATGACGAGAAGAACGACGAACAAAACACAAAGCAGTTGATGAAGGATTTACACGGGTAGAAATTGTGGCTAGTCAGGCTAAATATGAGTTAAGTAATTTGTAAAATGTAACGATTTACTTAGCATGTTTTAATTAGAATATTTTCGCTTCCCCTATGTTTTAAATAAATTATTATTGCTTCGGCTATGTTTTGATAAACGATTTTCATAACGAATGTAATGAATGGATTTTGACAGTTCAGTTTTAGTACTCGGATTATGAAGGATTTTAGTTGTCTTACAAAAGTTTTAAATTTTGCGTATTTTAAAAGGTTATGAAAAACCGGTCGTCACATTTATACATACTGTTGTTAAATTCCTGCAAATATTTTTTTTACTGCAATTGATGGTGATAGTCGAGATGAAAACGAAATAAGTGAATGATAAATGGTTATGTGAAGTCTAGAAATGAGTTTAGAGTTCTATGTTGTTTTCAAGTGTTACTTGTGGTTTAGTTATTAACTACAAGTCGTCATATTTTTATTATTGCTTACTTTCTGATTAGCTATTAACTACAACATGTTTAATTAACTAAGTAGACCTGAGCATGTTTAATTAACTAATTAATTAACTAGTCTTTAAATAACAGATTCGAGCATGTTTAGCTAGTTGTTTAATTAATAACTAATCCTTAAGCATGTTAATTTACTAACTAGTATAGCGTGTTAATTAACTAGCTAAGCATGTTTAAATTACATGATTATTTCTTGATGCATGTCAACTAACTAGAGCAATTAACTAACTTAACTAGAGTAGACTTGAGCATGTATAATTAACTAGTTTAATAATCAAAGCATGTTTAATTAATTCGCATTCCAATTTACTAGCATGTCTAACTTATCGAGCATGTTGATTAACTAACTGGATGAGCATGTCAATCAACTAAGGGAGCATGTTTAAGTAACTTAATCAATTCTTGATAAATAACAATTAATTAGAGTAGTTAACTAACTAGGATAATTAATTAGCCAAGTATGTTAATCAACTATTAATATTGAGCATGTAAATTGACTAATAAGTGACTAGTTAGCATGTTTTTACACGCATGTTTAAATTAACCAATTAGCGAACTAGCATGATTGAATTGCAACATGATTAATTAGTGTGAGTAAATTCATTAGCAGCATGTTAATTAACTAGAGTAATTGCACATGACTAGACAAGCATATTCAATTAACTGGCGATGCATGCTTAACCTACTAAACCATTCTTGAGCACGTAATGAACTAGATTAATACTAACATGTTATTCTTAATTGCCTAGGATAACTGATTAGAATAATCACCTAGAATAATAAATGTAGGAAGCATGTAAAATGACTAAGAAATTAACTAGGATAATTAGCACGCCAATTAATAGTATGTTCGATTTCTCTCTCGATTATTATTGTGTTCTATTAATCTGAGTATGTTTTCCTTGTTTCAATTCATTATAGATTGTTCTGATATTGGTGTTCAATTCCTGTAATTTCTTATTGAGTGCGTTCGTTGTTTGATTTCCTTCTATGCTTTGCTGTTTACAATTCAATATTATAATTATTCTTTATGTGCGCTTTCGCTTTCGGTTATTCATTATATGAGCAATTTTAATTACAGTTACTTCTATTTCAATGTGCACTTCGATTTCTGTTAATGTTATGTTATAAAGCATCGTGCATCACGTTAGGTTGAGAATGTATGGTCATGCATCATGCTAATAGAAACAACTAGGGAGTGCCACCTTGGGGTGGCACTCGCCCATGCATAAGTGAGGTAAACTGTTAAGAAAAGGAAGAAAAAAAGGGAGTTGGCGGCAGATGGGTAGCGGGTCTAGTCTGCAACTAGGCGAAGCCCCTCCCTTATAGGGTACGAAAATTCTAGTTGCAAGCAAAAGGTTAGCTTCGATCTATTATACTATTGCACGAGAAAATCCCCCAATCTCCAACTCAAAGTACGAGTAGCGAGCGAAAGGATTAAAGTAAAGTAATAAACGAGTAAATGGCTTAATAAAAAGATTAGTTTGGGTGGCCCCCATTCCAAAGAGGACTAAAGAGAGACATATCATATTGCATTAACCCTTTTCCTTGCTAAGCCTTTGGGCTTACAGTTACTTGTGGTGTAGGTGTAGGTACGTGTATGTGAAAACAAATGAACCGAATTAGGAGTCAATGCAAAAATGAAGAACAAATAATAAAATCTAGAGATGAAGGATTTGCACGTGCGAGGGAGCCCGTGGCTGGCCAGGCTGAAGAGAGTAAAATAAGGAACGCTTGTAATTAAATTAAATTTTATTGTTTTGTAATTACTAGTCAAACTATTTACGCTTCCGCAATGTTTTAAATAAACGGTTTTATAACGCTTCCGCATTTTATTAATTGGATTTACAATATTAGTTTAACGAAAGGTTGGTAGCGGTCCGATTTGGACACACTCTGATATTTGTTTTAAAAGAGATTTCAATGGTCTTAGCGAAATTTCAAATTTTAACACATTTTTAAGGATTACGAAAAAACAGGTCATTACACTAATGGCCCCCTCTTAGCCAATACTAGAGGCATAAGGCATGACACATTCTCTATATCGTTAAACATGTGTGAAGATGAATTGTTGATCTCCAAATTCAATATCGGGTTTGGAAAGACAGACTTTTCTTCACTTTCTTCTTCAAGAGTGAGTGTCAAAGGAAGCATCTTCTCTTTATATACATTCAACTTCAGAGGTTTCTTCTTCTGAGAAATCTTCTCCTAAAGATTCTTCAACCATTCTATCAGACCTTGTGTTTGCAAAGGTTGAGGGCATGCATACCTTTTGTCTCCATGATACTATCAAGTTGATAATAAATATTTTTCAGAGTGGCTTCTATATCCATGAGTAGGGCTTGTAGACTTTGTGAAGGAGTAGATCCTTTCCACTTCTTCCTTTGTTCTGGTTCACAGTCTCTCAATGGTGACAAATACAAAAGTGAACAAAAATATTTTGGAGCATACCTCATTTTCATGAATCTTTTCATTTGGTCTCAAGTGTTTATAGCCTCATCTCCATATCATCTTCTATTAATATTAAAGTTTGTCCATCACAATGAAGTTTGACCTCTAAGTCTCGAAAAAACAAGTTTCACTTTGGTCTTATCTGAAAGATAGCAACTTAAAAAAATCTCATCAATCTCTTCTTCCCACTCTATATAATCATCTTTCCAATTTGCACCTCTAAAAGATGGAATACAAGTGTTTAAGTTTTTCTCTTCCACAAGGTTATCCCTAGCATAAATACAGCTTCTAGTCATCAAGTAGAAAAGAGAAAAACTCACGAATAAAGGACGGGTAGAATCGAAATAGGTTCTAATACCAAATGAAACACTTTGAGGGACTTTAGTAAACAAGCGGTTGACCAGTAGCAAAATTTCGGTCGATCGAAAAATAAACATTTTCAAATTAAACGCTTCTAGGCGAGTTACAGTTGACCGAATGCTGGATGCAGTCGACTAAAAACGTAAATTGAGGAAAAATGTCTGCCTCTAGATGATTTGCGGTCGATCGGAGGAGTAATAGCGGTTGATCGGATAGGATGGTTTAGGAAATCCGAAGGTCTCCCAAGAAATTTCAAAACGTGGGTTCAAAATTCACAAACTATCCAGTCCTGTTGACCTCTATTACTCATTCGGTCGACCGCAAATCAACCAGAGGCATGCATTTTTTGATGATTTATGTTTCCGGTTGTCCGCACCCAACATTCGGTCGACCGCAATTCGCCCATAAACATTTAATTTGAAATTGTTTATTTTTTGGTCAACCAAAATTCTGCTACTGGTCAACTGCTTGCTTCCTAAAGTTCCCGAAGCGTGTCATTTCCACATTGAAAAACTATTTCTATTAAATTATTTGATTACAACTTTATCAATCATAATAACATTTGACGATAGTATCTCCATATGTTATGCTCTATTTTTTTTTATTTTTGATAGTTGTTGGTCTATTACTACTATTCATAACACAATTATCTTTCTGCAATAACAACTTCAAATCTGATTTCCACAATGAAAAACAATGACTCTTAAATATTTCTATTTCAACTCTTCTAGTGATAATAATATAGCATTTAACCCGCTTGTTGAAAAACAACGACGATACGAAAAATGATAGTAGATAGGTACAAAAAACGATAGTAGTTAGGTGTTGAAAATTAACATGAATATTTTTCTGCCTCGTTAAAATATAGCAAACAGAAGTAAAAGAAATAATAAAAATAAATAATATAAAGAATTTTTACATAGAAACTTAAACTATGAAAAATCACAAAAATCGATATCACTGTAAAAAAATATAATTATAATATTTTTCTAGATAATAATTTTAAAAAATATGCATTAAGAGAAATTTAGTATTTTTAGAACCACAGGGTACACAAAAACACGTCACTAATTTTTAGTTACTCTTTCTCCCAAATATTTCTCTCTTATATTTTTTTTTATATATTATTTTCATATGCGGAATTCATGTGAGAAGCATTTGTTTTTAGAGAAAGTTTAAGGGAAGAAAACAAAATCCATTTAAATAAAACTGCAGAGCCCCTTCTCCAATGTCTAGAGGTGCCATTACTTTTGAGATTTGTTTTTTTTTTTTTTGATTTATTAGTTATTTGACCCTCATCATTAAGAAGGACACTTACCCAATAGCTATAGCCAACATCTTAGAGAGTTGAGAAATAAATGTGAATAATACTGATCAGAATAATTCTCAGAAAAGAATGCACTTGGCAATCTCTTTATACGGAATTGCTTTTCCAAGTAAGTTTCCAAGAAAGCCTAGAGGAGTCACAAATGATCCCACTTAAAATCTTGTCTCCATAGACAGAGCTTACTTATATAGTACAATTACACCACTAACCGGTATGAAGAGCTATAGTAGATGTCGTCCAAAAATATCAAGAATATTTTTCCTACACTATTACAATTTAACAATCAAGAAGTAAGAGAAATAATAGCGAAAATAGACAACGAGAATTTTACATGGAAATCCAAATTGGAAAAAAAAAATCACGGGGACCGATTCTAGAAAGATCTCACTATGAAAAATAGGATTTACAATATTCTTCTAGAAACCGAATATTATAGAGAATATTCACTAAGAGAAAAATCTCTCACTTTTAGATTTCACAATATGCACAAAAATACTCCACCTATTTTTCATGCATATTTTATTTTCTCTCCCTAAAAAATCCACTCTATTTTCTTTCATTCCTTTTTTCTCTTTTCTTCATTTTTGGATGCAATTAGAAGACGGAGGAGTCTCCTATTTATAGGAAAAATTGTGCAAGCAACCTTCAACTTCTATCCACTACATTGAACGAAAACATTCAATGTGGTAGGTTTGTGTGGGATCCCTTGTCACAAGGGAGGGATCCTACATCACTAAACATCTCTGATCTAGTCTAATCCCAATATTTCAAGCTTTGTAGAACAATGTTTTCTTGAGTATAATGCTTGTGGTTGAGAATATGTTAACGGATGTTACTATGATATGGGCAGTGGCAGCTACCTGCAGTGAAGAAAGGAAATGATACGCCTAGAAATCTTCACATTGCTCTAAATGACTTAAATGTATTGGGCTCGGCCCATATTTTAGAGTTGAGACTATAAAAGGGGATTTTCTACCTAATTAAACCCTTGAGTGATAACAAAAAGAAAAAGAAGAAAAGAGAGAAACAAAAAGGAATTTTCAGATTTTTTAGGAGCAGCTAGAAACAAATTCATTTTTCTCAAGATTCACCGTTGGCTCATCTTGCAATTTTGACCGTTGGTTTGTGACATACGGAGGTACATTCTGAACGGTGGAGATCGTATTTTGTGCTTTCTAAGACTGTCGGGTATGGTAAAAACGGGACTGCTATTTTGTACCCAATATTTATCTTCTTTTAATTTTTGTTGTCTTCCAAGATTATTGTTCAGTCTTGATGATATTGTTGTATTTCTCTAGTTTTATGATTTAGGGAGAACTTTGGTTGTACCCATTATTTGTGATTTAGTGGAAGGTTTAATTAAGTGGCCTACAGGTTCTATGGTTTTTTACTCTCTACTCAGAGGGTTTTTCACACTGAAAATTAGTGTTTCTAATTTCATTATTTTTGGGTAATCTATTGATTGATTTGTTATGCTTATTTGATTACACAAAGAGAGAAAAAAAAAATTTTTATTCTATTGTGCATTCTCGGTGTCGAGAGTTGATATTGGGCTTTTTATCAACAAGTGGTATCAAAGCACCATGTTGTTTTGGTGGTTATTCTTGTGCTCGTCAAATAGAGTAATCTATGATTAAGCTCACGGCTGCCAATTACCCGATTTGGAAGTCATGAATGGAAGATCTATTATGTTGTCTAGATTATGAAGACATGTTTTTGGGAGACGAGAGTAAACCAAATAAGACGTCTGAAAAAGATTGGTCCTAGTTGAACAGGAAAGCCATTGGCAAATTCCAAAGTAGGTCGATAATAGTGTTTATCAACATGTTGCCAATGAGACAAATGCCAGAAAGGTTTGGGAGACTCTAAGGGAGTTGTGTGAAAAGAAGAATGCGTAGAATAATGCTTTTCTTTTTAGTAAATTGATGTATCTTTGATACATAGATGGAACTCCAGTTTCTAATCACTTGAATGTTTTTTAGGGAATTCTGAATTAGTTGGTAGCACTTGACATGATGCTAGATGATGAGATACATGCTTTGTATTTGATTAGTTCATTATCTAATAGTTGGGAAACTCTTGTTGTTTCTCTTAGCAATTTCGCTCCACATGGTGTTCTCACTTTGAAGATGGTGAAAGAAAGCATGTTGAATGAAGAAAACAGAAGAAAGGAGTGAGGGATAACTGCATAGAGTCAGGTGTTTGTTTCAGAGAGATGAGGTAGAAGCAAGAATAAGAATCAGAAGAGTCGTGACATTAATGATAGATCACGAGGGAAGTCTCAGACAAGGAATGACTTCATATGTTTCCACTATGACAAGCCAGGGCATAATAAATCGTAGTGTAGAAAATTGTTGAGAGAACAAAAACACAATTAGAAAGATGAAGGGAAGATAGATGATGTCAATACAGCAGCAGCTACAGATGGAGATGTGACTATTATCTATGATGATAGAAGTATTAACCTCATATGTCAGGATCCTTGTTAGGTAGTAGATTTTGGTGCTTCATACCATGTTACTTCTCAGCATGATGTATTTTCTACCTACAGTGATGGTGAGTTTGGTCATATGAAGATGGAGAACAATGCAGAGTATAGGATAGTAGGCATGGGGGATGTCTTCATGAATACTGATGACGGATGTTGATTGCGTCTGAAGAATGTGAGGCATGTTCTTGATATTCGTATAAATTTGTTCTCCACTGGTATACTTCATGGTGAGGAATATCATAGCAACTTTGGTGAAAGTAAGTGGAAGTTCACTAAGGGGTCGTTGGTGGTCGTCAGAGGAAAGAAACACAATTTTTTTTATTTGGTGCAGGCTACGTCTTTCGTGGGAGAAGTTAATTTGGTTGATGACTCGTCTACTCAATTATAGCATATGCGGCTAGGACACATAAATAAAAATGGTATACAAAAAATTTCTCAAAAATAGATAATTCCTAATTTGAAGTCTACGGAGGTAGAGTTATGCATTCATTGTTTGGTTGGTAAACAACAAAGGGTTGCTTTGAAGACTTCGCCTCCATCTAAAAGAACTAATGTGCTAGATTTGGTGCATATTGATATCTGCATTATGGACACTACGAGTCTTGGTGGGTCTCGTTATTATATTATCTTTATTGATGATCATTCCTGAAAGGTATGAGCTTATGCTTTGATAACTAAATATCAAACTTTAGGTTTCTTTAAACTTTTCCAGGTGTCAGTTGAGAGAGAAACTAGCAAGAAAGTAAAATGTGTCCACTCAGATAATGGTGGTGAATATAGAGGGCCATTTGAGGAGTATTATAGAACTCATATGATCAAGTTTAAGAAAACAGAGCCAAAAACACCCCAGCACAATAGAGTTACAGAGAGGATGAATCACACGATTAATGACAAGATTTGTTGTATGCTCTCTCATGAAAAGCTACTAAGGTCTTTTTGGGGGGAGGTAATGAGATTGACAATTGGCTTCGTAAATCTTTTACCTTCAGTTCCTTTGAATCATGAAATACCTTAGAGGGTGTGGTTAGGGAAAGATATTCATATGGGCACTTGAAAGTTTTGGGCTGTAGGGCTTTTATGCATATCTCTATAGATAAGATATCTAAACTTGACTATAAAACGAGGCAATGCATTTTCATTGGATACAGTCATGAGGAGTCTGGGTACAGATTTTGGGATCCGATCAACAAGAAAGTTATCAGAAGTAGAGATACAGTTTTTTTGGAAGATCAAACCATTGCAGACTTTGATAAGACAGAGAAACCAGAGTCTAGCAGTGAAGAGCAAGTTGACTCAAGTATGGTTCATCCACCTACACTGCCTATTAATGATAATAGAGATACACAAACAAATGATCATCTTCTAGTTAATAATGAATCAGTTGAAGAGAACTTAGTAGAGCCACCGGTTGAGCCTCAATTGAGAAGTTTCACTAGAGATAGGGAACCTTCTAGTCTGTCGCATGAAAAGAAAAATGAGTGGTTGTATGCAATGCAAGATGAGATGAAGTCCTTGCATGAAAACAACACTTATGACTTGGTGAAACTACCGTAGGGAAAGAGAGCTTTGAAAAACAAGGGGGTGTTTAGATTGAAGTCAGACGAAAATAGCTTACAACCAAGGTATAAGGCAAGACTAGTTGTGAGAGGATTTAGTCAGACAAAAAGTGTTGACTTTGATGAGATTTTCTCGCCTATTGTGAAGATGAGTTCAATCCGAGTTGTTTTGGGACTTGCCGCTAGTTTTGACTTGGAGGTAGAACAACTTGATGTGAAGACAGCTTTCCCCCATGAAGATTTAGAGTGGAGCGGCCCGAAGGCTTTAGAGCTAAAGGAAAAGAAGATCTTGTTTGCAGATTGAGAATGTGATGACTCGATTTTTCATAACCTTTTAAAAATACGTGAAATTTAAAACTTTTGTAAGACAATTCATAATTAAATCAGAGTGCTAAAACCGAACCATCAAAATCCCTTTTTTACATTTGTCACGAAAATCGTTTATCAAAATATAGCGAAAGCATAAATGATTTATTTAAAACATAGCAGAAGCGAAAACATTCTATTTAAGGAATACTAAGTAAATCGTTATGTTTTACAAAAAAAAAATTCCTCTTCTTTTAACCTGACCAGCCACAAGATTTGCTTGTGTAAATCCTTCATCAATTGCTTCATATTTTGTTCATCATTTTTTCTCGTGTATATACATGTACCTACACCACAAGTAAACTGTAATACCAAAGACTTAGTAAGGAAAGGAAATATGCAATATGATCATGCCTCTCTTTAGTTCACTTGGAATGGGTGCCGTCCCAAACCAATCTTTCATTACGTTCATTCATTCATAACTTGTACATCGAGCCGGAAGTTGAAGGAACCCATGTGTGATGGTATAGTTTGATCGGCTTCTAGCCTCCTGTGTGCAAACTAGTCCCTTTCCCAACAAGATAGGGGTGTAACCTAGCTGCCAGACTAGATCCAAACTACCCATCCGCCCCCAGCTTCCCATCATTCATCATCGTTCATTTCATTTATTCATTTTCCTCACATCATGCATGTGAGTACCACCCCAAAGTGGCACTCACTACTTGTTTCTATTATCATGATGCATGTTGACACAATATAAAGAGAATGATAATTAAACAATGAAGATCAAGAATAACACTATTTGAAAGCCAATATAGAAACGAATTGAAAGCAACATATGACATGTTTGATTCTATTGAACATGACAATAAAGATATGGCAAGGTGAATGATAAACATGCTCAACAAACATGCTTAGAAATTATCTACATAATCATGCTTAGTAAACACATAATGGAAACATACGTAATGTATATAATCACAGAATAATACACTAAGCTAATTATGTGTGGTCATCTAACAAAACCAAACCTAAGCATGCTTAACAAACAATTACTGAAAATGTACTTAATTTATAATTACATGATAATAAACTAACTAATTATGCATACTTATCTAAACTATCAATTATATGGGAATATGCTCAGACAATAGAAAACGGAACATGCTTAACAATGGATTACAACTATAACATGCTAATTAAATTATATTAACTAAGCATGCTCGGATTACTTAAAGGAACTCAAATGTAGATTACATTCTAATTGATTGATCATGTTTTTATTCAAATTGATTAAACATGATCTTATTCAATTAATTAAACATGCAAGGAATTCCATATATTTAAACATGCTCGGTCTAGTTAAATATGTTAAACATGCTTATACAATTATTATCCTAAGTAATCTACACATGTTTGATTAACGAAATGAAGTAAGCATTAACAACTAAAAAGCTACAGCGAATAACACTTCGAATTATATAGGAAACTACAGCAAGTAAATATAATAAATTGTACAAAACAAAAATGAAATCTCTATTCATTCATAACCATACGTACACATCATATCATCCTCCATTTCCATATTCTATCCTACAACTTAACGTCATCGATTATTATTCATTCATTACACTTCCATTAAAGTAAACATTTGCAATAAAAGACAATAATTATATTTCCTAACTAGTACCAAGAAGTAATATTATTATGAGCTAGATTTCAATATGCTAAACTAATCTATCTATGCATGCTTGTCTAAATAAAACAGAATGTAAACATGCTTATTAAATCATATACGGAAATCTACTTAACGAATTACAATTAGAATCATGCTTGACATCTTAATATAACAAGAAACGTGCTAAACAAATTGATGCCAACTAAATTCAGAAGATTTATAGCTCCTAATCAGATCCAAGAACAACAACATTATAAGCTAGATTTCATAATGCTAAAATAATCTATCTACACATGCTTATTTGAATAAAACAGAACATAGACATAATTAATAAATTGAAATGAGTCAATAACTGAATTGGCCTAAACATGCTCGGATTTAAGAGATCTACAGTAAGCAAACCAATAATTACAAGTACTAAGAAATAATCACAGCAAGTAAAACATTTCACAAAACCGAATCATGACTTATGCAGTTCATAACTCATTCATGCTTATCACATCATCCTACAACCTCCCATTCATCATACATTCCATCCTTAGACATTCCATTTCAACATTCATAATAAGGATATGTCATAAAATTAAAAAACACAACAATAAGATATTAACAAAGGAATTTCGCAAAGAATTAACAGCAATACATCTAGCACAACACACACTACTTGTGGGTAGGGCCTCCACTGGCCAAGACTTAACCCAATTCCTTACCTCTATTGAAGAATTTATTTCACGGATAGCAATGGCGGAAATTGATAACTCCTCCGCCTAGAAGAAGTACATGATCACTCTACCTCCGAAATCTTCCTAGGACGAACTTACCACTCTGAAATCTCACAACCCATAAGAAAGTCTCTCATTCCAATGGAACACTCTCTCACTGGAAATGAAATCTCTCTCCCTAGAAGGAGGCTCCAGTCAAGGTTTAAAAGATGAAATTTTACCTGGAGGAACCGATGTGTACCAATCAGAGAGGAGGGATGTGCGAAAATGGGGCAATATGATTCGATCGTGGGAGAATCGTATCTCTAGAGTTGATTTCGTGGCTGCCATTTCAAGTTTTAATCCCTAAATTTTGTTATTTTAAATTTATTCTTCGCAAAACTGGGGACTTTCGGATGAGACCTTGCGTCTGCACCCCGTCCTCACTGCGTCCGAAATAGTACCCAAAATTGGTATAGATTTAATTTAGTTATAACCGAATTCGTCCTTAATCATCCTCACTTCATCCGAATGTGACATTCGGATGCAAGACCTCGTCCGCATATATCCTTTGCATCATCTGAATGTACTCGATTTTGTACAGATTCAATGCGGACGCATCCCGATCTCATTCGCATTCGTCCGCATTCGTCCAAAATTGTCCAAGAATTGTACAAATTCAAAATGAACACATCCCGTTCTCATCCGCATTTGTCCGCCACCGTCTGAATGTACCCAGTTTGCAACAGAGTTAGGTGAGTATGCGAGATCCTAGTCCTTACATCGTCCCAAGGTTCAGGGACGCCTAGCAGTGCACTTGCGGACGCCATTCTTTGTCCTAGAGGCGTCGGCATTTGTCCTGAACAGTCCAGAACAACATTTTCTTAAGTTTTCCTTACTTAAATTTTGTCTCGTAATATTTTCCCGCTTCCAATTAAATCTTAACTATGCCCTAATAAATTTCTCAAGCTATAGTCTACGATTACGTCCTTGGTAACACTCCGACGATTATCCAATAAATTCAATATTGCCAATTACCCTTCAATTTTACTTATTAATTTCTGACATATAAAAGGTCAGGGTGTTATAGAGAAAGAGTGTATACGCCCGTAACAATCGCCAAGACAGTGGTACAAAAAGTTCAACACTTTTATAGAAGTGAATGGGTTCAATAAGACTACTTCTGACCATTGTGTTTTTATAAAGAAATTCTCTGACAGTGATTTTGTGATTCTCTTGCTATACGTCGATGACATGTTGATTGTTGGGCATGATACTGCTAAGATAAATAAGTTAAAGAAAATGATTAGTAAATCTTTTACCATGAATGATTTAGATCCGGCTAAGCAAATTCTTAGCATGAAGATTATTCGTGACAGGAAGAAGAACAAATTGTTGTTATCTTAAGAGAGGTACGTAGAGAGAGTTCTTGAGAGATTGAACATGAGCAATGCAAAGTCTGTTTTGTCTCCACTTGTAGGGCATTTTAAGCTGAGCACCAAACAATGTCCTACAAGTGATAATGAGAAGCAAGAGATGAAGAGAGTGCCTTATGCATCTGCAGTGGATCACTTAATGTATGTCATGGTGTGTACAAGACCAGATATTGCTCATGCAGTTAGTGTTATCAGTCATTTTCTTTCTAATTTAAGGAAAGAGCATTGGGCAGCAGTAAAATGGATTCTCAGGTATATCAGAGGCACTTCCAAGGTGTGTTTGTGCTGTGGAAATGGTAAGCTTGTGTTGGATGGTTTCACAGATGCAGATATGGCTGGTGACATGGACTAAAGGAAGTCTACATCAAGGAATTGGTTACTTTTGCAAGGGGAGCTGTTTCATGGCAATCTAAACTACAAGATTGCGTTGCTTTATCTACTACAGAGGCTAAGTATATTGCAATTACAGAAGCTTGTAAAAAATTTTTGTGGATGAAAAAGTTTCTACAAGAATTAGGTCATGAACAACATAAATTTATTTTGTACTGTGACAGCTAGAGTGCAATTTATCTTAGCAAGAATTCTATTTTTCACTCACGTATGAAACATATTGATGTGAGACATCATTGGATTCGCGAAGTGTTGGAAGCAAAGGTGCTACAACTTGAGAAGATTCATACTAGTGAGAATAGATCTGACATGATGACGAAAACCTTGCTTCAAGAGAAGTTTAAAACTTGCAGGCAGAAAGCGGACATGCTAGAGCTTGATATATGAATTGAGGGGGAGATTCGTTAGGGCTCGACCCATATTTTTTGGGCTGAGACTATAAAAGGGGGTTTTGTACCTAATTAAACCGTAGAGTGATAACAACAAGAAAAAGGAGAGAAGAGAAACAATAAGGAATTTTTGGATTTTTCAGCAGCAGTTGGAAACGAATTCATTTTTCTCAAGATTCGACCATGGGATCATCTTGAAATTTTGACAGTTGGTTTGTGACATACAGAGGTACATTCTATACGGTGTAGATCATATTTTGTGTTTTCTAAGATTGTCGAGTAGGGTTAAAATGGGACTATTGTTTTGTATCCTATATTTATCCTCTCTTATTTTTGTTGTATTCTAATATTATTGTACAGTTCTGATGATATTGTTGTATTTTTTTAATTTGATGATCTAGAGAGAACTTTTATTGTACCCATTATTTGTGATATAGTAGAAGATTTAATTAAGTGGTTTACGGGTTTTGTGGTTTTTACTCTCTACTCAAAGAGTTTTCTACGCTAAAAATTGGAGTTGCTAATCTCATTATTTTAAAGTAATTTATTGATTGGTTTACTCTGCCTATTTGAATACACAAAGAGAGAAAAAAATATTTTATTTTACTGCACATTTTTTATATCGAGAATTGATATTGAGTTTTTTCTCAACAAAATGTTGTGGTGCTTGTTTGGCAAATTGCCACAGCAATTGAGGAGTCATTCTTCTGCACAGTAGAGGTTTCCAAGGGATAGTTATTGGTCTCTATTATATAATGTACGTTATAAGCTTGCCATTACTCTTAACTAAAATGCAAGCAAAAATTTGGAGTTTATACTGACTATTTTACTCGTTAATTCACAGGTTGCACGCCATGCCATGATGCTCCATTTGTCAACTATCAAGTATGAGAAATTGGGAAGATGAAAAGCAATCAAAGGATGCAAATAAAAATGAAATATTCTAAGGTCCCACCTGTTGAAGTTCTTTGCTTCGCCCTTTGCTGCAATTTATTCTGTGGAGCAGTTGGCCAATTTCTTGAAGCTGTAATCTACCAACATTCCATAGCAAATGGAGAAGTGACTTGGTATGGTAAAGTTATTGGGACATTGATTGATTTTAACGATTCTTGTGAAGCACTGGTGATTTTGTTTGGGACAGATTTAACTGCTTTTTCTCCTTGAATCAGATGCCTTTCTTCTTCTTCTTCTTCTTCTTCTTCTTCTTCTTCTTTCTAATGCCATCAAACCTGTGCTTCTTCGTTATAAATAACACCAAACTTCGTCCTCAGATTTGTGTCCTTCTCTCCAATCACTTCCAGAAATACCCACTTTGTTGATCATGGAAAATCAACCCCGTCCAGCTCCTGCTCGCCCTTGGCTTCGTTTGGCCTCTATTGCTAGACCAGCCATCGCTCCTCCATCTGCTCCGACTCCGGCTCCGGTTCCGGCTCCTGCTCCAGCTCCAGCTCCAGCTCCGGCTCCTGCTCCGGCACCTGCACTTGCACCTGTGGAGCCCCGTCAGCCTTTGTCTCCACCCACGTTGAGGCCAACGGCTCCACCTACCACGCCAATATCTGAGTCTTCTGAGCCCGCAACACTATTCTCGCCCCCACTTCCACTCGCACCTCCACCTCTACCAGTACTGGCTCCTGTGCCATTGTCTGAACCACCGCCGCCGCCGCCGGCATTTATACCAGGACCGATACCTGAAGCACTACCCTTCAGTCCGGTTGCCAGAGTCTCTACTTCTTCGTCCTCATTGCCTCCGTCTCCTGCCATTAAAGCAGATGTAGGAGCTTCTTCATTGTTGAGCCCTCCAGCCATTAAAGCAGCTTCACCACCATCTACGTCCCTGCCTTCAACCGCTACTTTTTCAGTGCCTCCTTCTCCTAAACCGAGAGTTTCTGCGCCTACTACTCCTCTTCTCAGAGCTTCCACAACTGCAGTCACTGCTCCTGTTCGTGGGCCAGTGACCACCCCTACACCATCTCCGAAATTGGTAAAAACTCCATCAAAAAAGCCATATCAGTCTCCAAAGCCTAAACTCACGGCTCCACCACCTTCTCCGCTGGTTCTTCCAACCTCCCAGTTAAAGCCTGATCAGTCCGAGCCTGAATCAAAGTTCCCACCAGAGCCTGATCAGAAAACAGTGCTCCTCCCTAAGAGTACACCCGAGAAGCCAGCCCAGGATACTAGCTCAGTTGAGCATCATCGGAAGGCTGATCCGGAAGTTTCAAAAAAAGACGAAGAGAAAGAGAAGATGAAGCAGAAAAAGGTAGTGGAGTACGAAAACAAAGGAATGGGGGTCACAACGCTTGCAGGAGAAAACAGGGGAGCTTTCATGGAAATCACAATGACCTCCAATAAACATGAAAATGGAGGACATAATAAACACTATGTGCGCAAAAGGGGCGGCCATCTTGTTGCAGAGGGAAATGGGAGAGAAGAGAAGGTTAGGGAAGACTACAGCAAAATGCCATTCACAGCATTCACTAACAGTAATGTTCAAGGCGTTAACAATTCAATCCTCTTCAATTCTTCTTGCACTCACCACGATCCCGGCGTCCACCTCACCCTCTCCCACACCACCTCCGCCCATGGCAACCGCCAGAAGAACGGCCATCAAAGCTAGACGACGAAGATGAAAGACCCCTTCTTTTTTTTTTTTTTTTTTTTTAACTATACTTTTAATTGGGAGAATGTGGAAGAATAAGATGGAAGTGGTGGGTATGCTGGTCCTCAAGGTGGGGGGCTTCGGACCATCCATGGCTACCACTTGAGGTGGATTATATAGTTTAAGATTGTCCATGTCCTTTGACAATAAAGAACTAAAGAGACAGATCCAAGCTACCAAAATTTAATATACTTACAATTACCATTTATGCCTATTTTTAGGATCACGTACTAATATTTCATTGACTCGATGCTGTCACATGTCGTGCACACACATAAAACACAGATATAGTTAGAAAAATGAGAAGGCGAAGAAGGAGACAACGGAGGGAAAGAATTAGAGAGATGACTGAATCATTCTCATTACTGTAAAAATCATTACCACTAATTGAGATTCCTGAGTCTATAGCAGCCAAACGATGCAGAGCTTTGGGCGAAATTGTTTGAAACTTAAAAGGAGGTAATGTTAAAAATCCGAATAATAAATTAAAAAAGAAAATACAAAACTGGATTTATAGTGGAAAAACTCTATCAAAACACAACAACAAGTTTTGCTACTTGAGCTCCCATGATTTTGTAGAGATCTCAACAGAATTCAAGCAAATGATTGTCGCCCAACATAAACAATTATCTAGTCAGACAGAATCTAACTTACATTTAAAATCAATGAGCATTATACATTTACAAGTAAAGGGTCTTGAGATTCAAAACTAACTTACCTTTGTAAAGAACAGAGTCAGGGAACTACATTAAGACACCGTGGACTAAGGTGGATCAAGCGGCTAGAATCAGTCCATCAGCCTCAACAGGAAGAAGAAGCTTCTTCCATATGCATCCTGTGGATATCACATCTCCTGGTTGGACAATCATCAAAACACCATTATTTTTATGCAGCTTTCCAATTACAGTCACCGGGTCGCCCTCTTGAACATATCTGCAAAACATAACTTCTTAGAGCAAATCCTCAACTTGTTTAGTTTTCTTAGGTTTATTGGCTTAACTCACCCTTCTCTGAGGCGTAGTGGTCGGGGTTCTGTCGAAAGATTTCGATCTTGTAACCATTTTGTAAGAGAAGAAGACACAGGTCTGCATTGTTTTGTCGTGTTGACGAGAGAGCTTTCCTTCACAAGAGGAATTACTTTACAACCGGAACCAGCTTTCACCAAGACTCTAGACCCAGACTTGCTTTCAGTTATGTAGAAATCTGTAGATAATCTCTGACAGAAAAACAGAGCAAGTTTAACCAATTCCATACACATCCCAGATGTTTCGAGCCAAATGTTAACTAGTATAAGTCAAAGATCAGAATAAACACTTCTAAATTCCTTAAAATATGAAGTTTATGTCGTTAAAATCTAGACAATGCAAAGTGCAGAATTCATCCAAAGTAACGTCGCAAAATCATTGTTTCCTCAACCAACAATGATGAAAAGATGGAAACTAAAGAACAGTACGAAAGAAATTAGAGTTAGAGCAGTGCAGAATTGGTATATACTAGGAAGAAAGATGAACTTAGCAATTCAGCCTTGTCATGAATTCAGAGAATTTTGATCACATATGATTAGAATGCAAGGAAATGATCACATAGGCATAGCTAAAAACAGGAAAAAAAACTCTAATATTAATAAATCAATCAAGAGCATCTGAGTCAAGAACAATTTGGAAGTTTTGCATACCTCACAAAATGCTAAACTTGATTCAAAACACCTTGTGTTGAGATTTCGAGCCATGATTGAAAATCTGTTATATTCATACAGTGAAGTAGATGAATAGATACATTTGGAGGCCTTCTCATATGATGATTCCAAAGAAACACTACCGCATGAAGCAAGCTGAGAGAAAATAAATGGTGATTAACATTTAGAACATGCAGCATTCACAAATTTGCTAAGCTCAATGCATGGTCTTTTGATTTTTTGTTTTTGTAGTCAGGCATAACTCCAATTAGGAGACTCAAGAATGACCAATAATAGAGATAGGTATATTATATATATATATATATATATATATAGAGAGAGAGAGAGAGAGAGAGAGAAAGAGAGAGAGAGAGAGAGAGAGGCCCACCCCGGAAATCTTGACGAGCTGACCGTCCGGAGCGACAACAAGGTCGGAGTGAGGGAATGATTGAAGAAAGGCGAAAATGGGAGCTCTCTTGGAGCGGTGGCGGCTGAGGATGTTCCAGAAAATGAAAGATAAAACAAGGGCTAAGAGAAGGAGCAAAGAGAGAAAGAAGACAGCGTTGTGGACGAGAATGAGAATGAAAATGGATACAGAGAAACCCAAAACGAAGAGGGGAATCAGAACGCAAATGGCTACATATGGTATCGGCTTGCAACAGCTTTCTTCCTCCTCCTCCTCCGCCCTCACACTTAGAGCGACACCTGCACTTGTACTCGAGACGTTTAGGTTCCTCATTACATTGATTCCTCTCGCGATGGACACCCAGTCCCAGGCAACCCACAAACAAACTAAATGGGTCGGCGGAGAGGGAGAGACTAGAGAGAGAGAGTTGGGACGAAAGAGAGAACGGTGTCGTTTGAGATGAAAACGACAAAGACAGCTTTTTTTTCTGTGGATACCGCATTGAACAAAACCACTAGTTCGAGAGAAAAGTAGAAGACGACTTAGATCAAAGCATTCTGATAAAGGGTTCACACTCAAAAGCTCTCTTTTTTGTTTCTGGCAAGTTCAAAGCTTTGAGCCTCAACTGTCTTTGTTAATCCAAGTATTCCCTTATTTATTCTCTTACGTACCAGACAGAGTGCTGCTACCCATTCTATGTCTTGTTGTAAAAGTAGTATTTGGTTTAATTTAGAGTTGATTTGAAGTGCATCCTTTCGCTTGCAGACAAGATAACCAAACCAAAGGTGAGATTTTTACAACAGAACAATTTTTTTTAAATACGTAAGTAGTTTTGTTGATACCATTTTCATGCTTTCATTTATGTGGTTTACAATGGTCACTCATGTAAAGTTAAATTTACACGTATAATGTATATACTTGGGGATAAAATTTAAGAGCAATAATCAAATAACTTTATGACAATATTTGAAATGTGAATATATTCAAATAATACAAACTAATTTTTTTAGAATAATAAATACTTATTTTTTAGTAATATTTCCCATACACAATAATAATTTAGTTATCGTAAACAGGGTTGTAACATCCCAATATTTTTAATTATCGGGATATTACAGGTCGTGTTATGAGCGTTAGGCCTACGGGTATTTTAGTGATAAACCATATTTAAATTGCTAAATTAAATCAATTGAAGGGTATTTTAAAACTAACGAATAGGATAGGGTTAAAAATGATAAAAGGGTATATTAATTTAAATTGCTAAATTAAATTAATAATGGGAGATTAATTAGATTTATATTTTTAGGGTACAATTAGTGATAATTAAATTGAGGGATTAAATGAAAGTGATTAATTAAAATAGAAACGGAGGAAAACTTAAAAAGGGATTAAAAATTTAAAAGAAAGAAAATAAGGGGGGAGAAGCAAATGGCCATCGGCCATTTTGCAGAGAGAGAGAGAGAGGGACTCGAAGGAAGAGGGGGAGAGATTGGGATGGAGCGCCGGCAAGCGAACGACGAACGACGACCGAAGGCGACAACGAGCTGCGATGTCCAGGCGAGGCGGCGGCGACGGCACGGTTCGTGGCTAGGGCTCGCGATTTGGGGCTCGAGACCAGAGCTCCTGCCGTGGCATTTTTCGGCGACGAATTGGAGGTATGTTGGTCGGGTTTTCTTCCCCTTCATGTTCTGACGGTCAGGTGTTGGCTAGGGTGATTGGAATCGACAATTTGAGAGGGATGCAGGGAGGTTGGCGTTTCGGCAGAGGAGCCCTTGTGGAGCCCGCGTTTTCGTGATGAATCGTGTCCGGTGTGTTGCAGGGTCCACCTCTCCAGCTAGGTGGCTCTGCCGACACTTGATGGGGAGCACATTCAATGGGATTGGTTGACGAATTGGTGAGGCAGACAGTAGGCAGTTGATAAATTAAAGACGTTGTCGGGTTTTGTCTTTTGGCATGGGCAGATAAATGGAGTATTGAGAGTGAGAGGAGAGGACACAGAGAGCTTCTTTGGATGGTGGAAGGCCGAAAGAGAGTTGGTTGAGAGGTAGAATTGTGATTGGAGGCAGGGGATAACTTGGATGGTCCTGGAGCTGCGGTCTAGAAGCTGGAGTTGGAGCTACTGTTGGAGCTGTCCTTGCCGGAGCTGCCGTGAGCGAGAGTTGGACGTCTTGCTTGGGGTTTCAGTAATGGTAAGGAAAGGGTAGTGTCGGCCTTCTAAGCCCTACCCACGAGTATGTGTGCGTGCGTCGAGTTATGGTTGCTTGATGTTGTCGTTGTTGTTTTGGTTCTTGGCATGTTTTGCTCAGTGACGATGGTAGAGTTTGTGTTTTATATGCTGTTAGTTTAATTCTCTTAGTGTTAGTTTAATTCTATATGATAATCATTGACCTGATTCTTCGTGATAGTTGTTAGATTGGTTCTCCGTGATTTTGTTAGTTTAGTGTTTCGCTATTCAAAGCATGATTTTGTTGTTCCGTTTCATCTTTCTTGCTGCTGTATATTATCTAAGTTAATAGCATGGTTTCGTCATTTTATTTCATGTTTTCGCTGCTGTAAAGTAGTTGTTAAAACACACGTAATGGCCGTTTCGTTTTGCTATTTCTGCTGCTATTTAGCTACTATTATGCTGCTATTTTCCTTGCCGTTCAGGAACATATTTAAACATTCTGTGCCGATAAATTTTCTATTGTAATTTAGTCATTGAAAATCCATGTTTCGCTGCTTTATTCTTGTGATTTCGCTGCTGTTTCGTTAGTATAAAAACATGTTTTAATCAACTTATAAATCTATTCAGAAAATAAATCTAATCGATTTAGTTATTCTATTATTTGATTGATAATATCTTTCCTTACTAAGTCTTTTTAGGCTTACAGTTTACTCGTGATGTAGGTATCTGCAGGAGAAGATAGCGTGCAGATTCGACACAGTTGATAAGCAATTTTACACGCGAGCGGGTTTGTGGTTGGCCAGACTCCAAAAAGCAAAGATAATTGTGTTGTATTTTGATTTAATTAAGTTTTCATAAATTGAAATAAAATGGCGAGTTTATTTCTTTCAATATTTACGCTTCCGCATATGTATTACTCTCGCAATGTTTTTAAGTGTTTTCTAACGGCTGGCTCGCACTCTAATAATCCTTTCATAAATTTTAACGCGTTTTTAAAAGGAATTTACAAAGAAAATCCGGGTCGTTACAAGGGTCGCCTGAGTTGCATTAATATTCCTTACTCTCCTCCACTTCACTCTCTTCGCAGTCAAAGACCCAGCTCCAAAATTCTGAAAATCGGCGTAGAAGATGGTGCTCGGAGCCGAATTGCCATTCCATGGTAACCATCCGGCGGGGTTCCTTTCAAAGCCGTTCTGATGGAAGAACGCCGCGACATTATGATGGAAAGTCAGACGCCATCAAAATGCGTCCATCAGAATGCCGCGACGTTCTTCCATCAGAACTCCGCAGCGGCATCCTGCAGTTTGTTACTGGAAAAAAATTTTATCGCAAAATTGAGGACCTTAAACACTAAAAACCAAGAACCGCGAGAGACTGTGAAGTAGCCATGCATGAAAAACAGAGAGTTTCATGGCTACTTCAAAGTCCTTATGTATATGTTTTATGAATATAATGTTTTTATTAGATTTTTGACCTCTTCAACTTCAAAAGACCATAATTTTGGCTACAGTTATCAGAATCGGCTGCAGAAGGTATCAAATCGAAGATCTCTTAGAGATCTATCACTTATCAAGAGGTTTACCCCATGACCTCCCTTTTTTGGCTCAAAAATCACACCTTTAAGTCCTCAATTTTGTGATCAAAAATTTCTTCAGTAACAAACCGCGAGACGTCGTGGCGGCGTTCTGATGGACGCCACAGCGGCGTCCTAGGAAATCCCAACGTCTCAGTGGCGTCTGAGATGTCGCGGCGTCCCGGCCAAATTTGGTCTTCTTTCCACAGACCACTGTGGCTCCATATCAGCTTCTTAACGGCAAACGTGACAGCGATATTTGCTTTGTCATTTTCCCATACGATAGTGGTTAATTTATTAAAAAATAAATAATAGTGGTTAATTTGTCATTGATCGAAAACCACGATGGTTAATTTGTCATTTTTTTTTATGTTTATTAAAAATATATTCTATGTGGTAGGACCCACCATTAACTCACCACTAAAAATTAAAAATTTTAAAATAGAATTACCTACCTCAAATAAAAAAAAGATTTCTAATGTTTTTTCGGCACTTGAGACTGTCATATGAACCATGGAAAGAGTTGTGATACATAATTTTTAAAAAACCTAACTATTGGATTGTTATTAATATCTAAATTTACCTTGATGATAAAATGACTAAGACGTCATTTTCTGCCAATCAATTTTATACTACTTTATTAGTTATTAAATATTTATATTGATTATTGTATTAGTTGGACAATTAATAGCATGAAGTTATAGAAATATAAGATATTAAGAATTTGGTGAGATGGAAAAAAAAGTGAAGTGGAATATATCGTTGGTGTGGACGACCGGGAAGAGAAGTGTGGTCATCCTAACTTTTATCAGATTGTGGGAAAAAGTTTGGACTCGAGGTGCAGACATTCAGGATGTATGGCCAAAACTTAGATTGCTCTCGACTTATGTTGCAGTTGATTGAAGTTTAAATGAGCGGTAGACCAATCCAAGGAAAAATTGTAATTTAAAACCTTCGGATTATCGTGCGGATTTCCAAGGGAATAAGTAGCAGTCGACCAAACAATTATGGTCACCGAAAGTGTTAGGGTTAAGGTGTCAAGAACACCATTATTACTCCTATAATCTTGATCTTATATAGATTAAGGTGTCATGGGCATGTGAAGGGCGTGAACCAGCTAATGTGTGATGTGCTAGCCTAAGAGACTTTACGCTTGTTTTAATGATGAGTGATTTATTTGTTGATAAGTTATTTATGAATTGAATGAGATTAGTATGTTTATCATTATGTTTATAATTGATCTTCATTGGAAATACCCCTTAATAAGGGTATTAATCTTTCTTAATATGTTTGTTTAAATCCATGTATCATGTATGTTGATTATTGGGACATAGAAGATTGAAAATATGCAAAACTCGAGTATAGGTCGATTGGACGGTCGACCAGAAAGGCTATAGAGAGCCAAACCAGAGGACGCGGTCGACCAGGGATAAACGATGGTTGATCGAAAATTGGACAGAGTCGAGACAATTTCTGAGTTGCACTAAAGCGGTTGACCAAAGTGAAGGAAGCGGTCGACCGGATACACAACAACTATAATGCAACGGTTAGGAAATGGTCGACTGGAAATGTTGAGTGGTCGACTACTATAATTTTCCCACATGACAAAGGGATAAGTGGAAAATTATGAGATTAAATGGAAGGTGTAAGATTACACCTCTTAAGTGGAGAATTATGGGATTAAATGAAATGTGGAAGATTACACCTCTTAAATGGAGAATTAAAATATTAAGAGTGAGATTAGATGGAAGGTGAAAGAATACACTTCTTACGTGGAGAATTATGAGATTGAATGGAAGGTGAAAGAATACACATCTTAAGTGGAGAATTAAAATATTAAGAGTGAGATTAGATGGAAAGTGGAATAATACACTTCTCAAGTGGAGAATTATGGGATGAAATGGAAGGTGGAAGAATACACCTCTTAAGTGCAGAATTAAAATATTAAGACTGAGATTAGAGGAAGGTGGAAGAATATGTTGGCCTAATAGACATTAGGTTATTTGTTTTGATGATGACAGTTTTATTTTATTAATAAGTTGTTTAATTTGAATCGTATAAATACATTATAATTCTTTATTGGAAATACCCTTAAAATGGGAATTTATGTTATTTAACGTGTTTGCTTAAGTCCATGTAGCTTATAGATTGAGTATTGGGACTTAGAAGATTCAAGAAATACAAAAATGGGCGAAAAGGTCGACTACACAATAGAAAAAGGTCGACCAAAATTGGACTGTATGAAGGAAACGGTCGACTGGTTGATCAACCACGAAATGTCCAGATTGTGCAAACTGGCCTGCAATGAAGGGATCAATTGACTGCCCGGTCGACCTAAGGATAGACCTGTACATCGACCTAAAAAATGGCCAAGAGCTCGAAATGCATAATACAAAGGGAGCAGTCAACCGCTAGGGCAGGTTCGGTCGACTGCTGGCAAATATTCGACACTCCTACTAAAGAATATGCTACAGCGGTTAACCACATATAGAGGACCGGTTGACTGCTGGCCACAGAAAAATGCCAGTTTACTCCAACGGTCACAAAATCAAATGATTGAATTCCAATGGCTAGAAAGCGATCGACCGAATGAGAGAGGGTCGATTGCCAAAGCAGTTTTTATAAATAGAGCCACTCCAAAGCTCAATTTAACAAGTGAGAATCACACCGAAACGTTGCCAAACTTCATACTCGTATTCTTACCCATCAAATGAGTTCATAGGCTTAACTCTCTCATTCATCAACTTGAGATTCAATATTTGAGAGTTAAGTTCTAAATTCTATTTTTTATTTTCCACGCTTGTAATCACACAATATAAAGGGTGACGCCCCGCAATAGTCAAAGGCTAGATTGATGCTCGTGAAGATCAATCTAGAGGGTGACCCCATGAGAATAGTCTGTAAAGGTTTGGTTGGCACCCATGAAGCTAATCAATACTAATAGGGGAGGTTAGTGATTAAAGGATCTCCAAGTCAAAAACTTGGAGTGCGGACGCAGACGGGATTTGTCAAACCACGTGAACAAATTGGTGTCAACTCTCTAACTCTTACTCTTTATATTTATGTATTGATAGATTATATATTTGTATTAAATCACTTAGGGTTAGAAAATATTAATATCTCACGAAAAAGTTTAGAACGCCTAATTCACCCCCCTCCCCTCTATAGGTGTGCATATGGTCCGTCAATTCGTATCAGAGCGGGGTTATTAAAACTTTTTATGTGATATTGCATATAATTGCATAAATTTGTTTGATTTCATAAATTGGTTAAATTTTCTTGTAGAACTTTATATGGATAAGGTTGATTGGAATCCTTGGATATTTTTGTATATATATGCATATTATGGATTTCAATATTTTTGTTGAAGGACAATCTATAACTAGACCTCCATTTTTTGATGGCATTCATTATTTATATTGGCGATCTAGGATAGAAATTTTTATGCAATCTATAGATTATAGCCTATGGCAAATTATCGAAAATGGATTTAATAGTATAAATTTGCCTTTTGATTGTGATGAGCACAAATTCAGCTTAAATGCTAAAGTTATTAACATATTATATTGTGCTTTAAGTGGAAGTGAATTTGATAAAGTTCATGCATGTGTTAGTGTTTTCGCTATATGGAGATTACTTGAGCTAATAACACATATATGTTCAATTCAAATTGAAAATGAAGAAAGCACATTTTCTGAAGAAGAGGAAATGGCCATCACATGATTTATGGCTAAGGAAAATGAGGTATACAATTCTTCTAGCGATTCAGATAATTGTGATGATTTTGATGAGGATGTATTAGTAGGTGCTTTTAATGAATTATTTGATCAATACAATGTGCTTAAACAGAAATATAAGTTGTTGGAAAAAGATAATGACAATTTGATGAAAAAGCATGTTGAAATAGTCAAATCTTTTTGAAAATCAAATTGTTGAGTTAAAAAGCATGAAAGATAAATTGAATGCTTCTATTAAATCCTATGTGATTAATGTTAGTGAATTGAAATTGAAAAATGACGAATTGAACTCTATTGTTTTGAAATTCACTAATTGTAGCAAAACTTTGAGTATGCTTTTAGGTTTGCTAAGGGTTACATTTGACAAAGCCAGTATTAGCATGAATCCTTTGTAAGAAAGAAAAATTATGATAATTTTTTTGTTGGTCTTACTATTTGTAATACTTGTAATTGCGTAGGGCATAAATATTTTGTTTGTCCATTGAACTTGAATATTAATTTGAAATCAAATTTTAGTTCTAAATTTATATGGGTTCCTAAATGAACCAAACCTATAACTAATGGACCCAAAAAGATTTGAGTATCAAAGAAACCGATTTGATTGGTTGTAGGTTGGAGGTTCTCCTAAGGAGCTTAATAGAAATGGATAATTGAATATCCTATACATAAAGGGAGAAACCACAAAAGTGTGACTCCAATTCAATAAAGATGAAAATGCTCTCGTGGAGGTACACGATTTCTTTGGTATCATTGGTTATTTTTCTTATTTCTTCATTTGGTTTATCTTGGTTTTAATTGTTATTAATCCAATAAGTGGTATAATAAATTTCATATATTGGAAAATTATTGGAATTTGCTTTTGAATGTCTATAGCTCCCTTTTGGTTTGAAATTGGGTATTGACATAGGGGGAGAAGATAAGTTTATATCTTGAATATTCTTTTTAAAAGTTTAAATGATTTTGATATAACAAATGATATTTTAAAGGGAAGAAATATTACAATTGGTATCAATTTTTTTTAAATTGTCTTCCCTTCATTTTCTTTTGATAATTAAAAAGGGAGAGAAGAAAATAGTTTTAAGTTGATTGAATGTTAAGTTTCCACAATGACTTGATTTGGTATTTTGATAAAGAGGAAAAGAAATTGTATTTCAATTGATAATATAACAATTGGTATCATTTTCATATGCCTTGATTGTTAAGAATACCCAATTTTTTATGTGTAGAGTAAATGTAAAAATGGGGAAATAATTTTTGTTTGAAATATTGACTTGTTGATTTGTTGGTTAATATCTTTGGTATTTTGTCTTCTTCTTATATTCTTGTTGATAATTCTATAGGGGAAGAAGAAATTAAATTGTCTTGATTAATTGAATTGATATTCCTCCAATAATTAATTATATGTTTTAAATATTGACAAAAGGGGAAATCTTTTTATGAATTTGTTTTATATATACCTCCCCATTATTTCTTTTTGATTATGACAAAAAGGGAGAGAAAAATGTATTATTTGTTAAGGTAGCATGTTTGCATGTAATTAAAAGTTAGATACATTGCATAAACTAATGAGGAGAGATCAAATTATGAAATACTATATGCACATGCTTAGGATATGTAATTAAACAACTGAATATGTTTTGTCATCATCAAAAAGGGGAAGATTGTTGGCATAATAGACATTAGGTTATTTGTTTTGATAATGATAGTTTTATTTAATTAATAAATTGTTTAATTGGAATTGTATAAATATGTTATTGTTCTTTATTGGAAATCCCCTTAAAATGGGTATTTATGTTATCTAATGTGTTTGCCTAAGTCCAGTAGCTTATAGATTGAGTATTGGGACCTAGAAGATTCAAGAAATGCAAAAACGGGCGAAAAGGTCGACTGCACAGTGGAAAAGGTAGACCAAAATTGGACTCCATGAAGAAAACAGTCGACTGGTTGATTGATCGCGAAATGTCCAGATTGCACAAATTGGCCTACAATGAAGGGATCGGTCGACCGCCCAGTCAACTGGAGGATCGACATGTGGATCGACCTCAAAAATGGCCAAGAGCTCAGAATGTATAATGCTGCTGGGGTAGGTTCGGTCGACATCTGGCGAATATTCGGCGCTCTTGCTGAAGAATATGCCACAACAGTTAACCACATATAGAGGATCAGTCGACCGCTACCGCTGAAAAATGCCAGTTTCCTCCAATGGTCACAAAATCCAATAGTTGAATTCCAACAGCTAGAAAATGGTTGACCAAAGGAGAGGTGGTCGACCACCATAGTAGTTTTTATAAATAGAGCCACTCCGAAGCTCAATTTAACAAGCGAAAATCACTTTGAAACGTTGCCAAACTTTATACTCGTATTCTCATCCATCAAATGAGTGCATAGACTTAATTCTCTCATTCCTCAACTTGAGATTCAATATTTGAGAGGTAAGTTCTAAGTTCTATTTTCTATTTTCCACGCTTGTAGTCACGCCATATAAAGGGTGACACCCCGCAATAGTCAAAGGCTAGATTGACGCTCGTGAAGATCAATCCAGAGGGTGATGCCTCGCAATAGTCAAAGGCTAGATTGGAGCTCGTGAAGATCAATCTATAGAGTGACGCCCTAAGAATAGTATGCAAAGGTTTGATTGGCACCTAAGAAGCCAATCAATTTTAACCGAGGAGGTTAGTGAGTAAAGGATCTCTAAGTCAAAATCATGGAGCGTGGACGTAGGAGGGGTTTGCTGAACCGCGTGAACAAACCGGTGTCAACTCTCTAACCCTTACTCTTTATATTTATGCATTGATTGATTATATATTATCACTTAGGGTTAGAAATATTAATATCATACGAAAAAGTTTAGAATGCCTAATTCACCCCTCCTCTTTAGGCGTGCATACGATCCGTCAAAATACACCTCTCAAGTGAAAAATCATGGGATTCAATGGAAGGTAGAAGAATACACTCGTAAGTGGAGAATTAAAATATTAAGAGTGAGATTAGATGGAAGGTAAAAGAATACACCTCTTAAGTAGAAAATTATGGGATTAAATAGGTGGAAGAATACACACCCCTTAAGTGGAGAATTTAAATATTAAGAGTGAGATTAGATGGAAAATGGAAGGATACACCTCTTAAAGTGGAGAATAAGAATATTTGAAAGTGCAGAATAAGAATATTTCAAAGTGGAGAATAAGAATAATTGAGTGGGAGGAAGTGGAAATGACTTTTGGTGCTCTATAAATAGAGGTGCAAAAACTCTTCTTCAAGGAGGAGAATTCTTACTCGAGTGGAGAGAAAGTTTAGGGAGAAGAAGTTTCAAGGGAAGGGAAGTTTGCAAGAGAAAAGAGGTAAGAAATGCATGTGTCATTTCCCTCTTTGAGGGCTACATCACAAGAAAATATGGTGTGATTTTGGGAGATGCTTGTGTTTAATAATTGATGTTCATGAGTAATAGATTTTAAGAAAGGGATTATGTTCATGTTGTGGAGACTTATTGTACTTGATTGATGTCAGTTAGAAGTTAATTATTGATACGCTGTTCGGGAGGATTGTTTTGATAAATTGTAGATATTTTTTATGATAAGAAAAAACCTATTGCTTGGATACTTTAGTTGGATAAATGCTAGGTTCTTGATCAATTTAAGTGTTGGATTTTGAATGTTATTAAGAGCATGTTAATGATAATTATGCATAGGAGTTCAATGTTCTTAGAAAGAAGGTTAAGTTTATGAGGTACTCTTTGATGTTGCTTTGCTGCTAGTGTTTGAATGATTAATTCTAAATCATGTTTAGCTTTGGAGACTTAATGTTGTATTGATGATCTGTTAGAGAACATGTTAAGTTGTATGCATTCATATGTGATCATGCATCATGATTTTCTCAAGACGTTACAAAAATGGTTTTTCATGCATAAAGTTTTAAAGTAAAGGACGATAAAGGAAGTTGAAACTTAATGAATGAGGCTTTGGATACTTAACTCATGAATAAAGGCTTGGTGAATTTTGTCCCTATGGTTAGAGGCTTTGGGAGGGTTTTCCCCCAATGATTGAAGCTTGAGTTAAGTTCCAATGCTAAAACGATAATGACAATTGAAACCCAATAAATGTGGTTTTGGATACTTAACTCATGAATAGAGGCTTTGAACGAGTTTTCCCCCAATGATTGAGGTTTGAGTTAAGTTCCAATGATAAAAACGATAACAAAGAAAAGAAAGAAAAAGAAAACAAATGAAAAAATCATTTTATGAAAAGGGCATGACATGTTTCATATTGCAATTCATTTCTTACTAAGCATTATGCTTATAGTTTAAGTCTTATGATGTAGGTATGCATGAAAACAAGAAAAGGAGCAGTGGATAGAGGATTTACACTTCGCAGACCTTGTGGCTAGCTAGGCTAATTGTTAAAGAAAATTGGTTTTAAATCTGTAAAATGTTCGTGGTTTTAAGTTAAGACATATTTTTCTTAGTTGTAAACATTTCAACGAAAAGAATTTTATCTATCATATTTTGAATGATAAAAGTCTTCCGCTGTGTTTTATAAAATTTAAATTACTTTCAAATTATACGATTCAAAAATGATGAAAGAAAATGCAAGGAATAATCAGGTCGTTACAAAATCATACCGAACTATTGCCAAATTTATTACTCAATTTCTCTCAATAATTAAGTATTTAGTCTATCTCTCTCATTCCCAAACTTTAAAGTTTATATTTGAGAGCTTATGTAATATCCCAAAATTTATTGTTTGCAATAGGATTGTGATTAATTGGTGTTAAACATGAAAGTTGAGGTCTGAGTATTAAGTTAAGGATTGATTGAAAGATGAAATAGAAATAGAGGTTAAGTTGAGTTGTTCTCAGGGTGACTCGTGGTCGACTACAATTTGAGTGGTGGGCGACCAAATTTTGAACAGATTGAATTATGTTGCTCTCGGGTAGATTTGCGATCTACTGGATGAAGATTTGTGGTAGACCAGAATTGTGTGAAAATGTGAGAGCTGAGCTTCGATTGATTTGCAGTCAACCAAAAGTGGAGAGGTGGTCGATTGGGAATGTTTAAAGTTACTTGAAAACAACATACGTGTCACGATTTAAGTGAGGAAAATCATTGATTACTCATTACTTCCTTGTTGTTGGAGTGCCACTTCCTGAGACTATAAGGAGTCTTTTTAGTTTTGATACCAAATAATGCGCTAGTGGAAGGGGACTAGAGAAATAATGTAATATCCCAAATTTTCGTAGAGCTAAAAGCATTTTGGGGTATTAGGAGTTGAAATGGATAATTAAGATACTAGTTAAGTGAATCATATTTGGATAAAGTGAACTACTCTCGGATTATTTAGCTTAGGGGAAGGATTAAGGTTAATAGAGAATTATTCAATGATATTTGAAGTTGGATAGTAAGATAATAGAACTAGATCAGTGATTTATAGTCAGTGAAATTTGAAGTGATGGATGAAAGCTTTTGTTTAAGATATTGGTAAGAGTTAGATATATTAAGGTTATTAATATTGGGTATTTTGAATTTAGTGTTGGTTTTGGAAGTAAGACTTGTTTATGAGATATAAGAATAAACTAGAGATTTAGTAGATGATAAGGATGTAATATTAGAAGAAGTTAGTAAGGAGGTTATTGAAGTTTAGGGATAGTTAAGATATATATATATATATAAAAGAAGAATAATGTGGCAGATGATAGATGGAAATGGAGGTTGATCATGGTCAACCTGTAATTCACTAAGTTGTAAAATTTGAAAGTGGCGGTCGATCACCCACTGAAAGAATCAATCGACCAGCATTTGTATCAAACAATATTGGAAATATTATCGGTCAATCGTCCAAAGGATTCGATCGATCAGCATGATCAACTAGTAAATTGAAAGAGTTAGCGGCTGAACGAATGAAGTTGGCAGTTGATCGTCCGAAGAAGAATCGATTGATCGGTGATCCAAAAAGTCACTAGAAATGGAAATGCTGTTGCCGGGAAGCTTCAGAATTAGTCGTTGGACGCGTCTAGATGATGAAGGGGCTGCATTCTTTGGCCTTCCATCTTTGGTGGACAATGAAGAGGCGTTGTGGCCTATAAATAGAAGAAAGATAAGTGAAGCTGGAATTTTTGGAAAAAGTGGTAGAGAACTGGCGAGGGAGAAAGAGGTTCTGTAAATTGTGAGGGAAATCTGCCATGAGTTTTTGTGAGAAAGAAAGAAGGTCCAAAGGAAGGATAGGGTGAGAGAGAAATTACAAAGATGAAAACCTTTAGAAACTAAGGGTGAAAGTAGTGAAGTTTTGGAACTTTGGAGAGAGGAAGAATTAGTTATCAGATGCTTCTAGTAAGCTGAACTTCTTTCTGTTATTATGATTTTATCATTTGTGTTTGATATTGGTTGATGATAGAGTTGGTTCAGTCAATACTGAAGGCCTTATTGGTTTGAATTAAATACCTTAATTGGTGAGAATAATCTAGATGTTAATGAATATTGTGGTCGTTTGGAATTATTATGTGGAATGGTTTTTGTCTGTTAAGTTAGATTTTGATTATGATGTCAGCATGTTATTAGTAGATTTATTCTTGGCAAAATAATTGGATTATTGGCTGAGGTTTAAATTCTGTTGATTATTGTTATCAAGTGGAAATATGTTGGTTTAGTATTCTGGTTTCATTATGATCATGAAGTTGGAAATCGAAGTAAAAACTATTGCATATTGTTGCTGTGTTAGGATCTATAAGTGTAAAAGGTTGAGGAAGTATTATTTGGATATTGCTTGAGTATATTGCTCTATATGATATGTAGTGGAAGGACTATTGTTCTGTAAATTGTTAAGTTTGGATTGAGGAAATCTGTTAAGCAATGAATTGCTTGTAGTTAGGGTTGATTATCAATGAATCATTATTAATAGTTTCATATTGTTGATAAATAGGTTTTGGAAAGAAACTTTAAGTGGTAACTCATCAAAGCTAAGGACTCCAGGTAAGTGGTACTGCATATGTTATGTTCGAAATGACCTATATCACGAAAATTAGTGTTTGTTTGTTTGATTGCTTGTTATGAATTGTGTGATTATTAGACCTAAGTTAAGTTCCTTAGTCATGAATTAATCACGTTTTGAGGATACAATTGATGAACATGTTAGATAGAATTGTATGCTCACAAGAACGTTAAGACTTGGAATCCTAAAGTATACAAAAATGAATAAACGTAAATAGGTGGTTAGAGATGTGGGTTCTTGGGTTGGTCGCCTAGGTGTGTGCCACAGGATGACCGCTTTGCGTATAAATCGTTCTACCTTGTCAAGTTGACATCTCTAACACTTGTACGGGTAACTAGAACTAAACGTAATAAACATAAATAACTATTTTTGTGGTCCGGTCTGTTACGTCTGACACAAAAACTTATGATAAGTAAATAACTGTTTTGTGCTCCGGTTGGATACACCTGGCACAGAAACAGAAGAAATTACAGTAAAAGACAAATAAATAAGAGATAAGCAAAATAGAAAATCGTATACTAACTTAAAAAGTTGCATGTGTATTTCATGTTTTACGTTTATACCGCTTACTGAGCTTTAGGTTCATAGTTAGGTCCTGTGATGTAGGTAAGGAGCCAATGATTGGATAAGGCTTACAAAGAACGCAACTGATGGAGTATTGTCGGGTTGAACGTTTGTGCTGTTGGTGGATTGACCTTAGGGTTATGACTGATGGAAATGGAATAAGCATAATTAAGTGTTTAAGAGTTTTTGAACTACTTTTAAGTGTTATTGGCTTTAAATTATTTTAAGTAAATGTTTTAGGGATACTTGTTTAAATAGTTTTTTTTAAACTGCTAGTTTGTGGTATTTAAATGTAAATGACTTCTGCATTTTGTTACTTTGAGTTTTATATGGTTAAGACCTCTGATGTTTGTTGCCCTGGGTTTTCCCTCACGCAAATGTTTTAAAGGAAAGAAAATTTTTATACGGTAAAAAGTTATGGGATGTTACAAATGATATCAGAGTATAACAAGGTCAAAATCATTTTTGTAGACTACCAACAATGAAAAACTCAACGCTTGGATGCTTCATCAACTGTAAGTATTAAGTATAGTGTGTTTATTAAGAATAATGTTTTAATTTATAGAACTAAATTTCAGGCAAATATAATGGTGAGGGGGGGCGTGCCTGTAACAAAAATGTTGGAAGGAGTAACCCTGCTGGTTGAAGAAATAATGTACTGGTTAATCCAGAGAATAACGGACCTATCAATAATGTTGGGGGCAATTGTGTACCTGGAAATCCAGAAGATATTGGACCTACTAATAATGTTGAAAGGGATGAACCTGCTGGTTGGGAAAATGATGGACCTGCTAAACAAAGAATTAATTGACCTGCTGGTCAAGGAGTTGAGGAGAATCAGACAGTGCAAGGAGACACAATAAGTTGCTTGACTAGTATGGTAGAGTGTCAGTTCTGCTATATTGAACGTCATATGGAAAGGGAGGAGAATGAAAATCTTCGCCCATGGGTAGCACGAGAAGAAGCCAGATGGGAAAAGTTTAGACAATTAAAGCCACTAAGCTTTGATGGGAAGGTATCGGATTCATCCCTGGCTTAAGAATGGGTTAAATCCCTTGAGGACACATTCAAGTATGCAAGGATAGATGAAGCTGAGAAGGTTCTATGCGCTGCTTACCTTTTGGTTCATGATACGCGGTATTGGTGGAACACTATTAAGTTTGCTCAGGACATAAGAGTAATGAATTGGACACAATTTAAGGAGATTTTCTTCGATAAGTATTTCAACCGAATGGTCAGGATACAAAAGTTGGTTGAGTTTGTGAGTCACTGCCAAATTACCTCTGTTGCTAAATACGTAAGGAAGTTCAAGACTCTTTCCCGATTTGCAACTCACCTGGTGGCTACCAATGATCTTAAAGTGTATCAGTTCATTCAAGGACTAAAAGTCAGGATATATCGAGGAATGAAGATATATGGTACTGAGGATGTGCCATACTCTACGATAGTAACAAAAGCTTTGGAAATCAAGGAGGCTGATATGCAAGTCGTGAAGCAAAGAGAAATGGATCAGAAGCTGAAGAAGAGTAGTCAAACTCAATTACAAGTGGATGGGCATATGATTGAAAAAGTTACAGGATGTTACAAATAACATGTAAGAGGTTGATGTTTGATGAAGATTTGCTAAAGTGTTGATCGATTGTAGGCTAAAAGAAGTGGAGAAGTAGATGATTATTGCATGAAGGAGTTCGACCGAGAATAAGCTAATTTGATTGTCCAAAAACTTGTAGTCGAATGAGAGCGATCAATCAATAATTGGAGAAAATATTACATATTCAAAGATTTGGCTAGCGGTCGGTTGGCTAAAGGAATGGCGATCGATCGGTTGAGGAATTTTCTAAAATTGCTGCAATTCACCTTATGGAAAGTCCGATTTGAGAAACAAGAACTCCCTTGTTTTCTAAGTTTTTCCTCTAAAAATTTGACAATAGCTTCCTTAATGAATGAAGAATAATCCTCCCAAAAAATAAGAATAAGAAACTTTAGGGATTTGGAAATATGCACTGAAGAAGTCGATTGGCCGGAAATAGCAAGTAGGCGCACTTAGCACTCCCGTATGGAAGTCATCGCCAACGAAACTCCTTTGGAAAGTTGAACACCACTTCACACGCTCTTCCTCAAAGAATTAAGAGTATAGATGCCGATAAGAAAGGTTACCAACTTACAATAACCTTAATATTGTAATGTAACACACATAAATAAACTTTGGATGCAACTCACCAAATGTTTGAAAGAGGAATCACTCCAATTTCGAAAATAAGGCAAAAGCTTTTTCTATTCAAATTTCACTTCTTAAACATTTACATAAGGTGGCTTTAAATAGTCAGTTACAAACTAAAGAATAGTAAATAACTACATAAGCAACAATAACACTATTCGGCTATAATACAACTTGGTCGATACTTTACTTAATAGTTACTAGGTTAGTTAACTTATAGATTATTTAATTAATTCTTTCTTTCTTCTTCTCCAAGCCTTGATATCTTTTTCCAGCTATTTGCTTCATGAATTCATCCACTTAGAAGGTTTCTATGTATTGACTTTCCTTGGTCTTCAAGCTTGGCCACTTGGGCTTTGCACAATATTTAGTCTCTATTTCATGGGCTTTTGATATAGGAAATGAACTCTATTTTAACGATCCAGACCATTCTAGAAAGCTTAGGAAGTCAACTACAATCTTTATGAAGCATGTTTTTTTATATGATGTCATTCTGAATGGCAAAACTATCAAATACTCGTCAAAGGTCAGGAAGTAGGCTGATCTGTGAAGTCCTTCAATTATTCTACAATTGTTCTTGAACTTTGACACGAGACGACCTAGAAAAGGAAACACGTGTTAGAAACCCATGATGAGCGACAGGGGAGGAGATGTAGACTCTTGATTAGATCCGGGAACTATCTAACGTGAGGTTCACGGATTCTAGATTTTTGAAGAAAATCTATCAATCGTAGGCAATGGTTCGGTTTTCCCTCGCTCAAACTCCTAATGGAAGTTTGAAAAGGGAAAACTTACGAGTTAGCTCAAGCACCAAGAGCTTGCTAACAAGGAAGTCCTCTACTTCGTCTCGGATTCGAAAATCCGGGGCTGACTCACGATAGGGTCGGGATTTCTCTCACAGAGGAGGGAACCACTAATATATTAATCTGATCAAAAGTTTTTTTCAATGCATCTAATCCATGGATATTTATAAGCCTAGGTGATGATGAGTAGGGGATGATGGACGGCCGAGATGAGGCAGGTGGGTGGCAATATGCATGACGTGCACGTTGCAGCTCCTAGATGTTTTCTTTAGGTGGCAACATGTAGGCCCTTGGATGAATGTGGAATGAATGGCCGAGATTAAAGCTAGTGGGAGATAACATGCATTGCGTACACGTGGCAACTCCTTGATGTTTTCTTTGGGCTTGCTCTTTCCTTGGGCTTGAAATGGATTGGACTTGGCCCATCAACCCATAACTGAATTATCACCATCTAACCTAACAAACAATCTAAATGCATGAATGAGTAAAGCTTATAACCATGCCTTACCCTCACAAAATAGGCTCAATGTTTGCCATGAAAATAAAATAAGAAATGAAAAAATGCAGAATTGAAAGGTTACACGTTTGGGATGCCGGGAAGACAAATTCTCGTCGATGAAGCTCACAACACTCACGTGTGTCCCAAGTCAAGACATGCACGAGCTGCTCCTTATCCGTTGGGACAACATCCCAAATGGAACCATCCTCGAAGTTAATACCTGCAAAAGAAACAAGATCATCAGTAATTTGGTTAAGTAAAAGTAAGGACCTTGTTTGCGATCGAGTAATAGGCCTCGGCCCCCGAGGCATGTCAAACTTCTACCTATGTTTGATCTTGAATAACTCAATGATATTATTTAAGGCTTGATTATTGATAAAGTGAATTCGTAGTCCATCAGTTGAGCTCTCCTTTTGTGCTCTAAGATTTTGATGAGAATAATTGGTTGCTAATAAGAAGACTGTTGAGAAATTGAGTTTTATGTAATAGTGTTAAGAGATGGGTAATTTGGATTTCGCAACTATGATTTTGATTATGTTTCCTATACTTAAAGCTATGAAGAGATGATTTATGAATTATGTAAGCTATGCATGAGATGAAAATTGTTGAAGTTAAGCATGTTAATGCTTGAAGGGTTAAGTAAATGATTACTTTGTACAATTTCAGATTATAAGTTAGTTGCATGCTTTAATAAATTTCAATTTCAAAATTATTTTAACCTGTTATAATAGAGATCTCAAGGAAGATTTAGGCTCTGAAATTTGATGAATTGGTTTGGTATATTGCATGTTATGAATTTTCAAAGTTTGGTAAAAAATAGTGAAGAAAAATTGAAATTACACTTTATGCTAGTTTTGTAAGAATGCAATTAGTCTATTGTGTGGATGTTTATTTTCAAAACTGATTCAATGGAAATTAATAGACATGTTAATGAGTAATTGGGCACTAGAATTATGGGAATTGAATTAATATAGTAAAAATTTTGAATTTTTGAAAATAGAACCATGCAATGAAGGGAAAAAGGAGAATTTGGTACTAGATAAGTTCAATTGGTTATGTTTGAGCTAATTTACATGTAAAGATATGCTTAAACGAGTATGAAACATTATCATACGATCTCTTCAGGAATGTTAGGCTCTTGAATCAAAGGATTTGATTGAGTACGTTGAGAATTATGCATATTTTGGGAAAATTGTGCATGTGTTAGTACTAATATAATGGTCATGTGTTTAGATTGATTCTTAAAGCACGAGTTAGTGGGTATAAATGCTGAGTATTGATTGAAGCTTTGAGGTAAGTGATGTTGTATGTTTATGACATTTGGCCTACATCATAAGACGCTGTGATGATATTAATTGTTTACATGTTATGTCATAGTTGAATGATTTGATTATGTTAAGAACTACGTTTGGTTGCTATACATGGTTGGAATAAGTGTTAGATGATGATATTGTCTAAAGGAAGTTTAATCATAAATGTGTTTGTAAGTAAGATAGTAAGTAATGTTATATGTGCTTGACCTTTAACTTAATCACAAGATGCTAGATTGATGTTGATACTTGAGAATATGTTGTTTTATTGTATTGTTAGGATGATATGGATATTTGAGGACATGTTGTGATGCTTTGTTAATAATGTGTTATGCTAGTTAGAACAATGGTTGATCGAGAATGTGCTATGTTGTTTGTAATAATATTTGGCTAAAAGCATGTTATTAGATAATATGTTAAGATATGTGAAATGTTGCATTTATTCTCATGCATCATGGTTTTAAGAAACGAATGAAAATGATTTTTATGTATATGTTTTCATGTAAGAAAGATTGAAACGGAAATGAATGTACATAAAGAAGATACGAGGTGTTGATGACATGCTATCACAAATGTTGAACCTATGGGGAATAAACCTGTTTGTCTGGTAATGCAGGGGCCATGACAAAAGGTCACGAGGTCGTCACATGTTAAGATTTCAACAAAAGTTGCAAGGTCATCATCCACAGTGATTTTGACAAAGGTTGCGAGGTTATTGTGCATGATGAACGAGACAATTAACAAAAGTCTCAATTGATGTTGGGATTGTCTCCAGAAGATGTGAGACGTAAGTGGTCTGTTTTCCATAATCGTGTTTACTTTTCCCTAAATGATAAAATGAAATAAAAGAAAAGAAAGAATGAGAAAGGAAAAGAAAGAACATAATCATAAACATTTTTATGAAAAGTGTATATTATGTTCATATCATATATATATTACTTAATGAGTGATAGACTCAGATGAATCTTGTGATGTAGGTAAGAAATTAGACGATGAGACTCACTTTGGATGATGACGCAACTGATGGTGCATACTCGTGATAAGCATTTGAGGTTGTTACTGCTTGACTGGTGGATCATGGTTCATGATAGAGAGTTTTGTATAAAAAATTTTAAAATAAGTCTATGTTATTTGTATAACATTTTGTGATTAAATTTAATGATGAACGTTTTATAATATGAAATGATTTTATGAAGCAATGTTCAAAAAATGTTAGAATTATAAAGTATTTTAAGAAAAACAAATTGAGTGGGACAAAACGTTTTCAAAAGCAATATACATGGTATAAAAATAAAGAATAAAATAGATGAGAATTTTGAGGGCGGTGAGCTACCAAACTGATTTATTTAGACACATATGGCAGAGCATCACACATGTTTATAGATATTACATGGTCGATGTCGATGATTGCTTGAGAAACAATTATATTTACTTAGTTCATTTTAAATTTCGAACTCTTGGAAAATTTATAAAATTTAAAATTTCAATTAAATGTCTTCAATAAGATCAACGAGATGAATATATTGATAATAAATTCAAGGATAATTTATTAGAATTTGACATTTTAGGCCAAAGTCATAGAGCAAAATGATGTCGTCGAGAGAGACCCAGACTTTCCTCAAAGAAGATTCATGATGAGATATTGCATGCTCCCAAAGCCGTCTTGAGGATCAACCTACATTTTGAACGTACTTGCATCTAAATTTGTTTGTAAGACACCATTAGAATTGTAATGAGATCACAAACACAGTTTGAGTAACATTTGTATGTATTGGGTTGCAGAGAGAAGAAGGAAAATAAGGTCTCCGGTTGTGGCCTAATTTTTCAAGAAAGATTCGTACTTAAAAACTACAAAAACCAGAATTAAAATTAGAGTAATTGCGTGACCTGCAAATGCTGGTCTTACGAACATGGGCAAATTACGCAGTGGGAATAGCGAAAAATCAACACATGGAAGTCTGTAAATGACAAGAAGGAGCTGAAACAGGGAGTGGGATTACTCTGCTGTTTAGAGGTCAGTTTCAAATGGGAAGATCATCATGTGAAGGTCTGATCTATTTAAGTTGCTTCAGTCAAGAAAGTCCTCTTGCTTTTCATACTACTCTTTTCTAGTTGACAGTGGTATCTATTTTTCACAAGTTCGATGTCACTGCATTGTCATGAAGGTTGCAGTTCCAACCTCGTATGAACAACCAACATCTGCGACACACTGGATATCATTCACTACTCCTTACAACTTTCTCAACAGCTTACCAGTTTCTGAATCTCTCTGCCTAAAAACAAAAAAGATTTATTTGCTTTACATTGCCACCATTCTTGACTGCAAAAGGTTTGTTCTGCTTGTTTTTGTTCTTCAAATTCAAGACCAGAAATCCCACCACTCATAATTAGAGTTAGATTGGGGAAATATTAAAGCATCTGAGTCCAGACTGCTCCAATTTTCCTCTGATATGGTGGTTGGCTCATCTCCAATCCTCAGAAGCTTATCTTCATCTTCTTCTTCTTCTTCTTCTTCTTCTTCTTCTTCTTCTTCTTCTTTTTGCAGTCCACCATACTCTGCTTTCACCAGGTCTGATAAAACTCCATCTTCATTTTCAGATCCTTCAAATGACAAGCTAGGCTTCTCCTCTTGTTCAGTGTTTTCCGACTTGGGTTCTCCCGAGTTGTCTTCCTCTCGTCGTCGACGAGCAATTACATCATTCAGCTTCTGCAACTGTTGATCAAAGAAAACGCCAATTAATCTTCAGATAATTAATTGAAGGTTGGGGTTATAGAAGTGGGGTACCTGTGAAGCCAAAGCCTGTTTTTCTTTGCTCAGAGCTTGGAAACGAGAGAGCAAAGCATCATAATTAGATCGCAGAAGATTGAATTCATGCTCCAGCTGCTTAGACTTCCATCGAGCTCTCTTATTCTGGAACCATATAGCCACCTGCCTGGGTTGCAGCCCAAGCTGGGTGGCGATCTGCAACTTCTTTCTGGGTTCGAGTCTCGATTCAGACTCAAAAATGGTCTCCAACAACCTGATCTGATCGTCGCTGAATCTCTTTCTAAACATGGAATTCTTCTTCTTCCTCCCCACACAAGTGCTGGGAGAGCTAACCATGCAACTACGCAATTTCTCGGCCACTCCCATGCTACAGTCACAGTTGGAGCCGTCCTCCTCAAACATCTTGTGTTGGCTGCGGGAACAAATGGGAATACGCTGTATTTAAATCTGCTTTGTACCCAAATTTTAAGATGAGGTCTACTCCTGAATTACTTATTTACGTCCCAAAGAACTGACGTTTGATTCCTCATTTAATAATAGTATCAGTTCTGATTTAAGCTCCCCCGTTTTCCTCGTGAGCTATAATTAAGCATCTTCGCCTAAACATAATATTACTTTCATTATTAGAAGAAGTTTAACCCGGTTTTAGTCAGGGTAAACCGGCCCTGATGTTATGTCAAAACCATCGACGCATTTATTTAAGAAGAAGATCAAATGGGGGGCACAGTGAGATGATGATAGATTAAAACAAGAAGATGTCAGCTGTCACACGTTACCCAATGGAAAGTCGTCAGGTGTCCCTTGGGCTGATGAGGTGGCGACATTCATTTGACGTTTCGGGTAGGGGGAGGTTTCGTAGCCAACTGGGAGTCCATCTCCCTGTTTTCTTTTGCTTTTTTGTTGACCACACACTGCTTGCCACGTAGAGTTTTCAAGTTCCTTGTTCGGCCCAAGCAAAGGACAAAGTGAATTGGGGGAGGAGCAAACTAGGCAGAAATAATTCACCGTGGCTCCCAAACTAAGTAAAAGAAACCCGCTGTAATTGGACAAGCATGAACATGCAATGAAGTGGTTACACATAACATGCAGCTAGGACAGTGCTCTAAAAGATAATGGTCTCCAATATATACTTTATTATATCAATCATGAGTTATATATTTATACTATAATTATCATATGTTAAGCTCACTAAAAGCAGTTAAAGATTAAACTATTTAAGAAAATATAATCGGCCCTACATATGTTTATCATATGTTGATCCCATTAAAGTGATTAATGAGAATTGTATTCGTAGACTTATAAGTGTCTAAAATAATCAACGAGATACAAGGATGTAAAGTTTTCTAAAATAATCAATAAGAAAAGTGAGAATTATGCATAAACTATTTGAGGCTATAGTTCACAGTCCATAAGCACTTCTTATATTGTCATTCTGTCTTCCACCGTCAAAATACAAGAAGACTTCCATCTAATGATGAAATCCTATAAAAATAGAAGGTCTAGTAGCTGGATGATTGTTTCAATAAAGTACTTCAATAAATTCATGTTTGTCATTTAAGTAAAATTTGTAATTTTTAATTTAATAAAATTTTACCAAATAATTTTTGTGTTATTCTTGTTTTGTGTTTATTCGATTATTGAAGTTGTTAATTTTCAGCCATCTGTATAATTTTGGTCAAACAGTTAAAATTGAGTGTTATTGTGTAGTTCAAAATTTTGGGAGAATAGTATTCTGGTAATTCAAATTTATCGTAAATTTTTGACTAATTAGCATTTAAAATAATTATTTAATATATAATATTATATATTATATATATTAAAATAATAATTAAAATTCTTTTAAAAGGAATAATTTCTTTTTCCTTTTTCGATTGACCGCAGCGAGAGAGGGAGAGAGCCGAGAGAGAGAAATTTTGCTATTCTTTTCTTTGATTCAAGTTTTTAACGTTCTGATCTTCAAGTTTTGTCACGCTTCTCCAAAGGTACGTTGATTTTTAACCCTTATCTTCTCGTTTAAATTTTCGTTTATGTCATATTTAGATTTAAAGCTTGGAAACTTGAGATCCTGGATTGTTTCTACAAAATATTGGTCAATCTATAGTTTTCGTTAAATTCTCGATCGATTAGAAGTAAAAATCGATAAAAAGGACAAATTTTTCGCTATGTCCATTGCCAGAACGTCATCTTCGGGCGTCTGCAGAGGATACAGGTCCAGAAATCCTCTTTTAGATTTTCCCTATGAGAGTCCGCGATAGCAGTCCGAACGTCTGTTGCAATCAATCGAACCAGAGGCCTGGACATCCGCTGTGGGTATCTGTGGTAACAAACTAGGCATCCACTCCGGGCAATTGTGACAAAAGTCTAGGCATCCACTGCAGAGTTTTAGACGACCACGTAGTAGCCTTTAGAGGAAAATTTTACGTGTCTCGGTGAGGTTCAGGCCCGTTTATCATTTCCTTTGGTTTGAGGTCCTAGTCCTAGCTTAGGACTTATACTGTATCCCTACCGTTTTGATTGGGGTTTTAACATCGGATTCGTTTTAGGTTTCAACAACATTTCTGATTTTGATGCCCATCCTTGATAGCACGTTCTGGCTGGTCAAACAAGACTTTTGGTGTCATTGAGATAGAGATTTATATTGTACTGCTATTATATTATAATTTTCAAAACTTTATTTTGTTAGGTATTACACAAAAACTAGCTTGTCCTGTTTAATAGCACGTTTGTTTTTATATTATATGTCCGCTAGTTTTACATATTTACTTTATGTGTGCATAGTTTTTCATTATATCAATATGTGCATGTAACAATCGAAAAATTTCACGAATAATTTCATATATAACATTATTTTTTGGAAATTAAAGGAGTAATTAACATTATATTTGAAATTTATATTCTCGTAGCAAAGGTCTAAGTTTTGACAAAAATTGAAAATTTATGTATTCGCTTGATGAAGGATATATTTTAATATATGGAATGAATATTTTACTGTATTAAGAATGATTTGGATTAGGAAAGTTGAGTGTGAAAATTTGAAGGTTAAACTAATCACGAAATGAAGAGTATCTATGGAAGGGAAAGTGTTCGTGAAAGGGCATGTGTCTGTGTGATGACGTGTCCGCGAAAGTATTTGTGTTCATATCAAAAGTGTTGGTGTCCGCAAATACTTAGAAGGACATGTGGCCGCACATAAGTGGTGGTTACGAAATGAGGTGTATCCGTGAAAGTGTGGTGACCATGAAAGTGTTGGTATCCGTAGCGGAAGTGTTAGTAACAAAAAATACTTGGTTAATGAAGGACATGTGATTTGCACATGAGTGGTGTTGTATAATGATCAAATATCCGTAGCGGAAGCGTTGGCGTTTGTGATTGTGAGGTGGAATCCGTAGAGTGAGGTTTATCTGCAGAAAGAAATGTGTACGTGGCAGACTATTATTGGCGAACAAGGTAAGTGCATATTTGCAGGGGAAGCGTTGATGTATGTGGATGAATTGGGATTCGCAGAAAGATGTTTGTCCGTAGAAGGATATGTGAACGTGACAAATGGTGATTGGTGGATATTGTGAGTGAGGTAGATATCCATAGCGCAAGCGCAAGTGTCCGTATGAAAGCATATGTGTCCGTGGCAGAAAGCACACACATCTGTGGAGAGAAGCATTCTCTCCCACTGTAATTATTTTGGACAATTCAAGACGCGTTTGTTAGCAAATTTTTTGGATTGCAAATATATTTTCAGATTTTGATTATATCTTCAAATTATATTTTTGGATTGCTGAAAACGAAGGTTATTGATCTATATAAAGGAAGGTTGAGGCTAAACCCTAATCATCCATGTATTAGGAGCTACATGAGTTTGTGTTCTTCCTCTCAAACTCTCTTAAGGTACATAATGTGGATTCATATTTTCATTCATAAGATGAACTACTATGATGAACGAAATAATGACGAGAATCATAAAAGCTAAAACTAAGTTTTCAAACCAGTGTAGTTAATAAATTTATATTCTTTTTATAAACTTGATCTTTATTCATCTCAAGGAAAGTAAGCATATTGGAAACAAGTTAAAGCGAATGTTAGATAAGATTGTAAGTGAACAGATTTCATTGAGAATCCCAAGTAAGGGATGCTTAAATGTGTTTGGCCTTTGGCCTACATCACAAAGTGTTAGGGTATTTTATTGTTATGATGATTGTCTTCTTTCTGATGCTCTATAGCTATGGATTGAGGATGTATTATGTGTTGTTTATTTTATGTTTATAGTATGTTAATGATAACATTATATAAGTGATATTAGACATTGATCAAGGATATGCTAATTGTTTTATATTGCTGATGATAGAACGATATAAGAACTTTGGAGACATATTGTTGTTTGCCATGCATGTGATAATAAACTAGACTGTTATTATATATTATGTTTTGAATGGTAAGATCACGTGTATGTCACATGCATCGAAAATGATTTTTTTTGCATACGTTTTCATGTAAGAAAGATCGAAGATGAAATAGAAAATACACAAGAGGCTTTGGCGATTAGGCACCAATGATTTGAGGCTTTGATGGATTTATTCTACAATGATTTGAGGCTTTTCTTAATGATTAGAAGCTTTGGTGTCGTATCTCAATGTTAATGAAAGAAAAGAACGAAAGAAAAAAAATGAAAGAAAGAAAATAAAAGAAAAGAAAGAAAGAAAGTCTGACAACGAAAAAAACATGTTTTTATGAAATTGCATCTCATGCTCATGACATATATGTACTTCTTACTGAGTTTTACACTCATAAGTGAAATTTGTGATGTAGATGAATATACTTTGAATGAATCATATGATGAGAAAATGTGTGACAAATGTAGTTGAAGGAGTACTCTCATGGACAAGATTATGGCGTTGTTGGAGCGATATTGACTCATGGGTGAAGACTTGAGCAAAGAATATTGAAAAAGAAAAACTTTTATTAGCATCTTTAAATGTTTGGATTTAAGTTAAAATGTTTTTGCAAATATTTATTTTTATTTTATGTTGGGATTTTTAAATTATACTCATTTTATAAAAGACTTCGCTATTTTATTTTCAAATGCATTTTTTCAACTTGTTTTCAAAGATATGATTTTATGATTTGATAAAAAAAATACATGAAAAAAGATTTATGCTATGGGACGTAAAAATGTGTATGTTGGATGAATCTTTGATAGTTTTGGGTTGTATTGGGGCTCCACTACCAAAGCAATTAGAGGACGTTTCCTTACACCTACTGCCACATGAAGGTTTTTTGTTTATATAATTTGATTGGATAATAGGATGGTGACGATGAATCCTTGGATTCAAATCCCTAAACCCACATGGGCTGTTTATTTATACAATCGATTCACATTTGGTTGGTGTAACATCCCGTAACTTTTTCTGTATAAAAATTTTCTTTTCTTTAAATCATTTACATAATGGAAAACCAAAGTAATAAACATACAATGGAAGTCTCATAGTAAACATACAGCGAAAGTCTTTTACATTTAAATACCACAATTCAATAGTTTAAAATAAACATTTTAACTTAAAACACAAGTAAAACATTTGTTTGAAGTTATAAAACACTTAAAAGCTTTTAAAATATTTAAAACATTTATTTCATTTTTGTGAGTCATAACCCAAAGTCAATGGCGCCAAAAGAACAAACGCCTAACCCGGTGATATTCCACCACCTACGTCCTTTAACAACTTTATCTAATCATCAACTCCTTACCTACATCAAAGAGACCTAACTATGAGCCTAAAGCTAAATAAGCAGTATAAACGTAAAACATGAAATACACATATAACTTTTGTAACATTGTATACATTTTTTCAATTTTACTTATCTGTTACTGTTTATGTCTTTTACTGTTATTTATTCCGTTTATGCGCCAAGCGTATTCAACCAGACCACACAAACATCTGTTTGCTTATCTTGATTTCTGTGTCAGGCGTATCCAACCGGACCACACAAACATCATTTTACTTATCTTGATTTTTGTGCTAGGTGTATCCAACTGGACCACAGTTATTTACTTATCTTTGATTTTTGTGCCGGGCGTAACTAACCAGTCCACAGCTGTTTACTTATCTTTGGTTTATGTGTCGGGCGTAACCAACAGGTCCACAAAAATAACTATTTACGTTCATTTCATTTTTGTATACTTTGTTTCTATGCTGGGCGTAACCAACCGGACCACAACTGTTTACATATATTCTATTTTCGTGTACTTTAGGATTTCAAATCTTAACATTGTCGTGCACATACAATCCTATCTAACTATTCCTCAATCGCATTCTTAAAACATGATCCTTCCTAGCTAAGAAACTGAACTTAAATCTAATAACATAGAATTCATAACAGTCAATTAAACAAATAGTAAACACCCTCTAATTCCCGTGATGTAGGCCATTTCCGAGAAAACACATGTAGTACTACTTACCTAAAGTCCTTAACTTTACTTAGTTAATTCTAAAAGTTTATTCTCTTCAATACCTATTAATAATTAAATAAACATCAATAATTATTTCCCGATAATAGTTCCCTAGCTTCAAACAACGAGCAGTGAGCAACCCTTGACTAATACTATCCTACAACCGACAAAACGATTATAAACTTTACTTAATATTCCCCCACTATTTCCAAAACCACTATTATCTTACAACTCATTTCAATATTTTATTCCACATAATAATCAATTTGGAAACTCAAACTAATTTGTCTAATACTCATCAATAGGGAATAAACTTCTAACCTTAATATCTAAAATATAATTTCCAATTTTATCACTCGGCAAAACCAACATCATATAACCTTAACCCATTAATACCTTCTCCAATAATAATCTACCAATAACATATTGTCATCAGAATTAAAATCCATCTTAAAAATAATGAATGACAGCAACCATCACATGCAATAATCCTTTAACAAAAATGTGAGTGAATGTATAATTACTTGAATAATTTAATACTTGAAAATCTAAATTCCCCTAAAATAACTGCAGCAGCTCCTCACAGTTTGAATCCAAAGAATACGCTCACTATCCTTTCACAGTCCTCACTGCTTTCATTCTCGTTCAAAAATCACAATACCCTCTTGGACACCTTCACACTCATGGACTCATACACAAACTTTCACTGTAATAACCTAATATCGTTTTCTCGTATACGTGATATAATTAACTCACAAGATAATTATATATTACATTGCGTATTGATACGTGTTATATTGTGGCGTGTATTTATGTGAAAAATATGTTGGGATGAAAAGTTAAGTAGGAAAATGTGAAGGGAAGGCTATTCTGACGAATTCGGACAAATGCAGACGACATGAGGATGAGAAATGTCGTCCGCAAATGCATGGAACATCACCCGTGAGTCTTGGGACAACTTAGGACATGATTTTTGCGTCCTAACTTCGCCTGTGTCATGGAGTTTTGGACGCATGCCGACGACGGCGGATGCACGCGGGCACTGAAGATTTGAATCTGTCCAATTCCTGGATAGTTTTGGATGCATGGGGATGCTATATATGGATGCCTTCCTTCATCCGAATGATAGTTCTGGACAATACAGACGAAGGCGAACGGATGCAGACACGGTGAGTTTGAATCTGTCCGATTTCTAGACAGTTTCAGACGAGTGCAGACGCATGAATGCGGACGCCATTCTTCATCCGAATGTACATTTCTGCCTTAGGAATAGTGACTTTTGGATACATGCAGACGAGGCTAGGATGACTCCTCGCATTTGAAACATCCCAGACCTACGAATAACTTAGGGTTTAAAATAAAGAAGTTTGTCATTTAGCCATTTATTTTCCACTATGGAGACACGAAGTCGTCTCCTCCCATGCCGAAGCCCACATTGATGGCATGCCCTCCATCCCAGTGGGTGTACGTTGATCGACTCCAGGAATGGCTCTACGATTTAGCTATTCCTTTTCCCCTTTTCTGTCCAGCTTTTCCTTTATGCGAGAAAGTTCCTTCTAGCGAGAGAGAAAAATCGCCAGTGAGAGTGAGCATTCCTTTGTGAGCTCCTGAGTGTTCTGGTGGGTTGTATGATTCTCCTAAGTGATACATGTGAGTGATTGTGAGAATCCTTCAGTGAAATATGTGTGAAGCAAAGCTCTGTGAGCTTGAAGCTGCTGGGGCTGCTGTCCGTGAAGCTGAGGAGTGAGCTTGGAGTCTTTGCTGTCCGTGAGTGAAATCTTCAACTAGGGTAAGGACTTGGGTGTATCTTGTCTAGTGGTGGCCCTATCCACAAGTAGTGTGCGTGAGTTTGGTGTTTAGTCCCCTGTAAATTCCTTTGATAAACTCTTTACATGCTGTTAATGTCCTGCTTTAGTTATTGTTATTGTCTTGAAATTTCCTTACGTGGATGAATGTTTACTGCTTGGATGAATGAGTTAACCCTGTAGGATGTTTACTGCTTGGATGAATGAGTTAAGCCTATAGGATAGAATGATGAGCTGAGGATGGTTCTGTTCTTTATTGTTTAGTTTAAATCTCTCTGTGTTAATTATAAACGGTCACTTCTTTCATCTGTTTGATATCTATGTGTCAACTAAACCCTTAACCGAGTATGATTAACAACTAGACTAATGTTAGCATGCTTAATTAACTAGATTAATAATTGGAACTAAGAATTCTGAGTATGTTAGTAACTAGACATGTTTGATTTACTAGCTGAACATGTTTTATCTGTAATTAATTCGAGAATGTTTAATTAATGGGGTTAGTAATTGTAACTAATTAATCTGAGCATGCTTAACTAATTAACTAGTTGGTAGTTAACTAATCTGAGCATGTTTAACTAAATAGGTTAAGAACTATGCTTTCCATTGAACGTACACCATCCTAAGTACTTAGAATTAATTTATACTCTTTCATGCTTAGCAATTTATAAAGTATGTTTCTGCCTAACATTAAAAGTATACTGTGTATCATTGTGTTGTCAACGCATGCTAATTCCTTATTTAGTTCGTTGTTTAATTCCTTATTTGAAAGCATAACCACTCGTTGCTATGTTGTTGGGTAGTTCACTATAAGTTGTTATTTCTTTAATTATTGTACTATAATTCACTGTATAGTTAATTGTGGTATTTACTGTCATTCCTTATAAGTGCTATTCAATTATGGCTAGATGAAAGAATAATGAACTAAAGATCACCTTAGAATGTGATAGGCATGAACGACGATTTTCCTATGAGAATACATGTTTTATCTTACCTTTTGTAGTGATAGTTTTCATACTGCTCTACCCTGCTATTGTGTAAACTGTAATGTTATTGTTTTCTTTGTGTTAATTGTAAAGTATAGTTTCCTAAATCTGAGAATGTGTAATTAGACTAGAATAAAATCATGCTAATCAACTAGACTCCACTAATCTGAGTGTGATTATCTAATTAGGATGAAAGCATGTAATCAATTCTTGAGTATGTTAATTAACTAGGATAACTTACTAGGATCGCTAAATTATGCTTTACTTTTAGATGCACGTCGATCGTTGCTTCTTTACATTTCTTTTATTAATGTGATCTATATGTTTAAGCATGTCCTTTGTTGTCCCTTTATGTACCCTACTTTTAAATTCTGTCATTCAATTATTGGGTATTTAATTGTTATTACTTTCCCTTATATGCGCTATTCAATTGTGGTTAATTACTTTCATTATATGTGTTATTCAATTTTTGTCATCTACCTTCTTTCATTTGCGCGATTCAATTGTTACATTATACTGCATTATGCATCATGTTATTTGGAGAATGTATCATCATGTATCATACTAATAGAACCAAATAGGGAGTGCCACCCTGGGGTGGTACTCACACATGCATTATGTGAGGAAAATGTTAAAGAAAATGAAGGAAAAGAAAAGAAAAGAAGAAAAGGGAGTTGGGGGGCAGATAGGTAGCGGATCTATTCTGCAGCTAGGCGAAGCCCCTACCTTGTCGAGAACGGGAACCTAGTTGCAAGTAGAAAGTTAGATCCAATCAACTATACCATCCCATATGGGTCATTCAGTCTCCAGCTTGATGTGCGAGTAAGAACCAGCGAACGTAATGAAAAGATTGGTTTGGAGCGGTACCCATTCCAAAAGAACTAAAGAGAGACATACTATATTGCATAAACTCAATTCCTTACTGGGCCATTAGGCGCATGTCTTACTTGTGGTGTAGGTACATGTACGTGAAAATAATGTATAGATCAAGAAGTAAGGATGAAGGATTTGCACATGCGAGATTTGTGGCTGGTCAGGCTAAGAGAAATAAAAGATAAAGTGGCTTGTAATTAACGCATAATGCTTTGTTTAGTCTTTCTTCCTTAACCAAATTATTTATGCTTCTGCTATGTTTTTATAAACCAGCTATGTTTCTTGATTTGACTTCCGCTTATTTTGGTAAAAGATTTTATATTGATTTTCATAGCGGATAGAACAAAAAGAGTTTTAACGATCCGGCTTTCGAAAGACATTCTGATTATATTTCTAATAAAAGGTTTTCCGCTATTTATAAATGAAAAGTTTTAAATTTAACACATTTTAAAAAAGGGTTATAAAAATTCGGATCGTTACATTCACTCTCCTTCAGAAACTCCAGAACCCTCACAGTTTCTCCTTCACCCAACAAAGCAAACACCACTTCACAGATTATCTTCACTGTCTCCTTCGTTCTCTCAATGGTTTCACTTCTCTTAAACCTTTAGGATTTCCTTCCCCCAAAACTACAGAACATCAAAGAACTCCTCAAACATCAACAACTTCACACGCTAGCTCTCTCCACATTTTGGCAGAGTTCCCCCCCTCATTTCTTCCTATGAAATCTCGATGCCCTCACCTCTATTTATAGACAACATCATAGCGACTCTTGAACGTCCATCCGTGTGAAGACAAAAGGCCAAAAGATGGTAACCCATGAATGATCAGCCAACTCTTTTGACGTCCAAATGCATATAACGTTGTTCCTTTCGATTTCCAAAACATTCAGACAATGGATCGTTTCATCTCCAAACATTCATTATCATCAACAGATGGCTTTCATAAATGGCGGTCGATCGCCACAAACGTTCTCCCCTTGCCAAACGACTGCCATAAATGACCACGATGATTCTTCCTTAAAATTCATAAAACTGTCCATTTTTATGTCCGTCGATCAACGTTGGTCGATCCACACCTCGTCGATCGACCATCCCGATTGACCGTCCAGCTCAACCACTGTCTCCAAACCATTTGCTTTCGTTTAATTCTCTAGATTATTCATATATATATTACCCCTAATAAACCATAATTCACTTTTCCAAATTTCCAAACCTCAACATATACCATATGTTTCACCTTTCCTTCTTCACGTTATCCCTCATTAAATCCAATATGCCGTAAAATATTATAAATCCTATACCTTCAATCTTATTATATCCAAGTATATTTTCTTTTACTAATTCTATTGACTGTCAATCTAATTGATATCGTCCAATCTAACTCAAAATATCACAAAATAATTTTCCAATTAACTTCAATTCTTCTCATAAGCTAATTATGAACATAATAGGGTATCATAATTCACTTATTTTAAATACATTTCTTTTGACCAATATCTTTACTTGTTCAACTAAGCTCTTATCATCCCCAAAATTATCACATTAGTTGTGCTTTCAGCTCAACGAAAATTCAAGATATTACAGTTGGTCTTTAGACATTCATTTCTTTTTGCCTCATGTGACAAACTTGATTTTTGAATCATCGTGATTCTCTACGCACCTTGTGGGTAATTGTGGTCCATGGGAAACTTCATTTTCATTGGGATTGTATTCTATGAAAAACAAAGAAGACTTATTTTAATATAATTGCCTAAGTATGATGCAATATTTCTGATACCGCCTCACCGGTGGCTTGTGGAACCAGTTTTCTTAAAATGGTCAAAATGCTTGATGAATGTAAATCCATGCACAACATTTTATCTAACTCATGATTTTAAAGTAATATTATAAAACCAGTTTTCTCATGCATTGCATCTAGTATAAGTTTCCTACTGAATTAGTCACTCATCCTAACAACCGTCTCTTTCAGGTAAAAGTTGACGCAACCAAGGGTAGTGATCGTAGTGGAGTTTTTCCCATTTTTTGTTTTCCTTTGAGAGTGTTATTTATTTTCCTTGGTGAAGATTTTATTGCTTCTTTGATTTGTAGAATTAGTTATATGGTATTGAATGATTTTATATTCTTACACAATATATTTTCTATGTTTATTATTGCACTATCTTTATTTCTTTGGTGAGCACTTTGTGGATCTCTATCCATTCCATATGGGATATGACTTTGTTTTGTGCTAAGTCTTTTGCTGTCAACCTAGCCTTGGGCTAGGTGATTGTGTTCTCTTTGAGAATTAATTTGTTCGACTCGATGTTTCTATTAGGCTCGCATTTTGATTGTAACAATTTCTTCTCGATAATTGAAACTAAATAAATATTTTGGGTTGATGTTTAAGGAAATATAAATAATTAAAGTTAAAATCAAACAAATGGAACAGAGAATCTCCATGTAAAGTTATTAGGAAATAATGCATGTTTTTATCATTCATCTATTTTTTTGGTTATTAAAATAGTGCATATTGATTTTATGAAACAAATTCTAAATATTCTGATGGTATGAAACAAGTCTATGAATCTTACAATATTTATTCCACATAGATGCATGATTTATGTCATTGACTTTATAATTTCATAAAATGTATATAGATTTAGAATTAATGTATGAGTTTCATAATCAAAACCACCACAATTTGAATTTTTTATGCGAGTTTTTTTACTATAAATATGACAATTCATGAATCGTTGCGACATTTCATGAAAATTTGAGATATTTTATAAAGAGTCATAATGATTCATCAACTCTTAGTTTTTACAATATGTAAAGAAAACATATCACCCATATTTTATTCACGTTCTTTCTTTTTTTCTCACACAAATATTCCTTACTATTTTCTCTATCTCTCATATGGTTTTATTTCCTTCTTTTTTGGATTTTTAAATGAACAGAAAGTTTCTCCATCCTTCTAGGGATTTCAATGGACGATGACAAAAAAAGCTCCATAAATGTAGGAAAAGGAGGTGCTGAAAGTGGAAAAAGGAACTCCTCCATTTTTGACAAAAAACATTGCTGAATTTAGTGATGTTGGTCTCTCATCATAAAGAGGGACTATATAAATCTCCTCGTCTAAACTTATGATGAGGTTGTTTGTAGTCTCGCAAAGCTTCTATAGAATTCGTACATACTTTTTTGTAAGATCTTTGTTATCATGTCTAAGTTGTTTTTATCCATGTGAATTTTCTCGAGTTGTACCTCTTGGTGTCTAACACATCTTGTATTAAATGATATCTCATATATATGTGTTTTGACCTCAAATAAAAGTTCAAATTCTTACTCAAGTGAATAAAACTTTAATTGTGAAAATACAAATATATTAATATTGTTTATGAATCAATTTTGTGAGAAAGTTTTTCGTCAACAAAATTTCTTGTAGACTTCTATAATCACGATAAACTCAGCTTGCATTGTAGGAAATGTAACTGATTTTTGCAATTGAGATTACGAAGATATAACTTCTCCTAATAGTAATCAAACACCCTGATGTTGATTTTTTGAAGTCGATGTCTCCAACCATATGTGCATCAACATAATTTACTAATTAATACTCTTACCTACAAAGAACAGACTGAATTCAAAAATACCTTTAAGATACCTAAGAATCCACTTTACAACATAACAATATTCTTTGTCCATATTTGACAGAAATCTGTTGACTACTTTAACATCGTGTAAAATGTTGGGTCTTCTACAAATCATGACATACATCAAACTATTAGTTGCTGAGGTTTATGAAGTTCTCTACATTGCTGCTTTTCCTTCTTTAGTAGAAGAACTTTGCTTGAAAGTAAGTTTGAAATTGTTAACAAGTGGAGTACTTATCAGGTTAGCCTTATCTATATTGAATCTTTTGAGAACTTCCTTGATATACTTCTCATGTGATAGCCATAATTTTCTATTTTGCCTATCATTAGTGATACTTATGCAAAGTATCTGTTTACCTGGTGCTAAATCTTTTATAGAAAAAGACTTGCTCTTACGATCAATTTAACCTAAGGAGAGGTGAATTAGGTTATAAAAGATTTTTTCATTGATTAAAGAATCTACTTAGGACTTCATCCTTTTCTCTTTCAATAGTAAACGATGGATAAAGATTTTGGCACAAAAACATAACTTTCACAAGAATAGAGTGAACTAATTATGAAATTTAGGTTGATATTATTGTTAGGATTGGTGCACGCCTATAGAGGGGGGGAGTTGAATTAGGGGACACTAACTTTTTTGTGTGATATTTAATTCTTCTAACCTTAAGTGATTTGTTATAAATATATAATGAAATAATGCATAAATATTGATGCACCATGGCTCCGCCTCATTTTTATTTTAATTTAAATTAAATATTTTATTTTGTGATAACTTAAATTGTTGCTTCATTTTTGTTGTTTGGTTTTGTGTCCGTATGTTTAGTGTTTAGCTTTAAGGTTATTGCTGTAATTTAGATCATTAGGGCTTAACCCTAATTAGAGTAGTATTTAAACTCTTTTAAGTGAATTTTATAGGGAATGATTAAATACAGAAAACTGAACATTGTTAAAAACTTGGAGTTTCTCCAGTTTGCCGCATCATTTTTGGTGAGTCATATTCGAACAAGTTTGTGTGTACAAATTGAGTTAATCTCTTATATGTTTAGGTGATTTCTGTTATTGCTACTCCTTTCTCTTCTTTGTTCCGTCGAAGAAGAATATTCAACAAAGGTGTAGAAAATTTTCGAAGAACCAAGTTGGAGAGCTACTTCTTGCAAAGTAATCATTGAAGTTGGAAAACACAGTAGTAGTGTTTTTTGGACCAGCTTGTTACTTTCTGCATAGTCCATTTCAACCCTTATTGATAGAGGAAGCTACCTCAAATTACAGTGGAGGTTTATTCCAAAGTTCCCACCTTTCTTACCCAACCTTTCCATTGACTCGGGTGTAACTTCGTCAAGAATTGGTCGTACACCTTCAGATAGAGTGAGGTTCAAACTCCATCATTACTTGAGTGGAAAGGATTTAATTGCATAGCCATCTCATTCAGGTTTCTCCCTCGCCATTTTTGTTGCTCTCTACAAGTTCTGCTTTGTTGGGGACGTCTAACCTTGTAAATGACGTCCTTTGTTATATAAGAATTCATTTGTCTCTGTGAAGGGATGTCCCTCTTTTAATTTTAACGTTCAATTTTCTACAAGGGGCATCTATTCCTCCAAGGGATGTCCATTCCTCCAAGGGATATCCGTTCCTCCAAAGGATGTCCATCCTCCAAGGGATGTTTGCTTCCCGTTACCTCATCGTCAATTGCTTCATTGTAAGGGACGTCTGTTTCTAAAAAAGTGACGTCTGTTTCTCAAAAAGGGATGTTTGTCTTTACTCTATTTTTAATGCCGTCAATTCCTTCGCGTTAAGCGACGTCTGTCTCACTTTTTTTTTTTTTAACATCCATTTTGTTTTTCTCCCATTTGGGACGTCCCTTCCTTCTATAAAGGACATCTGTTCCTCCATTTTGGACGTTTGTTCCTCCATAAAGGTCGTCCGATATTCATCCAACTCTAAATCTTCCAGTTTTGGTCGCCCATCTTCCCTAAGGGACATTCGTTCTTCATCCCAAACAACCACGCCCCTCATTCTTACACTCCTACTTCCCTGGAAGCTTCCGTAGGTGTATCAAATATAAAGAGTAGGGTTAGAGAGTGCAAACGATGTTGTTCGCGTGGTTCGGCAACCCGAGCCTACGTCCACTCTCCAAGCTTCCCACTTAGAGATCCTTAATCACCCAACCTCCCCGGTTGGCAATGATTGACTTCACAGGTGTCAACCAAACCGTTTACAGACTCTTCTCAGGGCGTCACCCATCTGGATTCATCTTCACGGGCGTCAATCTTGCCTTTCAATGTTTGTGTACAATAAAATAGAAAACTAAAAGTTCCTAACTCTCCCCAAATATAAATCTTAAGTTTGGGAGTATGGAGAGTTAAGATTTACACTCTTTAATAAAGAGAAATAGAGTAAAGATTTTGGCAGAACTTCACTTCGATTCTCGCTTAGTTCCTTTGAGCATCGTAGTGTCTTCTATATATAGACACTGCTTGGGCAGTCGACCTTTTCAATTTGGTCAACCACCTTTCGACCATTAGAACTAGTAGTTGCATTTTGTAGAGATATAGTTTGACTGCTTTCTTCACATTTTAGCCCTTTGCCGACTCTGTCCATTTTTGGGATGATCACCTCGTCTACCTGCTCGACCGCTTCCTCAGCCGCAGATTCCACACAAAATCTATCTTATTTTGCTGTCGGTCGATTTCTTCACAACTTGAATTCTCAGACAATCTGCCATTTTTTACGGTTGAACATCTGGTCGACCAGTTCGTGCAACGCATTTTGGTCGACCTTTTCACCCGATCTTGTCAAGCTCTTCTTTCCTTTTTGCATTTTTTGAAATCTCTAAGTCCTAATATTTATATTATAAGCTACATGGACTTAGGAAAATATGTTATAACAACTTAATACCCATATTAAGAGTATTTTCAATAAATATCAATATAAATATAACGATTAATCAATTAAACATAATTAATCAATAAACAACTTATAATTACAATTAATATATTCATTATCAAAATAAATACGCCTATTGACACTTAGACTAACAATCTCCCCTTTTTTATGATGACAACATATTGTAAGTTGTTTATTCCTAAGTATAAGCATGTGCATAAAATATTGCATATTTTGATCTCTCCCCTTTAGTTTATGTAATATTTCTAACTTTTAAATTCATGCATACATACTACTCACAACTTATAAATCTCTCCCCCTTTTTCATAATAAAAAAGAAATCAATGGGGAGCTTTTCCATAAATTTATAAAAAGATTTCTCCCCCTTTGTCAAAATTTAAAACATAAAAGTCATTGGTGGGATATCAATCAATCAAACAATACAATCTATTTTCATCTCCCCCTTTGGAATTAACATCAAGAAAATATGGAGAGAAAACAATTCAAGAATATGATGTCAATTGAAATAAAATTTCTCTTCCCCCTAGTTAATATACAAAATAAAATCTATGGGTAAATTCAAGACACCAAAACACAATTAATTTAATTCTTCCCTTTTGTCATTAAGCATATACAATAGTTGGGGATTTTACATCAACCACAAACAATTTTATTTTCTCCCCCTATCTCGACAAAATCTTTTTGGGAGAATTCATGTGTATTCCAAGAGAAATAGTTCAAACTATACCAATTGTAAAGATAAACATATATAAACTTTGATAACAAGATATTCAAGTTAAAAGTCTTGTTGGAATGAAGAATCCAAGTTTTGATATAAAGAACATTTTCAACTTAAAAATATTTCTCCCCCTATATCGATGCACAAGATTAAATCAATGGGGAGTAATTGATAGACTTGTTGGATTATCAAATGCTAAAATCCCAATGAAAACAAATGGATACCAAATTTAAAACACAGTAGTAATAGCTCATATCTTAAAATCAAACTCAATCACCACAATCCAAAAAGAATTTCTTATGATACCAATAGTTGGATTGATAAAAGCTTTAAAAAAACTAAAGATAATACCAATTGAAGAATAAAGACAAATTAAACAAATGATACCAAAGAGAAGTATGCAAATTTAAGAATCAATATTCACAAAGAAAATAAAATTTTAACCTATATGCATACTAACTATTTAATTTAAACCAAGTGTGTGTGTTATCAAACAATTTAAAGAACTAATTTCATACACTTGATTCAAAAGAGAAAAACACGTAAGTGTTTTTTTTAAGTATCAAAATCTTTTTGGGTCCTTTATCCTTAAGAATGGTTCCTTTTGGAACCTAAACCATTTTAGAATTTGCCCTTTTATTACTCAATTTTAGAAGGCAAACAAATTATTTATCTCATATACAGTTACAAACATTACAAGTAATAGGGCCAACAAGAAATTACTATAATTTTTCTCCTTTTGGAAGGGTTTATAACCAAGTCCCCTCTTATCAAAAGTTACCATTTGATTACCTAATAGTATGTTCAAATTTTTGCTACCATTTGAAAATTTCAAAACAATTGAGATCAAATCACTATTTTTAACATTCAATCCACAAATATTATTCTCAAGTGATTTGTTAGTAGCAACTACATTCTCATTCATGCCTTTTAAATCAACAATTTGATTCTCTAAGGATTTAACAAATTGTCTTTCTCCTTATTTAGCAAATTATATTTACGTTTAAGCATATTGAATTTATCAAACAACTTATTAAAGACATCTAGCAATTCATTATCATCATCATTATCATCCGAATCGCTAGAAGAGATGTGTACCTTAACCTCTTTGGTCATGAAGCAAAAGTTAGAAACTTCTTTTATCTCGGAAGAAGAGCTCTCTTCACTATTTTGGCTCATGTGGCCTTAAACACTTTCTTCTTTGCTTTGGGACACTCGGTTGAGGTATGTCTGAGTTTTCCACACTCAAAGCAGACTATCACCTTCTCTCCTTTTGATGCACCACAAGGCCCAATCACTCGATCTCGAGCTAAGAAGATCATTGCTTTTCTAGCAAGCTATTATTTTGCGGAGGGACATCACACTTGAGGGACTTGAAGATGAATCTAAGCAAAAAGATAAGGAGATGCCAAAACACATGCTCACTTGGAACACTTTGGCATCCCCTCGACTGGCACAAAATACCCAAGACCACATTGATGTTCATGTTGCCGAGGCTTAAGGAGGTTCCCTAGTTGAAGATATGCTCTTTAAATGGTTTGACATGTTTATTGAGTTTATGTTTTGATGGACTACTAGAAATTGGATAATTTTTTGATAGATTTAGGATTGATAGGAAGTTGACATTTTGGAGTGCTTGGCTAATGTGTTAGCCTAGCATTCATGTTCGATTTTTGTTGTGATGTTATAATTGTAATTTTGTGTTAGGTTAACTTTTAAGGAAGTATTTAAACTTCCTTAAGGTTGTCCTAAAACCCTAATATGGAATCGACATCAGCTACAGCTCACTTGTTTGAAGGAATTCTTCCTCTCAAACTCACGGCTACTTGCCTTGGGTTTCATCTTAAGCTTGTGCCAAAAATCATCTCTCTCATAGTTCTTGGATTGGTCTTGGAGAGAGACCTTTATACTAAATCTTCCTTCATCCCTTCATGAGGTGCATCAATTGTGAAGATTTAGAAGACCATCATTGAACAAGGTGGAGTGGCTTCTTGAATAAGAGGCCCATTGAAGTTGGTATTATCGGTTCTAGGTGATATTGGACCAGCTTGTAAGTTTGAAGCTATTTTCTTTAGTTTGTGTAGTGATTATGGTTCTGGAATTTTGGGACATTGTTGCTCATTGGAATTGATTCTACGATTTTGTGCAACTTTTTTTTTATTGGTGTCCAAAATTGTTTTTTTTTTGTCTCTTTGGGCAGTCTAGTTTCTATTACATAACTCAATCATCGTGACGAGTTGAATTGTGATTTTTGGTGAAGACCTTTGCCTCTATTATTTCTACACACTCTCCAATTTTGACATTGATTAACTCTCTATATCAAAAGTTATTGAAGTTCCATTGCAGGTGTCTGTTTTGAGTAATCGCCAAGCGCCTATTCCCCCATTGTTGTCTCCTTCGCACCCCTTGGTGCATCACCTTTCAACTTCTTTTGATTAAGATACTTGTGGAATTTTCGAGTAATGAATTTGATGTCTTCTTCACTTTCATCTTCATCCTTGGAGTCTACTTGGGCACTAGAGGAGGTCTTGAGAGCAATGTTCCTTGGTTTGAAGATCTCCTTCTCTTTTTGCTCCTCCTTTTCATTGCTCATTATCATGATTTCGTGCATCATTAATGATAAGATGAGCTCCTCCATCTTAGAGGAGGCCTTGAGAGCAATGTTCCTTGTTTTGAAGATCTCATTCTCTTTTTGCTCCTCATTTTTGTTGCTCATCATCATGATTTTTTGTGTCATTAATGATACGATGAGCTCCTCCATCTTCAAAACTTTTAGGTCCTGCGCTTCTTGAATGACAGTCATCTTTGGTTGCCATGCCCTTGGTAGACACATAAGAATTTTTCTGACCAACTCTTCGTTGGGATAAATTCTACCAAAAACTTTTAAACATTAGTAATGTTAGTGAAACAAGTAAACATATGACTAATGGTTTCATCCTTTTCCATGGCAAACAATTCATAATTATGAATAAGCATGCTCAATTTACTTTCTTTAACTTGATTAGTGCCCTCATGCGTAATTTCAAGCAATTCCACATTTCAAAGACACTATCACATGCTTGTATCCTATTAAATTCATCTATAATCAAAGCACAATATAAAGTATTAATGGCTTTAGCATTCATACTCAATTTTTTTTTATCACTATCATTATATTCACTAAACAACTTTGGAACATTTAAATCATTTTCAA
>CM039483.1:19237383-19377011 GCA_022433065.1 Begonia loranthoides
GGTGTCAACCAAACCTTTTACAAACTCTTCTCAGGGCGTCACCCTCTGGATTGATCTTTGTAGGCATCAATCTTGCCTTTCAATGTTTGTGTACAATAAAATAGAAAACTAAAAGTTCCTAACTCTCCCCAAATATAAATCTCAAGTTTGGGTGTATGGATAGTTGGGATTTATACTCTTGAATAAAGAGAAATCGAGTAAAGATTTTGGTAGAGCTTCGCTTCGATTCTCACTTGGTTACTTTGAGCATCAGATTGTCTTTTATATATAGACACTACTTGGGCGGTCGACCATTTCCATTTTGGTCAACCACCTTTCAACTATTGGAACTAGCCGTTGCATTTTGCAAAGATATCGATCGAGTGTTTTCTTCATTTTGGTCGATCGCTTTCTTCACACTTTAGCCCTTAGCCGACTCTGTCCATTTTGCAGTCTATCACCTCAACCGCTTCCTCAGCCACAGATTCAACATGCAATCTGTCTTATTTTGTGGCCGAACATTTCTCAATTGGTTGACCGATTTCTTCACTGTTAGAATTTTAAGACAATCTACCATTTTTGTGGTGGAACATTTGGTCGATCAATTCCTTCGTGCAGCGCATTTTGGTCGACCTTTTGTGCCTGATTTTGTCGACCTCTTCCTTCCATTTTGCATTTATTGAAATCTCTAAGTCCCAATATTTATACTATAAGCTACATGGATTTAGGTAAACATGTTAGAACAACTTAATACCCATATTAAGGGTATTTCTAATAAATATCAATATAAATATAACGATTAATCAATTAAACATAATCAATCAATAAACAACTTATAATTGCAATTAATACATTCATCATCAAAACAAATACGTCTAATGACACTTAGGCTAACAAGTATCTCCTTGGTCTACCGCATTGTGAGTTCGGTCTAGTACATGTGTTCTTATTTTGAACTAGTCATGGGTCTGGACTATCGCAAGGCTTCTCTGGTCTACTTGTGGGGGCTATTGCAAATGAAGTTTGGTCTACCACATGTTATGTATTGACAATACATGCCACGAGCTTGGATTATCAATGGAGTCCCCTGGTCTACCGACGCGGGCTACCGTGGTTATGATCTAGTCTACCACCATTTGTCATTTACAGACGTCTCTTGGAAGTGGCGACCATACATGTTCTCTGAGCTACCACAAATGTAATGTCTAAGACATTTCTCAGGATTCAGCGCCCACACTATTAGCTTAATAGAAATTATGTGTAATTGTTTTGATGAGTATATTATTAATTGAATAATTAGCACTAATTTGTTTATTATTTTATTATGTAGTTATGTTCTTGAATATATTTTAGTGGAGTGTGAATTATGTTGATAATAGCTATACTTGTTTTGTTTATATTATTTGGATATCTTAACAATGAGTTATATTTCTTTGCTTTCATTGGAAATACCCTCAATAATGGGTATTTATATGTATTAACATGCTTGTTAAGTCCTTGTAATTATTATTAAAGTCACGTAGGACTTACACAATGTAAATCAAGGAAAAGATGGAGCGGTTGACCGACATAAATTGAGAGGTTGCATAAGAACATCTGAGAGTAACAAACTTTCATACTCGCTAATATGGTCGACCTGGTCATGACATAGTTGACTGGTATGGTTGACCTACCAAAGCTAATGGGTCGTTTGGAAGAACACTCGACAACAATGAAGTTTCTATGACCGGCTGGAGTGATCGATTGGTGGAGTGATCGACTGACACTTGCATAGGTTGACCTACACGGTAGACCAATCAAGATTGAGGTCGTTCAAAGAACCTCATGAAAACATCCAATTTCAAAAATATGGTGATGCCAATTACCAGAGAGAATGTGTAGCCTATTAACGTTCTAATGGCAGGGTTTCGGAAGCATGCGAACAACAGCAGTTTGGAGTTTCAGAAATTTTTTGGGAAAATTTTGAAAACACCGAAATCAACTTTAATGAATGAATTTCAGTGCAATTGTTTTACACAATCTCGGATGACAGTAGAATAAATTCTCTGATGTTTGAAGGCAAATTATGAGGGACGATCGAGATATGGCTAAAATAGTGCAGGTTGATCAGAAACTGCAAAAAAATCACAGCTTTTTATTTCAAGGTGATCTTCAATGAAGAAAAGTCCCCAACTTCACAATAAGTTTGATCCACATTCCAATGTGAAAAAAAATGAAATAATGAAAATTGATTAATGAAAAAGGAACGATGGTGAATTATGGAAACTCGCTTTTGTTCTAACATGAAAAATGTTAGATAGAGATTCCACTAAATCGCCACACTTAAGCTTACCACTCTTGAATGATAAGTATTCAGAGAGGCAACCTGTAATGCCCCTTGATATTAAAACCCTTTTCATGCTTTTTTTTTTTTAAAAAAAATATCTCATACATAAAAATCGCACTTTTAAAACCATATACAACGGAAGTCTGTAAAATAAATCTCATTTAAATCTAACGTAGCAAAACCCATTGTAAAATAAGTGGAACAAATAAAAAATATTTTAAACTAAAAGTCAACTGATTAAAACATAATTAAAATATAAATTCTATCTTTTTCTTTTGTTTTCTTCAATTCTTTATCGACGGGCCAACTTTGCTTCAACAACACTTTGGCTTCGCCCATGAGAATTCTTATAATACCCTGATTTTCTGTATTATAATTAATAGGGATAATTGAAAAGTAATTTAGGGTATTTAGATTTGTTGGATATTTACCGGAGTATTATTAAAGACGTATTCGTAAGATTATAATTTAAGAAATTTATTGGGTAATAATTAGGATAAATTTGGAAGGTGTACTATGGGACTTTTCAGATAAACGTGGATGAAGGCGCGAATGCCTTCCTTCGTCCGAAATCACAATTCTGAAGAAAACATTTACCCAAATTTCCTCTTCGCATCACATAGGGCGTAGCAAAGTTCTATCACATGTTCAACTTTATGTTATCGAAACATTTCTTAAATCCAACCATTCCTTTTTCCTACTTATTATCCATTACGTCCAAAGGAAAAACTTACATAATCATCTCCATCTTAAGTCCTTATACATCAAATTAGTGATTCGCGTAAGATACTTACACATTCTAAAATATGTATAGTTTTGTCATTTTCTGTTATGTTATCCAAAACTGGACTATCCTTGACTTATAATGTATTTAAAACATTGTTCCAAGTTCGTAAAGTGTCCTGAGAAAGATTTCTTTTTATGCCATTAACACCGCTAGGAGTCTGAAGGTCCAATATTTTCTCTTTAAAGTGATGTGTCACCATGAACACGTTTCACATTTTCTTGCAATTCACCCTTAAAGAGAAATCTCTCTGATCTTCCTATCATAGGTTGGCCTTTCACTAATCATTAAGATTGTAATTCCTTACTTAGTTTCCTTGAATTTCATGATTGCCAAGCATATTCTTTGTCCTTATTGTTAACAAATGCTCTCCACTGTTTGTTCTTACTCATACTTTAAATCCATCCTTCAAAGCTTGTGGGCTTATACATGTTATCCTTGAATTATAACGGCTCTAGTCGTCAAAATCTACTGAAATCTTTAGGAGTAGTCCGTTGTTGTATCCTCCATTCTTTTAAATTTTCCACTCTATTCTAGAAATTGAATTATTTAAAATTATATTATTCTTAACCCGAGTTAGTTTTTAATGACCACCTATGCATGTAGTAGACAGTTTCCTCATCTTTTAATTATAACTTGTTCTTCTTCAATAACGAGAATCCTTTAAATCCCTAAATCAAAATCTTCAGATTGAAAATTTCCAAATTTCATCAGTTTGCAAGAAGCAATTTGAAATCCAACTTAATAATAAAATCATTACACATACAACTTTCCAACCTAACTTTATTTACACTCATTTTCTAAAATTAAATATCCTGTTTCTTTTTCTTTTAATTTGATGCTTCCATACTTCTAGTAATCATTGTATCTTTTGGATCATTATTTCGTCTTGTTTCCTTCAACCTTTTGTTCCTATTCAACCATCATATTAAAACTTTATCCATTGGCAATATCAAACCCAAATCTTTAACACCAATCACATACATATGTGAACTTTTCATTCTCCAAGGCCAAACAACTTTCTTCATTCTCTGGATAATCATAACTCCTCATCGTATTACCTTTCATAGACATCCTGTTCTAAGTTACCCTAATCATTTTCTAAGATGTATTAATCTTTTATCTTTTTCACCTTTGGTCTATTTGGAAAAATGATCAACCTTGTAGTATTTAACAAGATCAAGCCAAGTATTTTCTCTTATGCATGTTCTTACACCTTGGGTATCATCCCTTTATTTCTTGAGTGTCGATAAATTTTTGATACCATCTTCGCATAGGCCGCCACTTTTGAACACCAAATGTCAAATTATCTCAATAAGTCTCTTCCTTAAAATCTTTGCACACTCTGGTATATCTTATACTCATTACTTTACGTCAGATGCAAGACAAATTGTGATAAAGCCTCACACTTGTGTCCATACTTTGGAACTATTCCATAACGAGTAATTTCAACTTACTTGTCCTTGTTGTGGAGTAAATTTTCTTAAATTCTATCTTACACTATTCCATTCACAACAAGGAATATATCCTGAAACCTTGCGTCCTTGATTACTGTAAACTTAGCACATGTTACCTTTTATCTTCTCTTTTTAACATATGTAAATATGTTCTTCCCTAGTTTTTATTCCTTCATTGGCACTGGTATTAACTTCTAGTTTACACACTCAATCACTTTTAATAAATCTTTCCAAGTGTTAATTGGTAAATCAGTTGATGGTTTCTTTATCATGATTCAACCAATATTTGACCAAGGTTTATTATTTTATTCAATTGTTTTGTTCAATGTCTCTTTAAATTATTTTGTTCCCAACGTGTACTAATTTTATATTTAATAGATTCAAACACTCTTTTAATAAATGATGTTCCTCATCATTTTTGAATACTCCATTATTTTCTCTTCTCACTACCTTCTCCATTATTGGTACTAGGGAAAATGATCTTTTCAAATTCTTATTTGAGTCAGACCAAGTATGTCCTTAAAAATTCAAATTAGTCTAAAATTCTCAAATGTTCTTTTATCCATACCCTTGGTTATCATAACTAGGTTTTACCAAACATGGCACATGCTATTTTTTCCACCATTCTAATATTTGTAACTCTTATATTAGCATGTCCTCCATGATTCCTTAACGTCCTTCATAAATTCTTAATATCAATTTACTGTAGCAACATGGTATCGTCATGACCAAATATTTCATAACTTCCTCTAGGTGCTAAAGTCGTTATTTCACTCAAATAGTTAACTGTTCCTTATGGCAGTTAAACTAATATTTGCTTAATGTTTTCTTGTACACTTGTTTTTTATTTTGTTCAATGTTGCAACGTTTCATTATACTATTGATTAACACTTACTAATGTCATACCCTTCTCTTAATGACGTTTCGTTGAACACCTTTTATTTATATTTGGTTTAGCTAGTTCCTTCATCATTTAGGGGAGATGATTTTTCCTAATTCATTTTTCCTAACGTGAGGTAATACAAGTTCTCAAAATCCAACTTTGTCTTTATTGTCCATGACAATCCTTCCTTCATCCAATCATGTACCTCTTATGTAACTTTATCCAATTGTTTACTTAGTTAAACTTATGTAGGGGTTATTTTTCATTGTTTCTTTCTTCTAATAAATTTTTGGGTTTTATTTTCCAAAAAGTCAGTCTAACTAATGTTTTCTTACTTGTAAAATTCAAGTGGTTTCCAGTACTGTTTTCTTAATCCAAAGGGAAAAGTATCTTTATCTAAACATAGTACTATCTCTCATCTTCTAAATCCATTTACTCTTGTAGGATAGTTTAATCTTTTCTTTCTTATAAGTATTCTGAGTTTGTATGAAATTTTTATGTAGATCTTATTCTATTACATCATATTTCCTAAGTGTTGTAATTGCATATTGGAGAAATATTTAAGGAAAAATATTCTTATTATTATTATTTTTTTAATGACTATTCCTACTACAAGATGTTTTAACCATTAACATAATTGAACACAATAAAGTTTACTTACAGTGGGAGAAGCATTTCCAAATGGTTCTTGTGTTATCAACACTGGGTTAGACATGGTAAGGCTCTGATACCATTTGTAACGCCTCGTGTTATAAATGGATTTTCTTATTAAAAAAATATCTTTTGTTTATTTGAAGACAAATATTGTAAATCAAAATTTAAGCGGAATAAATTTAAAACATAATTTTTACTAATAAATCAACAGAATAGCTTGAAAACATTATTTAATAAAAAATCCATTTATTTTGCAAAACAGTTAGAAGGTGCACAGTCCATTATAAAATATTATTGAAATAAAACCATTATTTAAAACAACTCTTCTTAACCGTTTTGAGCCATAACCTTCCAGGTGGAATCCAACTAATAATCCAAGAGTTCATCTGACAATGCGTTCTCTTTTACATCAATAACACTTACATGCATCACAGGCAATACCATGAGTCGAAGCTCAGCAAGAAATAGAATGTATGCAATGCAATGCAATGCAATGCTTATGCAGTCATTTTAGAGAAGAACATATCTCCTCTTCATGCTATTTTAGTTTCACTTAACAGTTCAGATGTATGAGATTCATCAGTCTAGGTAAGTTGAATCCATTATACAGTATAGTGGCTTAACCGTCACTCCAACGAGGATATACATCAATTAGGGGTGTCACCACCATTCTCATACACCTATTTACGTTTATTGGTTCATTTCTTAACATGTTATGCACATGTCAGCAGTTTCATAAGTCCTATCATGATGCATGAATGACAGTTCATATCTATATAGTTTGTAAAAGAAACAGTCCTACATTCTAATCATAACATTCCTCGCAATATACAGTTAATAATGATTATTTCATAGCAATCCATGAAGTATACAGTTCACAACAATTATTTCATAACAAATCTCGAAGTATACAATACAATAAAATAGTCCCGTGATGTAAGGCCTCCACTGGTCACCGCATCCTATTTCTTACCTTTGTAGAATTTTTCTTCGTTCCTTAGCGTCTATCTTTTTATCCTTTTCCCCCCGTTAATACCTTCAAAATAATTATCATTTTATTTATTAATTATATTCTTAACTTTGATACCATTATTTATTCGTTAATTGTGGATAGTACTGATCAGAAATATTCCTAGGAAAGAATGCCCTTAGCAATCTCCTTAGATAGAATATCCTTTCCAAGTAGGTTCCCAGAAAAGACAGGAGGGTCACAACAGTTCACATTAAATACCCGTCTCCTTATATAGAACTTACTTACACAGTACAATTACACCACTAATAATATTTCTTACTTAATAATAGAGCAATAATAATAATAATAATAATAGTGCAATAATAATAATAATAATGAAACTAATATTTACCCCCTAATTATCGACTAATTTTAATAATGCAAATGTTAATAATTAATCCAAGAGCGTCCACGTAATTCCTTCAGTTAAAGCTCCCGCCTATTTCCTCACTCTTATCCTCAATTTCATTCTCACTAATTTCCTCCCTAATTTTCTCCACAATTTCCTCACATTTTTCTTTCCTTTTTTCCTTCCTCTCCTTTCTCTCCTCTTCCTCTCCTCTCATTGTTGTGAATTCTGAAGAGAATTCATACCTATTTATAGGCGTTTCCCCTCCCTTCTTCATCCATTCAACAGGTGCCAGAAAGGAGAAAGTTAGGCGCAGTATAATGTACAGGAAAAAGGCGTCGGCAACAAGTGAGTCCGGTGGCAAGCCATGTGACCGGATGTGAGATGTCGACCGAACCAACGACAAAAGCATGTGTTCGGATCAACGCAACTCAGCGCTGCTTCTTCATTTCACAAGACCATGCTGTTTCCACTAAAAACAAAATTTCTTTGGGATAGATCAACCTGTCCTAGCATATCAACCTCACCCACATGAAGAAGCTATCATCCGCTCCCACTTGAAACTTTGTTTCTCCAAACGTCACCACATCACATAACCATTTCATCCATTAATTTATTTTAATTTCTTAATTCATTTAATCAATTCCAATTCTAATCATTTCAATCAAATAATTATCCCATAATATTCATATCTAATTTACACCAAATTAATTTCCCGATTATTCCACTTAATTCCATTACGGGAAATTGAGGTATTACATTCCATGAGAAAATCATTCCAAAATCTCCAAAATTCATAAATAATATATTTTTGAGCCTGATAAAATTCTGGGGTATTACACTAACGAATGTAAAAGAGAAATGAGTTTTGTAAACATAAAGTAAATGATTTATTTATTGTTCTTTAAATGACTAGTTTATGCTTCTGCTATAAAATGATTTATGCTTCCGCTTTAATTTGAGGAAAATGATTTTATAAATAAAGTCTTCCGCTATTAATAATAATTTAAGTAACGAGTTTAAGAAAAGAGTTTTTAATGATCAGGTTTTAAGAAAAGTACTCTGATGTTAACTTAAAAAGTTTTAATAAAGACTTCCACTATTGTTTAATAAAAGAAAAAGAAAAGTTTTAAATTTCCCACAATTTTTATAAGAAAGAAAAATCGGGTCGTTACAAAGCAAACATAAACCTATTAAGCAACAATGAATTTTTTATTATGTATAGCAAAATAAGTATCGCAATCTGTGTCCCTACACATCTCAACTGCACTAACCCGCCTTCTATCGAGATTTCTTCTGCAAATCCGTGATCGCAAATGATAGTTATAGATCCACATATATGTTGGATGCTTTGGCAAACAACGGACTCTTATCGGGTATATCATTGTGATGGTAGAAGTAGGGCTTCTTGCAATCTCAGATCACCCCTAACTCCTCACTCGTACACCAAAAGATGTTGTGCGGGCTAAAATGCAAAGGAAAAAATCAGCAAAATAAGCGGAAAGCAATATGAATCTACACATGGGAAAAGATACACCACTCTTTGTCCATTGGTGCTACGAAGATTGGAATTGCTTCATGCAGCAACATCTGGTAAGGGTAGTGAGTGTACAAGTCAACGGACAACATAAAACACGCTTGCTTTAGGTGTGATTGAAATGAAAATGAAGCATGCATAAGAATTGTTGAAACATGAACGACAAACCAGAAAAGCGAGATGTTTACTTACATGAATCTACCATAATGTCATTAGCGATTTTTGAAATTGAACCTAGAAGTATTCTTCTTCGTTCAACGCAAAGCACTGCATACAAAGAACACAGAGCAAGGATGAGTACTAAGATAACATCTTTTGAACTATTTAATCTAACATAACATAATTCTCACTATATTTGTCGTCCCTTCTTGCTTCGGGAAGATGATCTCAGTGATGTGGTACTCATTCTGGACCTGAAAATGAAAACAACAGGTGGAATATCGTAAGTAGGTAGTCCAAAACACTTAACAATACAAAATGAAAAAGCTTACCATAATTTCCGAAAGAATTGTTGATGTCTCCAGGTTCTTTCGGGTATTTTCATGAACATAAGTCGTGAAAAGAACCATCAATTTTCCTAGTTGCAAAAAGCATTGACAAGTTACTGTCAAACTAATAAGACATGAATAAGTGTAGACACATAGATAACCAAATTGAAGACGTACCACACACACAATTTTTAATGGCAGAGGCAGCGATCCACCTGATGCGGTTGTCAATGGAGGAATGGGAACAATTACCTCCTGCACCTTGGCAAGCACGATAGGAGGAGAAGGTTGGCCTATGAGGGCAATGGTGCTGTTCGCATACTAATAAAGTATAGTAAATAATGGACTTTGCATAAAAACTAAATAACTTACAAGCAGTCTGTGTCTTTAGTTGCTAAAGATGACGATGGAGAGGCCGTTGGAGAGGCTGTTGCAGGGGTTGCTCAAGACGCAGCTAGAGAGGATGGTGGAGGGGCTGCTAGCTGCCTCATTCTCTATAATTCAACCAACATCTCATGATGGTGATCCGCTGCTCGCTCCTCTATTTTTGTATTTTGAACAACCCCATTTGATGGTGCTCCTCCATCATTTGAATTTTGTGCAGCCTCATTTGATGGAGCTATTCCATCCGGATAAGTCGGTCCTCCATCCTTCGAACTTGATCCATCACCGAAAGTTGTCGCTCCTCCGCTTCCTCCTCCATCCTTTGCATCCATCTGAAAATCTCCTTAGGCATCGATGTAAAATGAGATGACTGAGGAGGGGTTAGAGTCATTGGCTGCAAAGCATCATCCTTCATGTGCTGCAGAGGCGATGTTAGAGGTTGTTCCTCTGAGGGGGCTGGAGGCTATTCCTACGAGGGGACTGAAGGTTGTATAACTAAAGAGGGTGGAGGCTGTACGACCTGGGGGGGGGGTGCTAGCAGCTGGAAAACTGTAGCTCGTTTCTTTAGGGAGGGCTTGGATGGAGTCTTGCATACCCATACCCCTTAACTCTGTTGATCCTCATTCAGTCCACTTTCAATTTGTTGTGGATGTAGGTGGCATGCTCTTCAATTCACTGCTTCTCATCCTAGATTGGTACCCCGTACTGCTCAACAATATTCTAAATGAGCCAATTAAATGGCAGACTCTTGGCTAGGTTGCTGAGGAGCTCGTACATGTGACTCAAAATCACATAGCTGATGTTTACTTTTTTCCTATTGAACACCTTCTCCAGCAAATAGAGATCCATGTAGATAACATGGTCTCAATGTCCTTCCCGAGGCAAATGGTTTGCGTCATGATGGTCTGGATCACTCGGGTTATGACATTCAAGTCATTGGACTTTGGCTTTTTGTACGCTTCAATCTCGGGATCACGATGCAACAATCTAAGCACTGCTAGACCTTCTTCTCGTCTAATGAAAGGTGGATCTCGAGACACGTGTGGTAATAGTGTTCACTTGGTTCCTCCGTCAAACATCCAAGCAGCAAGTTAATATCCTTGAGAGTCATTCTCAACTCTCGTCCAAACATGTAAGTCCGGAGCTCTAATGGTTGGATGGACTGTTCCAAATTGGCATAAAAGAGTTTGACAATCCGTTCAGAAAAATTTCACCCAATCTGCACAGCTCGGCTAAGCTAGCCCTGTAAAAAAATTCTTCAATTTCAAATTCAACCAATGACTCGAAGTCTACTCTTCTAAAAATAATAATTGAATGGTGTTTAACATCGACTTCATACCGTTTGTTCGCTTCAGCTGTCTTAAAGAGGGGGGAGTAGAACCTCACTGTAACGGGTTAGAAACGGACCAATGCACCTGCTACTAGTCATTGTCCATGCAGAGGTTGTGCTTCAACCTCTGCTTGTGCTTCAATTCGGCCAACAAGGGCAACCACAAAACCTCCAACTTCAACCGCGACTGCTCCAACTAGACCTGTAGTTGCTGTACCTTCAACCGTGGGTGCTCCGCTTCAGCGATGACGAGTACATTGCGGTGCAACTGACCGACAATGAACTTGGTTTCAAGCCGATGACATTCATGGGCAGAGTCCCCCGTTTCTACCTATGGTGCGGTTGAGGCTGCGACAAATCACCTTTTCGCTTGAGAAATGAAGGTAGGAGAGTACGAATGTTCGCTGAGTATTTCGTGATTCGCGGGGAACTCGTCGGAGTGAACAGTTGAGTATTATATACTAGGGCATACGAACGTAGAATGACGCACGACATTCCATGCCAGAACGTCGTCATTCTGCGGCAAAAAGTTAACGTTCTACGACAGAACGTCATAAATTTTAATTAATATTAATGTTCTGTTGCGGAACATGACACGTTCTGCTGTAGAACGTCAATGATAGAACGTTAATTTTTAAATTTTCGTTCCACAGTGGAACGAAATCAATACGTTTAACGGAAAACGTAATAGCGATGTTTGCGGTGACTTTTTCTATTGTTCAGTGGTTAAGTTGTTAGCAAAAATACATTAATGATTAACTTGTCATTAATTACAAAGTACGATGGTTAATTTGTTAATTTTCCTAAATAAAATCTCTATCTTAATTGATGAATATCACTAAACCGTCAAAGTCCAAGTTTGAAAAATTCAAATAAATGTCAAGCCTCAAAAGTATCATAAACTCATCATGAGTAGATACCTATAACTCTTAATAACTTATAAAACAATCTTCTAAACATTTTTGTACAAAGATAACAAATTTTTATCTATCAATTTCCAAACTCTAGAAAAAATATTCAAACCTTTAGATAAAAACTCTAAATATGACCGAAACAACAAAAATCTACTTACCCCAAGTAGATTCTTTGACTTCCACCATAGTTTGGCACTCTTGAAATACCAATCCAACACTATCTTGACAGAATTTCGAGATTCTACGCTAAACCAAATAAAAAATTTGGATTTCTGAATTTACGACCAAATAAATCGAAAACAAACCCTAATATCTACTCTACATGCCTTCAATACTCGTCACCCTTAGAACATTGATTCACGATTAGAAACACAAAATTTTCATCTCCAAAAACCTTCTCTCTCTAACAACCGTCAACCCTTTTCTTCCAAAATGAAAAACCTTAGTCAAAATGGAAGAATGCACTTTTAAATAACCGGCCTGCCCAGATAGAAACCTATCAGCCATGACAACTAAGTAAGTCGGCAAAAATAAAATGATTTGTAACATATCTTGCCTAATTAAAAAAATCTAATTAAATCGGGGTCTCAGACGTCATTTCTTCTTGACAACGTAACATAGATCAAGAATTACAATTCATGAACTAAAGATAAATTCTAAGAGAGTCCACACGCAAAATCCGCCAAAAAGAAGCAATACGTCCTACTTGCTGACTTGATTGTGAAAGAATTCTGGGCTTGATCGAAGCATGGGCGGAGGGTAGAAGCCGTGCAATGCGATAACTAATGAGACGTTTTAATCATAAAAGTGCTACACATGGCAATCCCGGCCCGTGCTTGTTCTTGACTTTTTTCTGGGTTGATCCAAACATCAAAACTAGAGATTCATAAGCTCATTTCGACCAAAAGACGACGGCCAGGCCACAAAGTCCAGAGCCCACAAGCAGTTCTGTATTCGATCAGTCATTGCAGGCGGGCGTTGAATTGATTATAATTATTGATTTTCTCTAACTTTGTTTCTTCTGTCAAAACCCCACATAACCACAACACAGTTTTCAAGGATGGCTGTAATAACGTCGTTATCTGTAGAGCTACAATCGTCCCCTACCTGTCATCGCTCCTAAATGTCCTTTCTCAATGCACTTGACTGAGTGAGAGAGAGAGATGCCAGCCCATATTACGGGGGTATACGTGACTTTAAACAGTAAAAACAATTAAGCAGCTCCATCTCATTTTTATTTAATCAGATTCCTATACAATCACATCGCCATCTTTGACTTAGTTTCCTAAAGTTGATCAGCTATTTTCTACCCGAAAAAACATGAGGTTTCTTACACGAAAACGGGGTGATGTCGTTTCCAGTTGCATTAGACATGAGACTGCAGGCGAAAGCAATTAATTAATTATAATCTTTGATTGTGCGCATTGATTGATTTGTTTTTCTGACCCTATTAATAGCCTTTTTCCCGGAAATAGTGAAAGTTCTGTGGAAACATGGTATTCAGATCCAACACTATGAATCAGACAATAACATAACTTAACTTCTAATTATTCATTCATTTATTATACAATTCTGCTGCCAGCAATATTCCAAAAAATTACTTCATGTGCGAAAGCACACCCGGACGTATAATCCAATGGCTCTAGCAGATCACTTATTTAATCACCAAAACATACTCTTTTGAAACAAATTAAAGGCTAGACAGCAGAAAAACAAGGCCCCACTTGTAATAAACGCGATGGGAGAGGTGTATGAATTGTGGGTTGTCCCCATCGACATGTGAAGAAAGAAGACGATGGTTGTGGTTCGGAGAGAAATACAAATATTTTCATCATCTTGTCAATTGTTTGGTTTTGAGTAGTAATGGCTGGTCAGTTAAAAGGACATTTTCTCTGCACGCTGACCAATTTATTAACACTTTTTTCTCAGTATTTGCGGAGGGATTTCCATTTTTTGTATATATTCATTCACATGTACACCTCACCCTCGTGACAATGTGACTTACATTCAATGATGTACCCTAATCCACAGATGTTTTAAGACTGTCATGTTTTTGGTTCTTAATAATGCATTCTAGTTTTCCCAAACTATAATCTTTAACAACCCTTTTATCTTCTTTTTATTTTCCTTTTTTTTGCAGTTCACTTTCATAAATCATTAGAGTAAATTGGAAGTGCTAATCAGAGATGTTGATAGTTAAGCAGATATTAGAACGTAGTGAGGCACGTCGGGGGAAAGCATTAAGAAGAAGTAAAACTACAGAAGCAAGGATGAGAGTGGAGAGGTGAGAAAAGGCTAACACCCTGAAAGTGAAGGCTATTTGTCGGTCATCGCCTCGAATTCCTCGCTCTGTGCATCCAAAAAGTGACACGCCAGACGAGGGTCATTAATTAATTAGAGCATATTATAAAATTAAGATTTCTGTGGGAAAGACAGTAAGAGAGAGATAGGGGGCAAGGAAATGGAGTAATGAATGAGGCTTCTATTAAACAACTCAACCACTCCTCTGACTCGCTTGTATTCTTCCTTTACTTTGATTCCCTTTCTCATTGAAGACTCATCATTTCATCATTATTTTTATTGTCTAGGAGGTGATCAGAATCCAACGCTCTCTAATTAATGAATCAAGGCCATATCTGATCTCGCACTTGTGTTTTTGCATGCAGTAATATTTAGGGGTATGTTTGAAAACCCAAGTCTAATGGCGGGTTTCACTTTTCTAGTACAATGTGTTAAATGTCTCATCAGATGATCGTTCCCATCCGACGGTGGAGATGTATGCATGATCGGATCATCGGTTCGATCGAGAGTGCATCTGCCTTCTGCATGGGTCGTGGTCATTTCTGGAAGTGAAAACCCAGCTGGTGGGGTCTGAGTCTGCTCATTTTCGTCCTTTGCAAAGTTTGGGTTCCACTGTTATTTACTTCCTTATAAGCCCTCCAAACCATATCATTCTCATTGATCATTATCATCTCTCTCTCTCTCCCCCCTTGAAGATAGGCGAGAGTCTTGGGGGATAAAGAGATATGAGCGCAGAGCAACCATACCCACAAACTCACAAACTTGAGGGTTTGATTCTGAGGAAAGATGGCAAGATTTGGAGCTTTTTCTTTTGAGGGGAATGTTGTCTGGCTCGAGGACCCTATTATTCTTTCCATTTGGTTTCTTTTGAGGCCAAACTTTCATCAGAACACCTTCTGGTTTTTATACGTAATTAGTGTCGTCGGACCAGGCTTCATTCCCCTCAATTATGTGCTCCCGTTCCGCTTCTCCTCCAGATTTATCATTCAAGGTTTTTCCTTTCTATTTTCTCTCTCTTCCTCTCTCTCTTTGTGGTTTTATTTTTTGGGAAATATGCTGTCAGTGGAATTAAATTCAACGTGTTTTGGTTTTAACCGCAATTAAGGATGTTGGTTATCCGCAGATTGGTATAATGATGAAAATCTTTGTCTGCTTATATGTTTTTGGATCTGAATGTTGGCTTTTGATTTTCTTTTACTCATAGCTTCATGATTGTGTTTTCCTGTCAGTCTTTCTCCGATTCTGATTAATCATTACACCCATTTTTCTCATCATGACTTCCCCAGTCTCATCTGTCTCTTTCTGCCTCTTGTATGTCTTATCTTTCACCTCTACCTCTACCTCTATGGGTTTCAAGCCGGTGAGGGTGGCTGCAATCTCACTCTTAATCTTTTTCAATGACAATTTGGTAATTGTGATGAAGTTTCAAAAAGCTCGGCATCCGCTCTTTATCTTGTGAAGTTGAAGTTTTAACCACATCTGTATTCTCTTACATGGTTTTGTCCACCACTTCTAATATTAGTCAATTAGCAGAAAAAGCAATCAACTTTTTCTTCCTTTTTTTTCACAGTTGAGGCTTGTGATATACAACTACGAAACTTGACCCGTTTTACCTACCGAATCAGAAATACCACCCAAAGAAAATGGCTCTCGTCATTTCTATATTTGGTTGGGATGAAAATGGTTTAGGCCTTCTTAATTTATAGGGGAAACGAAACCTATGTATATATGGTCTTATATTTCCTCATCCACCCACAGAAGTGTCGACTTTTTAGCTCTAGAAAATTTAATATAAGAGAATTATGGATTCATCATATTCTAAACAAGTAGGTGAACAATGTTTTGCGTCAGACCTGTGACTGTGTTTCCTGGGAGACTTTTGTGGTAATCACACATATTTTGTAGGGTTATAGCTTTCTAGCTTTCTCTTCTTTGCTTCATTTCTCTGAGGAAGTTCCAGCCTCCAGGTTTACAGGGAAAAGTAAAACATTAAAAATGCCTTAATGGGTTTGAAGAAAACTGCTTCTCATATGCAGTTAAACACAGTTGTCAACGCCTATCTCTCTAGAATAGGGTTCAGTCATTCTACACTCATCGCTTCAGAGTTTCTCTCTCTCTCTCTCTTTTCCTAATAGACACACACAAACACACACCAATACATTGCATTAGGCATTGACAGTGATCTAGTTTCTGCATATTCAGTAGAAAAGAAAGTTCAATCCATAGGAAAGAAGCGAGCTGAGAAACTAGGAACTAGGAAGCATGTCAGTCCCAGAAGTTTCAATCATTTTGAAAAGGAAGTTTTGGCCAAAGGGTGAATTGTTGATTAAGATCAGTCAGGCCATCTTCAAAGTTAAGCGCAAAAGCGGGTGTGGTGTGAACGATGTCTAATCAAGATGTGCATTTTCGACATACCCCAACTCAAAAAAGTTAAAATCTAAGTCATGTCCTTTCTTTTGTCCCCCTCATGGCTCTTCCTACATAAAGATTTAAAGAGTTTACACCACTTTACCCTCATTCTACTAAACACAATATCCTACATTTATTGCATGACTCCTAACCAAAAGGACCATCTCAAATATTGGAGTTATCACATTTTAAGTCTTTATATTTCTTCCTCAATATTATCTATCTTATCCTGTCATACAAAATTATCACGCCCTAAAATGAACCTGACACATAACGAGGAATAATTCGACTCAAAATAGACCGAATCGTCCGACCATTTTCTTAATCCATAGATAGCAACGAAAGACTTAAAAATTTATATTACAGACTAGACCCAAGATAAAAGTCTAAAAATGACAATATAATAGTGTAAAAAAAATAAAATCCAAATTATGTTGAAATTTAAAATTTAAATTAATTCTAGGGTACAAACCTTACAAAAATATTTTAAGTCTCTTTATAAAAAGAAAGAAATTAATTGTATGAGGAAAAACTTCCAAATTCTACTTATGTGGTGGTAATTGGGGATTATTCTGATTATTTCTTGAAAATAAAAAAAATAATATGGGGTGAATCAACTAACTTAGCAGAGATTTAATTTTATATTCAACATTTATATCATATAAATTATGCATTTTTTCAATTTTTTATTTTAAAAATGGGAATATGCGGAAAGAGTAAAAATGTGCAATGAAGTAAATAATGAAATTTAACAACGACGATACTCAAGTGATTGCAACAGCTAAACAGACCCTGATCAAATTAGAGTTTTGTGGCTAGGAACAGAGCACATACAGTTGTCTCATTTCTCTAATTAACATCAAAAGTAAATAAAAGTGAAAATAAATGTAACTTGATTGAACGATAATTTAAACATGCATAATTTAAATTAATTTTACATATTTTAGGAATTTATGTCATTGAGCATAAAATAATCTTTGCCTCGTATTTGGGCCTACCAATACAAAGTCCAACTGAAAAGAAGCCCAAAGAAATATAATTGCAGACAATCCGACAATTTCTGAAATTCCTGAACCTATTCATATTATTATTACCAATCACCATTTAAATTAAATTAAAATTTAAAACCTAATTTTTTAGGCTTAACAATAATGATACTATAAAAATTTTTAGGTAAGACAAATTCTAGGCCCAAAATAGGGCCCGAGTTTTGGCCTAACATAATGGCCCGAAGCCCAATTAGAATCTGGGCTGAAGCCCATCTAGAATTTGGGCTTAAGCCTATCAGAAACAAGGCATAAGCCTAGTTAAAATCTAGACCAATAGCGATTCGCTGGGCCAAAGCAAGGGTTTGGGCCTAGCATAACAAATTGGTCTGCGGGCAGAATGCTCTGATCCCAGGCAGAAACATCCTAGCCACGACATTAGCTAATCCAAGCCGTTGCCAAGCACGTCCATTTACAACATCGTCGGTTGGCAGAGGCCAAGAATTCGAGCCAGAATCTTCTCCAAATCCTCAACCTCAAAACAAGTTACAGAACTCAACAACGATCCAACTCTCTAGTATGAAGCCACAATCTATCATTAAATTTCAAGAAATAGAATCCCCAAAAGAAAAATCCAAACTTTCCTTAACTTAGGAAACTACCTCACTGCCAAGAAACTTCGCCAGAATTGGTCATTAACATCGATGTCCAAACTTCAATCCTAAACGAAATCGGATTCGTCCATTAGAGTCTGTTTTACGAAGGATAGACTAAGCATAGAGGAGACCGAGGCTTACCATAGCGAAGGAAATTTAAAGACTAACGCCGGTGATAATCCTACTCTAATTGCACTACCAACCCACTAGAGAGGATGAAGAAGATTTGAGGGTCTAAGACTCACCTCAGACAATGAACGAAACGTCAAGGCCAACTAAAGAAAACCACTCTTCTCGTTTTGTGGTTTACTAGAGGAAGATTTTTGTTGCGCTGAAAAGAGAGAAAAGTTTAAAGGGGGTTCCCTTCCCTGCTCTGAAATAAGGGAGAAAGTGATCCCCTTTCATTTGTAACAACCCCATGAAAGGGGGGTTGAATTAATTTTAATATATATATATATATGTGTGTGTGTGTGTATTTATTTATTTTTACATGGGCCACTTAAAGAATTTCGTCCCCCAAATTTAGAACAATTTCAATCGTACCATTGAATAAGTGAGGATATTGTTGTCATCATTTCTGATTCAATTTCCCATGTAGTTTTCCTTTTATTATGGTTCTTCCACTATACTCGAACCAATGGAATCTCACATTGACAAAGAACTCTTAATTCACGACCTATTATTTTATCAGGTTCTTACATATGTGAAACATCCTCCTAGATCGGCACCTTGGTCTAGGAGATCACATGTGACGGATCAGACACATACTTCCTCAACATAAAGACATGAAAAACATTATGAACATAATTTAGCTTAAGAAACCCGATATGCATATGAGAACAAACTTATCCACCACAACAAAAACGAGCAATCCCGCAACACGAACAACTTCTAAACTTACAAAGTCGTCGCCTCGAAACTCTTCTGATGACTAAGAGCTGTTTAAAAGTAATTTCATGATCACCTGAACTGCACAATTGTTACATGAATCAAAATTGGGCTAAGGTTTTCCTACAATTCAAGTTCAGCTCAATAGTAGTAGTTTGCACTATCTTCATAAATAGTCTCATAGGTTTAAATTTCAATAACAGTTGAAAGATTTTATCATATTTGAGATTGGATAGCTCACCCTACCACCCATAAGTCCAAAACTCAAAATATCTCTTTATTGGAAACTACTAATTTCTTAAGTTTAACTCAGTGCTGAAAGATTTTGGAAGAGCTAAACATAATCAAAACATCTTAATCTTTAATTAGACATATCACTGAAAGGACAGATAAGGTCGAATGATGACTTCCATATCTATTTTACTCAACTAAAACCCATAATAGTCCCATAATAGAAAGATCAATCATTTTTTGACAACTCAACATCACTATACATTTAAAGTGTCCTCGAAAATTAGGTCATAAAACCAAAAAGTTCTCACACCTTGATTTTACACCTTAAGGGGTAAGGGTGTAACAACCTAGCAGGTTTCAAGTGTTCAATTCCTAACTTGGTAATAAATCAAAATCTAACCACACATCATTCACACTTAACTCCAAATTAGCCCACTTACACTAATGGTTCAATGCTTCAACTTTTTGATATTTTTTGTATGAATAACAAAATTTTTGTTTAAAACCATCTACTAACTTCATTGTCTAAATCAAAATTACTCAGTTATATGAATAAACCCAATAAAAAGTCATAATTTCATCGGCACTATCTTTCCAATAGTTATGTTGTTCATCCTACTTTATTTTGTCAAATCTCTCTTTAAGCTCTTCATTAAGATTCCATATTTTCCAAATACGTTGTAGAAATTAAAAAGTTGCTACAAAACTACATACCTCAATTATCGGATCAACACCAATGGTCAAATGTTTTTTACAATCCTTTAACATTAGATACATAATTAAAGGTTTGAGGTTAACTGCTCAAAACCTCAATTACAAAAGTGACCTAGCGTAATTGCACTCTAGAATAGGTTCATAACTCTTCATATTCCCCACCTATTAGCACATCATGGTATTTACTTTAAGTATTTCAAACTCTGGAATCCAAGAAAATATCGAACTTTCGTTATTTTACATGGAAGGGGTCCATTCATGCCTCATTGATAGAGAACCTTAAAGTGACTCTATTTCATTAGATTCCATCCATATCTTAATTCCATTCCATTCATTTAATATCTTTAACATCCTTATGCTGTCATTGAGATAAGAGATGTCGTTTCTGGTTTATCTGTTTCTATATAGATGGAAAGTTTAAAAATCATCATATAGTAATATAATAATCTAGAAATTGTAACATAAAAGAAAAAGGGAGGTTTGTGATGATTTTTAAATCTTTTATACCCAATCTAGTATCCATACGCATGAAGATAATAAATTTGATCATTGTCGTTGGACTCTATTATGGATTTCTGACCACATTCTCCATAGGACCCTCTTATCTCTTCCTTCTCCGAGCTCGGGTTATGGAAGAAGGAACCGAGAAGAAAGTATCAGCAACATCAGGTTTTATTACGGGACATGCTCATTGTAATACTTCGAATATTATTGGGATAAGTATAAGATTGGTGATTAGTTTAAAAGAGATTTTAATTGTAAAAGATGTTATTTGTTAGGGATGAATTGAAGATGAAGTAAAATGGAGTTTGGTGTGTAAGATTTAATGAGAAACACTTGTGGTCGATTGAAATGGGGGAAGTGGTCGACCATTTTAGTACAAATTATTATTCAGAAGAGTCTCGGGTAGATTTGTCGTCGACCAATGAAGAAGTGGTCACCAAAATTCTAAAAGAATACACATTTAGGAGCTCTTGGGTAGATTTGTTGTTGACCAATGAAGAAGTGATCGACCAAAATCTCAACAGGCTGAAATAAGGGGGCTCTCAAGTAGATTTGTGGTTGACCAGTTTAGGAGTGGTCGACTAAAATCTATACAAAAAATGAAAATTAAGCCATGGGTAAAAATAATGGTCGACCATCATTGAAGAATTGGTCGACCAAATATGCGAAGGGTGACCTGACTCACTAAAGAATGTCACATTTTAATTGGTAAAAGTGTGATGAATCATCATCACCATGTCTTAGCATGAGGGCACCTCCAGCTTAAGGTTGGAGAAGATGAATTAGAAGATGAATAAAAGGTGGAAAACATGAGAAATTAGAGGGAATAAAGAGGAAGAACTCTCTCTACTCACATAGAAGTTCTTTCCTTCCTTTCTTCATAAATTTTATAAGTTATATGAAGTTCTAGTAGGGGTTACGGTGGAGGAAAGGAATAGAGATTGAAGAAAATGTTAAAATGGATAGTTGTGATGCTTGATGCTTAATTGTCTAACGTCTTGTAACTCTTGGGTAAAATCACTTAGGTATATTGTTAAGCATATCTTAATGAATAGATAGGTTGTGGAAGTTATGAAATTAGTTAAGTTTACAGAAAGTTATGGAAAATTTAAGAATATGAAATTTTAATGGAAACCCTTGATGTCATGCCAATTGTATGTTTCGTGAATTATATGGTTATTAATGATATTATTGGTTATAAAGTTTGCTAATTTGAAGGTGTGATTATTCAAGAGGATAATTCAATTGTGGAACCGCATTAACAGCTCAAGGTAAGCAATGAATCTTAAGTAGTTGCCTTTGTCTGGTTGCATCATAATAAATTAGGTTATTATTGTGGAAGATATTATGATAATAAGTGTAGTTAGATATATGTTCAATTATTTGATTGAGGCTATGTAGTCATAAAGGTTATTAGGAGTTAAGTTTTAAGTTTATGGTTTATTAAGTTGATTTGAGAATAGAGTGTACATGATAGAACTATGAGGACTTATAGAGTTTGGTATTGCAGATGATAGGTACACATGATTTCATGCATAGTTTTTGCATCACATTATGAAAATGTTTATAAGCATGAATAATGATAGTGAAATTGAACATGGACTGAATAAACGTAAATAGACGATTGTGAGATGCGGGTTTAACAACGGTTCTGCTTAGGAGAACTACGAGATGATGTATCCCTTTCCTAGATGGGAGATCGGTTCTCCAATCGTCTAGACTGTTATTTGTCTATAAAGGAATAAACATAAAAAGGAAAAATCATATGGAAATGCATGACGATAACTGCATAACATTTGCATATCATATTCACAGTTATTGTTTTTATATATTCATTCTTATTAAGCATTAGGTTCATAGCTTATGTCTTGTGATGTAGGTAACGACACCAATGAAAAGATGGAAATGAGCAGCTGATGTAGAGTTTTCAGAGCGAGATATTGTGTTGGCTAAACTAAACAAGAACAATTAAAGGAAAGGAATTATTTTATATGTACACAATGTATACTTTTAAAGGTTAAACAAAAGAAATTTTGTTATGAAGTATTTCCTTTGGTTTTGATTGATTTTATTTAAGGAAGATCTTCGGCTGCATGTTTTATAAAAAAGTATTTCATATTTTAAATGTTTAAAAAAGATAAAGAAAAATGGGTTGCTACAATAACTTTAATTTTTGACATAAACTCATGAGTTAAGATCATCAGTCTTTACTAACAGAGCTTACAAGTATAAATTTCATCTCTCCATAACATTAAGCATCCAAACTCAACTCTTGATGAACCAACATAGTCAACATATATTGAACATGCACAAATTACTGCTAATAATAACATAGTAGCCAACTTAAATTTTAGCTCTTTAGAAATCACCCAAAGGTTTTCTTTTACAACCAAGTTTAACGTTTCTATTCATAAGGTTACTTAACAATACCTATAATAGAAGAATTTCTTGCAATTAGATATCAACCCAACAATCCGTAAGAAATATTTGATCTCACTAATACACTTTATTGGTTCCAATCTAACATACTTGCAATTTAAATAAAGACCAATGAGATACTAACTCAAAATCCCTATGATTGGAAAAATTTAAATCATCATCCAAAAGTTGTATTCAACCACATCTAGCTTACAACTAAGGATCTTTAATAGTTCACTCAAAATTCCTAGATGTTCCATATGTTCATCATGAGTATCACAATACCCAATCACTTAAAAAATATTTAACCAAAATAGTTTACAAAGACAAGAAAATTTACTTTCCCATATTCATTACCTTAACATTTTAAACCAACATCAAAATCTCAAACCCAAATCATCCATAATGAACTCAAAAAGTGGATCACACGTGCATCTCATTAGCAATTTTACTAATTATAGTCCAACTTGAAATTATTTATGGCAAAACATATTGATCGTTCCAACTGATCAATCGGGACATTTCTCCATTTTAATGGATCATTAACATTGATCACCACTTGAATCGGCCTTCAAACACAATAGGAACAAAATTGGAAACAACCCATTCCGTTTCTAAGCAAACATCAAAACTGATTATTCTCCTCATGACATACTAAACATGTTAAACTTATTTCACAACAAATTAATCTGCTGCAATCAAAGTTTATTCACCTCGTCTAATCCATCATGTACAAAGCAACAGAAACTAGAGCATTATTCGGACAAAATAAATGCATAACTCAAACCCAAGATAGGATGGTAACTCTAACAGATCGTCAAGACAAATGTTAGGACACACAGTGTTAATTGACAAAACTAGACTTTGCTGACTAACTCGTGGTCACTCTTAACAACAAACATACCTCCATAACGCCCTTAGTCTACACGGTCGTATAAACAAACTTTAAATGCAAAAAATATCCTACGAAGTAACAACTTGTTCGCTCACAATAGAAGAATCACTCTTCGCACAATAATTAAGTCTAAACTTAAACGCACTTAATCAGTTAAAATTCAAAATTACATCTAATCTGACCATAAAAAAACTAAACATGCATTGTTTACTTGTGTCCACAAATCTTATGGTATCATATTGCACTAAATGTGAAACACTTCATCATCAACTCTTAACTCACTTCAACAAAAGTGGAGGTTAAAATTTCCTTACCATTAATCTTTAAAAGGATGGTTCGGCTAATCTAATCATAGACAATAAATCATCCAACTACATAAACATGTTTCAAAGACTTCCACTAAACTCATTATTATTTGCATCCACCTATAATTTCATACTCCATTTCAATTATTTATCATATTCACTCAAATACTTAACAAAAACTGCTCCAACATTTTAAATAACACTAAAACCTACAATAATAGAACTAAACCTGTAACTCTAAGGGTAATCTTGGTCATGAAGTGCATTTTAGTCATACCACTTTATCAATTGGAATCTAGGATTCGGATGTAATTTGTCAACTCCACAACTAAGCTTTTTATTCCAAAAATTGAGAGTTTACTTTATTCCAAATTAAGACCTATCTTTTCATCTCATGGACTGAACATTGCCTAAATTTTCATTAATTTTACAATTTCAATAAGTAATTAATCCTAAAAAATTTTCTTCATTACCTCAAAATAAATTATAGTAGAATAAGTCTCATACTCTATGGCATAATAATGACTTCTAAAATTTTCACCATATTTTCTAGGCATTTCAAAATAAACTTCAGTCAAGGAATTCTCTACCGCAGTTGTCCCTAAGAAACAATCCACTTGAACAACTCTAGTCCTTAGACCAACAATCTCAACAACTTATGTCGAATCTACACTAATGCTTAAACGCTCCAAATAAGATCTATTCAGAAACTTCTATTAATAGTTTTCAAATGAAAATCTACAACTGCAAGGTTCCAATTCAGACAAATGAATTCTAAACAAGATAGGGAAAATGTTGGATTTAAAAAAAAATTGAGAGACATAACCCAGAATAGTTCACAGACTTATATTTTCAAAAAGGTTGTCGTTAATCATTCCCGAAGCGTGCTCATTATCACCTATAACTAAATTTCGGACCACTCTAATTTACCCTTGACTAAATAGGGAAATGCCTTTATTAACCAGCAGACAACCTCAATATGTCTTTCCAATAGCATCCTAACGCAAGCTCTAATACCAAAAATTCTGTCACGCCCCAAAAAGGACCCTAGGCAGAACAAGGAACAACCCAACCTAAAACGGATCGAATTGTTTGACTTTTTCTTAATCCATAGATAGCAGCGAAAAACTTAAAAATTTATGTTATAGACCAGATCCAAAATAAAGCTCCAGAAGTGATAATATAATAATGCAAAAAAAAAAAAAAATCCAAACTAAGTTGAACTTTAAAATTTAAATTAATTCTAAAGTACAAACCTTACAAAAATATTTTAAGTCTCTTTATAAAAAGAAAGAAATTAATTGTACGGGGAAAAACTTCCAATTATACTAATGTGGTGGTAATTGGGGATTATTATGATTATTTTCTAGAAAAGAAAAAGACAATATGGAGTGAGTCAACTATATAACGCCCCAATTTTTCTTACGTTTAAAATCGAGTAAAATTTAAAACTTTTTCTTTTATAAATAGAGCAAAAGACTTTTTGTTTCATACAATCCTTTTTCCAATCGCAGCGGAAGACTTTTGAACAAAACATTTTAAAACTACAACAAATAAACTTTTACAATTTAAGACATTTACTAAAACATTTACAAAACCTTTTAATCATTTTATTACAAAACTCTTTTTCCTTAAATCTCCTTATCCTAGCCAGCTACAAGATCCGCCCATGCAAATCCTTCATCAATTGTCCTTGACTTGTTCTCCTGTTTCTCGTACATACCAACATCACAGGTAAAACAATGAGCCTAACGTTCAACAAGAAATATGATGAAATGCAATGTTCATGCTCATGCATGGTTGTGCATTGTGTTTCAGAAAATAACCTGTCTTTTTTGTTATAGCGAGAGAAAGGATACATCCTATGGTCATGTGGCTAACTGTCACTCCGACAAGAGATACATCCTATGCTGTCACCACCGATGACTATCACCATTCTCTTTTGTTTCCAAGTGTTGGGGATTTCTGGTACAAGAGAAGAGGATACATCCTATGGTCCATGTGACTAACTGTTACTCAGATGAGGAGATATATCCTATGGTGTCGCCACCGATGGACCATCACCAAATCTCCCGAACCCTCACACGCTTATTTACATTTATTATGCATGTCATATAATATTTCAGCAATTTCATCAGCCCTAATCGTGATGCATGGATGTCATGTCATGTACAGTTCACAACAATAGACAGCATATGGAAACATGATATTAAAACAGTGATATAACAGTTCATGCTTAAGTTAACACAATCCATTTCTATTCTTTATCATTTATCGACAAATTATAAAGAACAACTGATATGCTATTTAACAGGGGGCAATTTATATACTAATTAACAAGGAACAATTTAATTAATAAAGACGGTTCACAAATATACAGACTATAAAAGGGGAAAACATGGCATTAACACAAAGAGGGAACAACAGTTCATTAAAACAATCTCTTCTATCTTGTGGAATTTATCAATATTTTATAAGGAATCATTAGTGAACTTATTATGCTAGTAACAGGTGTTTAAATAAATCTTCTATTTATTATTAAGGAGCACTTCACTAAACATCAGACGGAGAACACTTATCACTTGACAGGGCTGAGCCCTTAAGACTGAAGCAAAATTCCAAGGCAATATTAGCATAGCGCATACCATTAGTAGCTTTTTTCGTTTCTCAATTTAATTCAAAATGTAGTAACAATTCCTTCAGTATAGCAGAACAATTTCTCCCCATTTAAAGTCTCATTCCAACCAGTAAAATACATCATTATCTAATCCAAAGTAATAATCCAAAACTAGCAGAATAATACTCCAAGTCATTTTTCAATTTCCACCACTCACGGTTAACAGCAGCTCGTATACAATTTTCATACTTCTTCGTCATGCTAGAGTTAACAAGCATCAAAATCGTTTATCATAGTAAGAGAATATCTCAGACAAAAATCCACAGCAACATTTAACCAAACAAAGTAAGAAATCAACCACAAACAAAATCCCATGATATAGGGCCTCCACTGGCCACAAGCATCCCATTTCTTACCTTTAGCAGAATTGCCACTTCACAGCAAGCCTTTCCCACGAAGCACGGTACCCAGATCGAGCAGCACACCCAGGAGAATGGAAGCTCCCTTTCTTCTTGACGCACACGTAGTCACTTCTCACTCTTCTCACACACTTCCTCACAGTCATAGCTCTCTGTAAAATGCAGAGTTCATGATGCCACTTCATCCACGACCATCAATTTATAGACAGAGGAGAAGACTTACCAGAGGATTGGAAATTGATGGACAATCGCCCATTTCAAATGAGAGTGGTCCACTCTAGGTCAGCCATGTGGAAAGCTCGCTAACGTCTCGAGAGAGAAGGGAAATTATCGGGGAGAAAAATAAAAGACTAGCTATGACAGGACCAGTCTTTTTGCTAAAAATAGACTTTTCGATCAAAGAAGTTGTCTGAACCATTGACCACGCAACGACCGACTATCCAAAATTTGCCTCTGTTTTGTGTTTCGATCAAACCTTGCGATCGCGTCTTCGACCGATGACCTGACCAAAAAATCAAAATGCAATCTGTAATGCATTTTGGTCGAACCTTGAGGCCATGTCCTTGACTGCCCATCGACTAAAATCCCAAAATGCAATCTGTAATGCATTTTGGTCGAGTTATCTGACCTCAACCTCGACCTCGACTCGACCGAAAATGCAAGGAGCAATCTGTAATGCATTTCGGTCGTGATATTCGACCTCGACTTCGACCATGGCTTGACAGAAAATGCAAGGGGTAATCTGTAATGCATTTTGGTCGAGATATTCAATCGTGTCCTCGATTGACGCCTCAATCGAAAATTCCAATTACACCATAATTAATCCAATAATTTTCCAACAATTATTCCAACCTTAATACGTTCACCAAACGTAGTTCCGGGGTATTATTTCTCATAATAGAATCATCTCATGTAATCAACAAATTATTCTTACTTAATCTCATTACGAAGAGTTGAGGTATTATAAACTAACTCAGCAGAGATTTAATTTTATATTCAACATTTATATCATATAAATTATGCATGTTTTTTCATTATTTATTTTAAACATGGGAATATGCAGAAAGAGTAAAAATGTGTAATGAAGTAAATAATGAAATTTAACAACGACAATACTCAGGCGATCACAACAGCCAAACATACCCTGATCAATTTAGGGTTTTGCGCCCAGATACACCATATACAGTTGTCTCATTACTCTAATTAATATCAAGAGTAAATAAATGTGAAAAAATATGTAAATTGAATGAATGGTAATTTAAAAATGCCTAATTTAAAATAATTTTACACATTTTAGGAATTTATGTCATTAAACATAAAATAATCTATACCTCGTACTTGGGTCTACTAATACAAAGTCCAACTTAAAAGAAGCCCAAAGAAATATAATTGCAGACAATCCGATAATTTCTTAAGTTCCTGAACCTATTCATATTATTATTATCGATCAACATTTAAATTAAATTAAAATTTAAAACCTAATTTTTTAGGCTTAACAATAATGATCCCATAAAAGTTTTTGAGCTAGACAAATTCTCAGCCCAAAATAGGGCCTGAGTTTTGGCCCAACACAGTAGTCCAAAGCCCAATTAGAATGTGGGTCAAAGCCCATCTAGAATTTGGGCTTAAGCCTATCAGAAACGGGGCATAAGCCCAGTTAGAATCTAGACCAACAGGGGTTGGTCTGGGACAAAGCAAGGGTTTGGGCCCAGCCCAACAATTTGCCCATAGACAGAAACATCCTAGCCACGACATTGGCAAATCCGAGTCGTGGCCAAGTATGTTGATTTACAACATCGTCGGTTGGCAAAGGCTAAGAATTCCAGCCAGAATCTTCTCCAAATCCCAGACCTCACCACAAGTTACAGAACTCAACAACAATCCAACTCTTCTGTATGAAGCCAAAATCTATCATTAAATTTCAAAAAACAGAATCCCAAAAAGAAAAATCCAAACTTCTCATACCTTAGGAAACTACCTCAATGCCAAGAAACTTCGCCGAAATCAGTTACCAACATCAATGTCCAAACTTCAATCCTAAACAAAATTGGATTCGTCCATTAGAGTATGTTTTATGAAGGATAGACTAAGCACAAAGGAGACCGAGGCTTACCATAATGAAGGATATTAAAGGACTAACGCTGGCAATAATCTTACTCTAATTGCACTGCTAGCCCACCGAGGAGGATGAAGACAATTTGAGGGTCCAAGGCTCACCTCAGACAATGAACGAAACGTTGAGGCTCGCTGAAGAAAACTTCTCCTCACGTTCTGGCGTTCACTTAGTTTGAAGATTTTTGTTATACCAAAAAGAGAGAAAAGTGGAAGGGGGGGAGATCCCCTTTCATTGATAACAACCCCCTGAAAAGGTGGTTGACTTAATTTTATATATATATATATTTTACATGGGTCGGGTTAGGCCGTATACAATAAAAATACTATTTTTATTGCTCATACTACAAATTATACAATGCAATGAGTTAACTTAAAGCTTGCTCATGGTGATGTGCTTTCCCCTTCTCTTTGATGAAAGTTTCATCTTTGTTTTTAGCTCATCTTACAGAAACAAAATATCACAACCTACTATATTCTTAGATGATCATGATATAAAATATTAGCATTAACTGGGCGGAAAATAAAATGAGTTGGAAGTGATAATATGAATGATATGGTGTTCCAAATAATTCAATATAACCCTTGTGCTCACCTAAAGAAATTTCAAAATAAGACTTCTAAACAAAAGAAACTCTCATAGGAAGATCTCCAATCCTCAACTCTTATCGCTATGCCTTGTGCCACTCAAAGAACCCCTATAAAGTATTATTCAATTGGAATGAGTTGACAATAATCAGTTAAGATTTTAATGTTATATCTAATGTTTTAATTTCTTTCCATTTATTATCATGCATGATTTTTTGTCTTTTAAGTAGAAAAAATAGTTTCGCTAAACCTCCAATAGAGCATATTCTTAGAAACTACAAATCATATAAATACTGATTCCTTTGCTTTTTCAAGAAAATTATCTCTTTTTGAAAATCATGTCACACATGCATAATATAACCGAAAGTATCCCAATATGGGTTTGACATTTTTCCAGATGGGACGATATCCAATCTTGACACCTATCAAAATGACATGATTCTTGGGACTCTCACCTCAAGGCAAGTCACTCGACCATCGTAATGTCTACTCAACACAAAAAACACACACCTGCATGAACCTTTAGTCGTTCAACATACACAACAATTACTTAGGCTCATCAAACCCGGTAGTACATGATCGATAACTATCATCCACTATGCATGCTCACTGTATCATATAAAACCATACATATACATATCTATAAAAACTTGAAATATGACATGTCTTTATTTTTAGTAATATATATGAAAATACAATTTTTTGAGTGTAACAAGGACTATATTAATGAGAACCCTTACTTAGTGTGACCTTTTACTAGGATCTTTATTGCAATGCTCAGAAATTTTAAATTTCTCCTTGAACATTGTAATAGCAGGAAATAAGAAAGGTTAAGACATTAAATTTAAATTATTTAAGAAATTGATATATCCATTATGGGAGGGTGGTTATGGAAATTGTGGGGGGTTTTCTCCATGAGTAACTCTCTTTCACTTCTCTCTCACTATTTTCCTTTCAAAATGGCAGAGAGTTTTTCCATGACATTAGAGTGTCTCTAGCAGATGAAGAAAAAGGGAACACCTTCATTCTATCGAAATCAAAATGTGGAGAATTCCAGTAAGTAAGATCTCCATGTTATGGTGTAGAAGTTCTTTGTCGAAAGTGGAGTTTGATCGATAGTTTCTTCTTAGATTTTGTGTCCTATTAACCGTTTGGTTCGCCGCCATAGTGGAACTTGATAATTTCCAAAAATAGGACATTCTATAGAGATAAACTTCAATTTTCATTGTGTTTTCATCTGTAATTGGATGTTGGTTTTTATTCGAAAAATTTGGAATTCGAGAGAAAGTTTGGAAATTATTTTCGAGTTTAGAGATTTGAGATTATGCATGGAATTGATGGAAATCAACTCTGAAACTATTCTATATTGTTAAAAATGGAAATTTATGGAGGAAAATTGGAGTTTTTAGAATACCTAGAGAGTCTTGTGTAGCAGGCAAGTTCGCTTCAACGATAGAAATGTACTTGTTTGAGGAAGCGAAGGCTTGTACAGCGGAAGTGTACGGAAGACACATGTCTATAGGAATGAAGGCTTCCATAGTGGAAATGTATGCATCCGCAGCAGCAATGTATGTGAGAGCGAAGGCTTCCACAGAAGCTTGTGAAAGACATGTGTTCGTGGGAGTGAAGGATTCCACAACAGAAATGTACGCAGGAGAGAAGGTTTTCATGGAAGCATACAAAAGGCACATGTCTGCGAGAGCAAATGCTTCCACAGTGGAAACATACACATTCAAAGCAAAAACACATGAATCCACAGAAGTGTTCATTTTCGCAGAATTTAGCTGAGTTGACGACGCTTGAAGAGCAGATGACTGAATCCAATCCACGGTTGACCAGAGTTATAATAGTGTAAAAAAAGTTCTATGGAGGAACGTTTGGCCAGATTTAAAAAGTGGATATTTTGTGGGATTGTTCTATGAGTTTCCCAAAGTTGGTTCTTAGCCTAGTTATGGGTTTCAACAAATTTTTTTTAAAGGTTTTGAAAACTGAATTGATTTGAATATGCATATTTGATAAGTCCAAAGGATTAGAGAGAGATTTTGACTGATTGGATTCTTATTTGCTAGAGCATTGCTTGGCTATTGGTAGGTTATTTGAGGTAGGGGTTTATTTTTATGTCCAACATTGCATTGTTTGAAAAAGTTATTTTGAGACGTGTTCCTATATTAAATACTGTGTCTATTTTGATGGCTTGTCAGATTTCGTATTGTATATGTATTTTCACTGGACATGTTTACTTTTGAGCATGCATAACATTTACTTAATTGATCATCTTGTGCAAACAAAGTTTGATTGACCCATGTGAGGATCCTATTTTGATTATGAACATTCGATCATTGGAGGATGTGTTTGTTGTGTTGTTATTAGCTAGAGTAATGAGACAACTGAATGTACCATGTCTTTGAATGAAAAACCCTAAAATTGATTATGGTTGTTATGGCTATTGCGATTGCCTGAGTATTGCTGTCATTTATTTCAACTACTGCTGACGGCATGACGTGTTCAGAGTTAGTGAGTGGCTCCATTTTTATTGAGCTTTTATCGTTAGACAGTAGTTGTAACACACAGAAAATTTTCACAAATAATTACATGTGTAACATTATTTTTTTTGGAATTTAAAGGAGTAACTAATGTTACGTTTGGAATTTATATTCTTATGGCGAAAGGTATACATAACACTTTGAAAATTTTCTTGAACAATTTCTTATGTGACGTGGCATGTTTTGGAATATAAATGAAATGAATAACGTCAGAATAAGAAATTTATGTAGTGTGTAGTAAACAATAATGTTGTAATAAAATATAAAATTTATTTTATTAAGTTATAGAATGATGAAAGATGAAAGCGAGAGGGCATGATTATATTTTAATAAAAATATGAGATTTATTAAGTAAGTTATGAGATTACGAAAGTTTGGTGTGGAACGAAATTAAAGAGAATAATGTTCGCAAAAGGATTATATTTTAGTAAAAATATGAGAATTATTACATAAATTAAGGAATTAGGAAATCTAGGTCTGGAATGAAATAGCAAAGAAAAATGTGTAAAGTCTTGGCGGAAGAGTGTTCGGGGATTGGAATGGATCTGTGGAAGCATCTGTGCCCGTGGATGTGATGTTTTTGCGAAGGAAATGTACACGTGGCAGACAAGGATGGACGAAAAATATAGAAGAATTGGTATATGTGGAAGCATTAGGGTTCACGAAAGTGTTAGTGTCCATGGAAATGAGATATCCATGAAAGAAATGAATACATGGCGGACAGTTATTGACGATAATACGAAAAAGTTCTTATATGTAGAAGCGTTAGTGTCTGCGGGAAGAGATGTACGAAGAAAATATATATATGCCAGACAGTGATTGGCGAACAAGGTAAGAATATATCTACAGGATGAGTTGGTGCCACACTAACCTATCACTAGGTGTAACGACCTAATTTTTCTTACTTTTGAAAACGTGTAAAATTTAAAACTTTTTCTTTTCTTTTGTAAAACAGCGGAAGACAATTCTTTTATAAAACTCTTTTTACAAATCTTAGCACTAGCGAAAACAAATAATATTCTTTTCTTTGACAATTAAATACTTTACAAAATCATTTCCTTTCTTTACTCTTTAGCCTAGACAGCCACAAGATCTGCGCATGCAAATCCTTCATCAACTACTCCTTAATCTGTTCTTCTGTTCTCATACGTGTACCTACATCGCAAGACTTAACTAATGAGCCCAAGGCTCAGTAAGTGATAAGAAATAAAACTGTACAATGCACATGTCATGCAACTTTTAAAATCTCTTTTCATTTTCTGTTTCTGTTTTTGTTTCTTTTCTGTCTTTCCTTTTCTTTTTCTTTTACCGATTTTTTGATCTTCACTTTACTTTATATTCACTTTAATTTACTATTATTTTCTTTACTTGATCTTTACTTTACTTTATCTTGAAAGGCGTTGGAGATGTCTAAACTTGACGAGGAGGAGCAACCAACTCAACCTCACATCCCCAAACGACCCCTATATATTTATCTTTAAGTTAATCTTAACTTTACTTTGTCTTGAAAGGCATTGGAGATGTCTAAACTTGACTAGGAGGAGCAGCCAACTCAACCTCACATCCCCAGATGACCCCTTTATATTTATCTTTATCTTAATCTTGACTTTACTTTATTTTGAAAGTGTTAGAGATGTCTAAACTTGACGAGGATGAGCGGTCAACCCAACCTCACATCTTGTCACACCCATTTGTGTTAATTTCTTTACCTTTCATAACGATTTTGTTTCTTTTTCGTTTCCTTCTCAAAACCATGCATGAAAATCATTTTCGTATCTTTTGAAACCATGATGTGTGTCATGCTCTTGAATGCATACAGTGTCTATCATATCATTACTATAATCTCTAAACATGCTCATCTATTAAACACATCATTAAAAGAACCTAATTCTAATAAACACCCAACAAGCAGCAGTACAATTTCCGAAACACGCTCAATATCTGGCTTATTCTAATAAAGTAGAAAACAATCAGCATACACTTCCTAACTCTTGCGATGTAGGGCCCCAAAGACCAAAACACATGCGTATCACTTACTTGTGGATCCGTAACGCATTTTAGCTCTTAATTTTATCCTTCATCTTAATATCCTCGTAATACTTTCACAATTAAACGTTTAATCATTAACACCATCAACCTTCTTCAAACCATTATTCCTTATTCATTAATTCAAACTCAACTTTATTACTTAATAGTTTTTAACACCCAAAACACATTCCATTAAATTAATCATTTGCCCCTATATTCGGGTAGTACAATAACCAACCATTTCATTATTCCCAATAACAGCCAATGACAAAATACCACTCTTTCCTGTTAAACCAGTATTCAAACTTAAACCAAATCCCTCACAGGAATAACAACGGAGTCTAACTATAGTCTCATTATATTTAACCGAGTATAAGCAAGTAACAATAAATAGAGAACATTATCCAATATCAGAACATTAATCTTAAAAGAATGGAGGGCTTAACCAAGTAATCTTGAGAACATATCGCTTACATAACCAAATTCAATAACCGTGCCAAACATCCATAACCATTTATCCATTTAGAGTAGTAAATCAATGAAATGAAACCCACTTTTTACACTCTTCGATTTATCATCCAAAATCCAACATATAGAGCATCATCAGGGGGCATTTATCATCAACAAAAATAGTCCAATGATAGGGGAAGAAACCGTTACCTAAAAAGCTCCCAGTCGTGAAGGATTCATGCACTGCCCATTATCTTTCACCAATGTCTTCCTTCTTATTCTCTACTTGGGTTCCAACATCACCAAATCATACAGAAAACTTAACTAGAATCACAAATCCCTAAATCCAAGGAGGAAAACATTACCTCAAGACAAAACTAGACCTGTAAGGATCAGGACCTTCACCTTTGCTGAACACTCCTCACGCACGACTCACACTTTCCATTTTCTCCTCTTCTGCTTTCAGCACACACGGCACTTCCACCGAGTCGACCTTCCCTTTTCTCTTTCTCTTTTATCACTGCTCTCTGCTCAATTATTTCCTCTCCTCTTTTCCTCTCTCCCTCTCGGCCATTCACTTCCTCTAGAGAGCAATTTCTCTTTCCTTTCCCCGCAACACTCTCTGTCTTTCATCTCTGCACACACACAGCTTTTATTTCCGCCAGATAACCTCTTATCCACTTCACACATCTCAACACACCAACCTCCCAGGAGCAGCCACCTATAACCAAGGAACACGTGGAAGAAACACAGTGGAGGAAAGTATATTTTCGCAAAACCATGAAGCACTAGTTGATAGGTTGGGCTACACCCTGGGCGTAAGGCTATCTACCGAAGTAACGCGTTCAGCACTCCTTCACCCAAACATCAATGTTTCCTTCTTCTCTTTTATTCTTTTTATTTAATAATTCCTCTCCTTCATTAAATTCTTCTTTCAATTCCTTTAATAAAATTCTCCTTCATTTAATTAAATTATATTCGACCTAATTCCAATTCAAGACTTATTCTGAACGTCACTTGATAATAATTATCGGTCCAATTTAATTTCTCAATTCTGTTTCCTAAATTGATTTTCATCAAATATAATTATCCAAATAATCTCATTACTCCCAATTAATTTCTCAATTATTCTTACTTAATTTTGTTATGGGAAATCAGAGTATTACACTAGGTCTCAAGCAAGGAGGCTAATAAATTATTACATTTCTCTATATTTTGCTAGGGATGAAATGCAAAGAAGTTTGGAGGGGACTCCTAGTGCCATGGATGAACTTATGCCTAAACACGTGCTCATTTGGGAGGCTAAGACAATTTTATGGATTTGAATTTAAAGACCATTGAAGCTCTAAAAATGGAAGCCTATCATGTTTTAAATATTTAGTTGGTGTTATTTCCTATTTCTTGTTTACTTTATTATGGATTATGAACCTAAGTTTTAATCACTCGGCTAGAGAGTTTATAACCGATTGCTTTTTATTTATTTAAATGGGAGGGGCTTTTTGGCTCCTTTTCTCTAGGGTCTTGCCCTAATTTTTAAGGTATATGTCCCCTTTTTTGTGGCTACTATAAGAACTTTTATGAACTCAAACTAAACTGAATCATTTGCTCTTGTAAAAACCTCTATTTGTCTTGGTTCTTTGTGACCGATTGTGGGTTGTTGTTTTGTCCATTCGTGAGACTTGGATAAAGGGACTTTTGTTTCAGCATCCTTCACTTTTTAGGGGTGAAAATATCAGTGTTGCTAAGGAATCTCACAAAAGATCAAGCTTGTAGTGCTGCCTTTTTTCAACCGAATGTTGCCATTGAAGTGGTGGGTGTATAGTCACCTTTTTGACTAGCTTGTACCTCTTCGACTGAAACTTCCTTTTCTATACGAATTTGTTCAAGATATTTTGAGGTTTTTTCTTCACATATTGCCTACTCTGTTGTTCAAATTTCGTGTTAAAATTTGTTCATTTGTTTTATTTTTATCCATCTAGAAATCCCTCCGCAACCTGGCTAAATCACAAACCTGATTCCACAGTAGTCTAATTCATATCAGCTATAACTCCTGTTTCACAACGAGTTTGACATCGAAGGTATTTTGTACACTCTTACTTGGTAATCTTGTCAAAAAACTTTATGAAAACCTTCCATTTGGGTTGTTTTTGTTATCGTCGAAGTTTGAATTGAATCCGTAAAACAATTTTAATCCGGTTGTTCACAACTTTTGGAGTTTGTGTTTGTTTCCATATCATTTGGTATCAAAGAAAGGTTTAATTTCACTAGCCTTTCCTGTGTGCTTAAATTCCTTAGAATGATGACAAGAAGTCGTGCTTTAGCTTCTCAAAATCATGATAATAATGTGCCACAACCGAAAAAACCTCCATTGAAGGAAGATGAACCTATTGCTCAAGGACAGATTGATGAGATTAAGGTAGCTATTATCAATCTAACTCTACAAGTCCAAGGGCTTTTAAATCAAAATATCAGGTCTCCTTGAACTCCTAGACAAAGGGGAAGAGGCATTGTTAGAAGAGGAAGGCAAGAGATTGATACTATGATGGAAGATGTTGAGGAGGATGATGATGATTTTGAAGGGATGCATAGTTCGAGGTACACTAATGAAACTTTTGATGACTTAAAACATTTGAAGCTTTCGATTCCTAATTTCAAGGGCTCTAGTAATGGAGATGATTTTCTGGATTGGGTTGAAAAAATGGAGAAAATATTTGAATGCTATAATTATTCAGAAAGAACCAAAATCCAATTAGTTTCTATGGAGTTTACAAGTTATGCCAACTTATGGTGGGAAAGTTTGAAGGCTCAATGAAGATGCGATGGTGATGGAGATGTCCTCACTTGGATTATGATGAAGAGTTTGATGAGAAAAAAGATTTGTGGCGAGCCATAACAAAGAAGAGTTGTTTTTGGTGGGGAACCCTCTCAGCCAAGAACTAGAGAAAACAAGTGTTTCAAGTGTCTTAGGTTTGGAAACATTGTTTCTCATTGTCCAAAACAAAGGGTGATGATTCTAAGAGAGGGCACAAATGAGGTGGAAAGTGAAGATGAGCTTTTGACAACAAATAATGAGGTTGAATACTCTCAAGAGGAAGTGTTTTATGCTCATGATGGACCCCTTCTTATGGTTATTAGGAAGGCTCTCACTATTAAAGGCCGTGAATATTCGAGTTAGAGAAAGAACATTTTCCATAGCCGGTGTTGACTAAAGATAAAGTGTGTTCATTAATTATTGATGGTGGAGGTTGTGTAAATGGGGCATCAAAGGATTTGTGGAAAAACTCAATTTGGAGACAACCACACATCCCACCCCTTATAAAATGAATTGTCTCAATGACAAGAAAGATATCAAGGTTACTAAGTAAGTGAAGGTTCCCTTCTCAATCAGCAAGTATCTTGATGAAGTAGTTTGTGATGTGGTTCCGATGGGTGCTAGTCATATTTTACTTGGAAGGCCCTGGCAATACAATAGGAAAGACATGCATGATAGTTTTACTAACTTTACTCATTTAAGGTGGTTGAAAAGACTATTAAGTTAGCTCCCCTTTGACTGGAACAAATTGTGTCGAATTATCAAACTATGAAGGAGAAGAAGAGTAAGGAAACTTTATTTATGTCCAAGAGCAAGTTAAAGAAAGTCTTGGGCAGCTTTGGCCTGGTTTGTACTTATCATGTTTTGAGATAGACTTAAACATGTGGGGGAGATTCCAGAGCCAGTTGTTACATTCCTTGAATCATACCAAGATGATTTCCCAATGAACTTCTACAAGAACTTCCACCTGTACATGGCATTGAGCACCAAATTGATCTATTACCAGAGGTAGCTCTTCCAAATAAACCCTTTGATAGATTGAATCCAGAGAAAGCCAAAGAGTTACACAAACAAGTTATGGACTTACTAGAGAAGGGGTATATTTGAGAATCACTCAGTCCATGCTCGGTTCCTACATTGTTAGTCTCTAAGAAAGATGCACTATGAAAATGTGTATAGATAGTTGAGCCATTAATCAAATTAACATCAAATATAGGTTTTCGATTACAAGACTTGAAGAAATGCATGATGAACTGAACAGTGCTACTATCTTCTCCAAAGTAGACCTCAGAAGTTGTTATCATCATATCTGATAGATCCCAAGACTCTATGGAACTCAACAAGTACAATTGGTTAAACTCAAACAACAAATCTGGTCTTCAGATTCCAAATAAGTGTAACTTCCAAGCTTAAAGAATTAGGAGCTGAAATTTTCAGAGATTCACACTAACATTCCAGAATATCAAAAATTTGGATTTAAATTCATTCTAAACACAGAGATATACTCAGACGAAAATAACCCTCAGATTAGGGTTTTTCTGGGCAGATTTTCAATCTTGTTCGAATGGGGTTCATTAGAGAGGATAAATACCTCTGTAATGGAACATTACATTTTACAAAAATACCCTAAATAGCAAATGACAAAACTGCCCTTAACAATAACACAAGCACAATAATTTCGAGTTTGGATTGTGGTCTCTGTAAAGGGGACGTTTGACATAGCAAAAGAAACCCTAATATGACGGTAAATACCTCTTTGGAAAGCTCTCGATGTCTGCTACACGTTGTATGAAGGACAAAATTTGAAAGGAAGTTTTCTCAATTCCCAAAAGAGCCCTTGAAAGCCCAGAGGTCAGATTCTAGGCAGAAAGGAAAGCCCACCATTTCTTCTATGATTAACATAACATCCACTAGCCCAAATGCACCAACTCCTCTTTGTTCAATTGATCAAAAACTCTCCTCCAAGTTAGCTAGAGAAGAAACACATAAAAAATAAATAAAAATGTTATAAAACAAAGGAGTCCTTGGCACAGGCTAAGGAGACAGGATCTTGGGGCACATCAAACTCCCGGGGTTGAATAGGATTTGTCCTCAAATCCAGGGAGTGTACTTCATTATCTTCCACAAATCTTCCTCCTAGATCAAATGAGAAACATTTATTGACACCACGAGTCAACTCATTCTTATCAGAGAACCCATATAAAAGAACAATAATAAAGCCTTCAATGATCATATCTAGATAGTCTATCCTTCCTTTTCGGCCATTAATGCTTTGTTTCCATGCACTTTCTTCATGCTTGTGATACGAAAAGAAAAATTTCCCCCAAGTCTCACAAATCTTCTTTTCTCCAAAGTAGCGAGTTAGATCCCCACCTTGAACTACAAATACGCTAGATTTTTGAAGCCTCTCATTAGTATCCTAGGATTGCCATCTTTCAAGAAAATGTCTTCCATGGGGTCATACCCATCCTTAAGCTCTTTAGTGTATAAAACATTCCAAGGACCTGAGCCTTTATCATCAATATGCAGCCTTTTAATCCAATAAAATCCAAAAAGTTTAGCATTTAACTCGGACAAGAGAGAGTACCTTGATTTTAGTGCACCGGTCAATATTGTCGTCTTCTTGTTCTTGTACTTGATCGCATATGGACGATAGTGTAGTAGCTCGCTTCCAAATATAAGTAAAGTAGCATTTTCTACCGTGTTCTTCTTATGGTGTCGAATGTAAGCACAAAAATCCACGTTCTCCTCCCACCGCATATACAATCTACAAATGTGATTCAACATTTTTCTTTCTTCAATCTCCCTTCGAAGTCTAGTCAAAACTAACGGTTCCCTTCTTGCCATCACTAGAGGAGTTTCGCATGTTGCACACTTTAATTCAGTATCAATGTGTGAAGGTGGGTGGATGAAGTCCAAGTCTACTCTCGGATTAGGCAAAACAATCTTTTCTCTATGTTCTTCTTCTTTTTCTGCGGTTGTCTGTAACTCTGAACTTATCTCGAATAGTTGATCAACATGCTGGAACTCAATCTCAGTGTCCAACACTTCTTCCTTCTCAACGGTGGCTGCCAAAGAGATATATTTACATTCCTTCTCATTAAGTGGTTCTTCGATTGTTTTTAAAACAGGAAGAGTTTTGTTGGAGCAACTCAGGTTAATCAACTCTTCAAAACTAACTTCCTTTTCCATACGAGATTCAATTTCAAGAAGTGGACCTTCAAGTGGAAATACAACTTCTTCAAAGTCTTCTTTAACATTGTCCAATACCATAGAGTTATTATTCTTCTTTTCTTCAACCCCCACATGTTCTTCAACTATTTCTTTATGATCAATTGGTTGCATAGGTTGAGAGTTTGTAAATCTTATAGGGGCTGAGAGTTTGTCCAATTGTTGAGCTATATGTCGCAATGAGCCCTCAAAGTTCAACTCTTGGGCTTGCTGCCTTTTTGAAGCACTCTTCTTGGATAGAATTGGTCATGGACAAGATGAGACTACCTTCGTAATGTTCGTAGCATATTTGCTTCTCAAATATCTCTTCATCCACTTCCACGAACTTATAACTTCTTTGCCCTCTTCTCTTCTCTCAGAATTTATTCTTCTCCACTAAAGGCTAGCTTTTCCTCTAAGTCTCAAAGAAGCAATTTTAACTTTTCTATGATCTGAAAATTCATGAATTAAAAAAAAGTTCTTCCAATTCCTCTTCCCAATCTAAATAGTCTTCAATCCATTCTGAACCACTGAAGGAAGGAATAGAAGCTAGAAACTCTTCTTCTTCTGTAAGGTAACTTCTAAAAAACATGTGGCCTCTGGTAATCATAATATAGGATACAAATCACCAAATAATAGAGTATACGAAGCCAAATTGGCTCTGATACCAAATGATAGATCCCAAGACTCTATGGAACTCAACAAGTACAATCGGCTAAACTCAAACAACAAATCTGGTCTTCAGATTCCAAATAAGTGTAACTTCCAAAGCTTAAGGAATTAAGAGCTGAAATTTTCAGAGATTCACACTAACATTCCAGAATATCAAAAATTTGGATTCAAATTCATTCTAAACATAGAGATATGCTCAGAAAAAATTAACCCTCAGATTAGGGTTTTTTTGGGCAGATTTCGGCGACCTAAAAATACTCAACCAGATCTCAACATGCATCTATCCAATCAATGCCAAATTTAGAGGATCCTCACTTAACAATATCAAAATTATATCTGCCAAAATTGAGCTTCATCCAATGAACATAGATAGATCAAAATACAACCACAAAACAGGAGCGAATCTGTCCCACGCTCAAAATAGAATATTGGCCTAATATAGTTACTTCCAAAAATAATCTCTACCATATCCAAATATCATCAACACCACATCCAATCCAGAATATCACAAATAGAGATCAATATCTTCAAGAAACCGAAATCCTCTTTCAATAGATAGCACAAAGAAAACAAGAAACAAACCAAAGGAGTTCGCAAACCTCCAACACTAGAGGGGCGACTAGTTCTGCCAACACCAAGGAAGGCTCTCTCCAATGGGGGATGCTAAGTCCTCTACCTCCACGCCACAAGAACCACCATGCACGGAGGAGGAGCTGGAAGAGGCAGCAAGGGTCAACTCACTTGAGACCTAGCAAAACAAGTGAGGAGACTTGAAGATTGGAGATGCCGTGTGGGAGATCTCTACGGGTCTTCACGCAAGAACAAGAGGCACTCTCTTTTAGAGTTTTCCAAATTCAATCTTGTTCGATTGGGGTTCATTAGAGAGGATAAATACCTCTGTAATGGAACATTACATTTTACAAAAATACCCTAAATAGAAAATGTCAAAAATGTCCTTAACAATAACACAAGCACAATAATTTCGAGTTTGGATTGTAGTCTCTATAAAGGGGACGTTTGACATAGCAAACAAAACCCTAATATGATGCCAAATACCTCTTTGGAAAGCTCTCGATGTCTGCTACACGTTGTATGAAAGATAAAATTTGAAAGGAAGTCTTCCTGATTGCCAAAAGAGCACTTGAAAGCCCGGAGGTCAGATTCTAGGCGGAAAGGAAAGCCCACCATTTCTTCTATGATTAACATAACATTCACTAGCCCAAATGCACCAACTCCTCTTTGTTAAATTGATCAAAAACTCTCCTCTAAGTTAGCTAGAGAAGAAACACCTACAAAATAAATAAAAATGAGCCCTTAGCACGGGCTCAGGAGACAGGATCTTGGGGCACATCAATATCCGAATAAAGGAAGGAGACAAATGGAATTTGTCTTTTAAAACAAAGTATGGACTTCATGAATGATTAGTAATGTCTTTCGGCCTTTCGAATGGCCCTAGTACTTTCATGAGACTTATGCACCATGTTTATTTTGATGACATCTTGGTTTATAATATCGTTTTAAAGCAGTATTTGGAGCATCTTCAATTACTTTTTGAGACATTAAGGGGGCCAAATTATATGGAATCCTAAGAAGTTTTGTTTTGTTCAAGATAAAGTTAACTTTCTTGGGTTTGTGATCTCACACCGAGGCATGGAGGTAGATGAAGCAAAGGTAGTGGCAACCAAAGAATGGATGATTCCAACCAATATTTTGGAAGTGAGGAATTTCCATGGGCTTGCATCCTTTTATCGAAGATTTGTTGATAATTTTAGCTCCATAATGGCTCCAATTACAGATTGTACAAAAAAGGGAAAGTATTTTCAATGGTCCAAAGAATGTCAAGCTAGTTTTGAGAAGATCAAAGAGAAACTATGTAATGCGCTAATCCTAGCACTTACCAATTTCAGCAAAATCATTGAAGTGGAAGGTGATGCTTCGAGTATGGGTAGAGGAGTTGTTCTTATGCAAGAAGGGAAGTCTATTGAATTCTTTTGTGAGAAGTTGAAGTGGGTCTCATTGAACTACTCTACATATGACAAGGAGTTCTATGCTTTGGTGAGAGTTATAGAAGTTTGGCAACATTATGTGATACTTTGATAATTTAATCTAAATTGCACAATATTAAATGAGCAAGCAAACACAAATATAAGAGAGATAAGGGAAAGAGAATTGACACTGATATTTTTCACGTGGTTCGGTAACCCCAGCCTATGTCCGCACTCCAAGCTTCCCACTTGGAGATCCTTAATCACCAAACCTCCCCGATTGGCGATGATTGACTTCACAAGTGTCAACCAAACCTTTTACATATTGTTCTCAAGGCGTTACCCTTTGGATTAATCTTCACGGATGTTAATATAGCCTTTCAACATTTGAGAATAAAGAAAATAGGAAAACAAAGATTCCTAAGTCTCCCAAATATAATTCTCAAGTTTGGGAGTATGGAAAGTTAGGATTTACACTCTTTTAACAAATTGGAATCGAGTATAAAATTTGGTAGGGCTTTGCCTCGATTCTCACTTCAATGCCTTGAGCTTCGGAGAGTCTTGTATATATAGAGTCTATGAACTCGCTTGACCATTTCCATTTTGGTCGACCGCCTTTTGACCATTGGAACTAGCCGGAGCATTTTGCTAAGATATCGGTCGACCACTTTCTTCATTTTGGTCGATCGTTTTCTTCATGTTTTGGCCCTTTTCCTGCTCTATCCATTTTGGAACCAACCACCTTGTCTTCTTCCTCAGTCGCAAACTTAACGAGCAATCTATTCAATTTTGTGGTCGACTAATTCTTCACTCCTTAACTGCTTCTTCGACCGCAAAACCTGGGACCCTTCTGTTTCGACATGTAGTCGATCAACTGGTCGATCACTTCCTTTGTGCAGTGCATTTTGGTCAACTTTCTTTCTTGTTTTAGTCGACCTCTTCCTCTGAATTTTCATTCCTTGATTTCTCTAAGTCCCAATATTCTTACTATAAGCTACATGAACTTAGGCAAATACGTCAGTAAACATTAATACCCTTATTAGGGGTATTTTCAATGAAATATAAAGAACGTATTTACGAACATCAACAAATACAAATTAAACAACTTAATTNAATCTCCTCCTCATCCTCATCTTCTCCTTCGGATTCCACATAAGAGCTTGAGGAGGCTTTGAGTGCTATGTCTTTTCTTTTGGGAATTTCTTTCTCCTTTTCCTACTCCTTTTCATTACTCATCAACATGATCTCGTGCGTCATTAGGGAACCGATGAACTCCTCCATTTTTAAGGTCTTGAGATTACGTGCCTCTTGCATTACCGTGACTTTAGGTTGCCACACTCTCAATAGTCACCTAAGAATCTTTATCACCAACTCTTCGTTGGGATAAACTCTACCAAGCACTTTGAAACCATTGTAAGGTTAGTAACCTTTGTAAACATACAACTAATGGTTTTATCTTTATCCATGCAAAATAATTCATATTCATGAATAAATATGCTCAATTTAGTTTCTTTAACTTCGTTAGTGCCTTCATGCGTTGTTTCAAGTAATTTCCAAACATCATAGGCACTATCATAAGCTTGAATTTTATTAAATTAATCTCTATTTAAAGCACAATAAAGAGTATTAATAGTTTTAGTATTTATACTCAATTTTCGTTTATCGCTATCATTATATTCACTATACTCTTTTGGAACATTTATACATTTTCAATTTTAATCAGAATAAATGGCCCATTCTCTACAATGTTCCAAAGATCATAATCTAAAGATTGCAAATAAATTTTTATTCTAGACTTCCAATAAATATGATCATTGTCATTGAAATATGGAGGTCTAAATAGTGATTGTCCTTCAACTTGCATATTGAAGACCATAGCAATTTATATCAACAAGGAATTCAAGCAAAATTGTCCAAGCAAATCTCAATAAAGTAAATCAACCAATAGATGTAAATTTATCCAAATAAGCACAAAATCGAACAAAAAGATTATCTAACCCCGTTCTAATACCAATTGTAGGATCAGTGCACGCCTATAGAGGAGGACGGTGAATTAGATGTGCTAACTTTTTCATGTGATAACTTAATCTAAATTCCCTAAGTGATAATTTAATCTAAATCGCACAATATTAAATGAACAATCAATCACAAATATAAAATAGATAAGGGAAAGAGAGTTGACACCGATGTTGTTCATGCGGTTCGACAATCTCAGCTTACATCCGTGCTCCAAGCTTCCCACTTAGAGATCCTTAATCACCCAACCTCCCCAGTTGGCGATGATTGACTTCACAAGTGTCAACCAAACCTTTTATAGACTGTTCTCAGGGTGTCATCCTTTGGATTGATCTTCACAGGCGTCAGTCCAACCTTTCAACATTTGAGAATAAAGAAAATAAGAAAACAAAGATTCCTAACTCTCCAAATATAATTCTCAAGTTTGGGAGTATAGAGATTTAGGATTTACACTCTTTTAATAAATTGGAATCGATTATAAAATTTGGTAGGGCTTTGCCTTCATTCTCACTTCGTTGCCTTGAGCTTCGGAGAGTCAGACTCTGTGAACTTGGTCAACCATTTCCATTATGATCTACTGCCTTTCGACTGTTGAAACTAGCCGTTGCATTTTTCAGAGATGTCATTCGACCACTTTCTTCATTTTGGTCGATCGTTTTCTTTATGTTTTGGCCCTTTGACGGGTCTATCCATTTTGTAGCCAACCACTTCGTCCGCTTGCTCGATCGCTTCCTCTGCCTCAAACTTAAAGAGCAATCTTTCCAATTTTTGTGATCGACCAATTCTTCACTCTTCGACTGCAAAACCTGGGAGCCTTTTATTTTGACATGTGGTCGATCAACTGGTTGACCACTTCCTTCATGCAACGCATTTTGGTTGACCTTTTTACCTGTTTTAGTCGATCTTTTCCTTTGAATTTGCATTCCTTGATTTCTCTAAATCCCAATATACGTACTATAAGCTACATGGACTTAAGCAAACACGTTAGTAAACATTAATACGCTTATTAGGGGTATTTCCAATGAAATATAAATAACATTTTTTTGAACATCAACAAATACAAATTAAACAACTTAATTACATAATTAAGATCGTCATCATCAAAGCAAATAGCTTAATGTCAAATAGGCCAACACTATCTACTACCAAGGGAGTTTATCATTCACATTGACCACCAAGCACTCAAACATGTTAGAAGTCAAGGGAAGCTCAATAAGAGACATCCAAAGTGGGTGGAATTCCTTGAACGATATCCGTACATGATCAAGTACAAGAAGGGGGAAACAAATGTTGTAGTCGATGCCTTATCCAAAAGGTATGCTTTGCTCACTGAATTGAACACTAGATTATTTGGTTTTGAATGGATTAAGAGTGCCTATGCTGATGATAAAGAGTTTTCTTATTGGTATGCTAACTGTGGAAATTAAGCTGAAATTATTACTATATTTGTTTTGTTACTTGTTCAAAGGAGGGAAATTATGTATACCGGTTTGCACTCTCTGAGAGTTGTTGATTTGAGATGCTCATAGTGGGGGACTTGCTAGTCACTTTGGGGAGGAAAACATATGAAGCTGTGAAAGAGCATTTCTTTTATCTTCACATGTTGAAAGATGTGCACAAGATTGTAGAAAAGTGTGTCATTTGTAAAAAGGCTAAGAGTCATTTACTTCCCCATAGCTTGTACATGCCATAACTGGTTCCTAGTCACCCATGGGTGGAGTTTAGTATGGATTTTGTATTAGGGTTACCGTGAACCATCACAGGAAAGGAAGCTATCATGGTTGTTGTGGACTGTTTATCAAAGATGGCACATTTTATAACTTGCACTAAGATGGATGATTCTTACCACATAGTTGAATTGTTCTTCAAAGAAGTAGTCATAATGCATGGGGTTCCAAGAACCATTGTGTCTGATCGAGATACAAAATTTTTAAGCTCCTTTTGGAAGAACTTTTGGGAGAATGTTGGGAACAAAGTTATTGTTTAGCACCTTCTATTATCCCCAAACCAATGGCCAAATCGAATTTGTAAATAGGACCATGGGAACACTTTTGAGGACAATAGTTGGAAAGGAATTAAAGATTGGGATTTCCAACTTCCATATGTTGAATTTGCTTACAATCGAAGTGTTCATACCACTAGCAAGAAAACCCCATTTGAAGTAGTCTATGGGTTCAATCCATTCACTCCTATGGAACTCACTCCTCTACCAATTGAAGACATGGTAAATACTGATAAAAAACTTAAGGCCGAGCAAGTCCAAGCCATGCATGAAAAAGTAATGCAAGACAATTAAAAGAAAGAATGACATGTTTGCAAGAGTAGCAAACAAAGGATGAAAAGCTATGGTGTTCAAAGAAGGGGATTTAGTATGGCTGCACTTAAGGAATGAAAGATTTCGCGAGCAAAGGAGATCAAAACTCTTACCAAGGACCGATGGACCTTACAAAGTTGTTGAGAGGGTTAATGACAATGCATATAAGTTGGAACTCCATAGAGAATTTGGAGTTTCAGCTGCTTTTAATGTGCAAAATCTTTCTATCTACCCCAACAAAGAGGGCAATTTAGAGGACGTTTTAGATTTGAGGACAAATCTTTTCTCACTCCGAGAGGATGACGTGCCACATCAACCTATTATTGGGAGTAATATGCCCTACAAGCAAATATGATAGAACAATTTTATAATATATGAATAAATTTATATTGATTGATATTATGTTAATATTTTATATTATGTTTTATAAAATTCATAGAAAATTCCTTGGTTATTTATGCTAACTTTATATTAACATATATATTGTATATATGAGGGATAAAATATAACAAGTAATAACCAGAATATATCCATGACTTATATTTGAAGTATGGAATCTTCAAATAGTTCATAGTCATAAACATAGTTTATCTCATTAAGAATGTAAAGTCATATACCAACTAAATATGTAGTAACATAAGATAAATAAGTTTTATATAATATGATTATATAGGACTGGATCACATAAAATTATATTGTTCCGATAATTTTCGTTAAATATAGAAAAATTAATTTTATCATAATGATAGTCATATATGCATGATCTTAATTCATTGTATTTAACAATTAATTGAAGTATTGATTATTCAATTAATTAAGACAAAATGACAAAAGTTGTCATAGTTAATATATTTGTTATATTTCATTAAATGAAATAATTGAATTGTTGATTATTCAATTAATTAACAAATATAAAGTAACTCTTGAAAATAGTTTTTAAAATGGATTTTTTCAAATTGGAGTTAATGTCAAATTTGAGTTAATGTCATAGTGTCAAGAGTTGAGCTATGGTGACAAGATATTTTGTTTGCCATAACATTTTTGTTATAAATGTATTATAACTTAAATGAGAGATTAATAAGTTAATGTTATAGTGCCAATTGTTGAGCTATGGTGACAAGACCTTTTTATTTCCATAACATTTTTATAAATGTATAAAATCAATTGTAACTTTAATGAGAAATTTGTAGTGTTTTTCTCTAAATGTCATGATAGCCATTATGGAGAAATATCACTATAAATAGAGGTCCAACCTCATTAGGTTAGAAGGTTGAAATCTGTAAGATTAAGGAATCCATTTTGAGAGTTAAATTTGTGTCTTCCGTGTTGGCTTTAGAGAAGTGTTTTCTAAATCTAAATAGATCGTCTTATGTGTTGATAATACAATCTATCATAAATTGAGTGTGATCTTGTTTATGCCCACACCTGCTTATTCGAGGTGAGGAGGATTGACGGAGAAGATGGAAGGTTGATTTTGTACCCGTGTGAAGTAAGCTACAAAGGTAATATTCTTCATCTTTTAGATTAGATCTAAATAAAGATTTTTGAATACATATTATTATTAATATGTTATAACAACGATCCGTTTTGTGTTCATTTTAAAATTTTTTTTTATGATACATAGGTTACACACGTTACCATTGTTATGAATATCGGTAATTTCACCGTGTGAGGGAACCTAAAAACCAACAATTGGTATCAGAGCTTCGTTGTAATTATGATATAGTTAATAATGTGATTTTATGAAAACTATGATATGTGATGATAAGTAGGCTTATGCATTTTTTTAATATATATATATATATATTTGGAATGTTTAATATATGGATAGATGCATGAATGAAATAATTATCGTAATTTTATATGGCCGATTTGGGTTAGGAATATTTTTTAAATTTCTTATTTTTAATTTTGATGTAAACCCAATTTGTCTTGGGTAAATACTCTTTATGTAATATTGATGGAGATCAAAGAAAGAGGAGAACAAGATAAATTTTGGAGCGAGACTATGGTGTGCAATTGTTGTCACCATAATGTATGACGCAAAAAATTGTGGAGGCTACCAAGACTTTCGATAATTTTTTATGGGTTTATATGTAATTTTAGAAATACCCAAATCGACCCGGTCATTATTTCATTTACTTTTATGCTTGATATAAGTTGTTTTATCATTGTCATGCATTCATATGTCATATAGTACTTGCATATAGAGTCTACTTATCATTTAGTTTTCTCAGATTAACATGCATTCTTAGCATATATTTTATTTATTTAATTTTAATAAATTACTTTGTTAAAAATTAAATAGTTTTAATTAGATTAAAAACTATTAATTCATATTTATGAATTATGTGAGAAAATAAAATAATGCAAAATTTTAATTGTTAAAATTTTTACATTATTTTGTAAGTGCTAAATAAATTGTTTATTTAGTATCATTAATTTTATAATATGATTATAAAATTAATAATCTATATATAAAATAAATTTATTTTGATTAAATATTTTTTTATATAGATTTAATAGAATATGTGATATTCTATAAAATTATTATAATTCAAAATAATGAGTGGGAGCGGAGAGTTAGACATAACATTCCATGGTCTCCATCGTTGATACTACAATGTGAGATTTAAGTAGGGCTTCGAGACAACTTTGTTATCATCCTCCCTAAGGAGAGTGTTCATTTATATCAATACTATGGTTAATCTCTTCGAGATAGGTTTTATAAAATGTATTTTATAGTTGACCGTCCTTAAGACGACAATTATAAGTTAAGTTTTATAAAACCGAAACGATGGTATACACTCATAAAAATGTGATATAATGTGTTAATCACATTTTGACCAAAACTAATCGATAGTTAATAAATTTTGAAATTATGAGATATTTTGAATAAATTTATTAATAGATAATATTTTACCCTGAGGAAAAATATTATGTATCGAGGCAATAATAGCATTTGCATTTTATTTAGTGATTTAGCATGTTCGTGCATCATTTTACTTGCCATATTTTTTTATGAATTTTATGCATAATACTAATCTTTATTTATTTATTCATTACAGCATAATGTCTTCTTTTATGATTACTTTACTCGCGACTGTAAAGTTGACTAGTGATAATTTCGTCAACTGGAAAAAGAACATGAATATGATTCTTATGCACGACAACTTGGAGTTTGTCCTAACTGAGGAACGTCCTCTGATCCCAGCAAAGGGTAAGAAGGACAACCCCAATAAAAGGAATAAAACTAACGAGAGAAACAAGACTAGCTCAAGCAAGAAAAAGCCCAAAGGAAAGTGTTTTCATTGTGGAGTTGATGGTCATTGGAAGAGAAACTATAAAAAGCACCTCGAAGAGCTAAAACAAAAGAAGACATGTAAATTTGATTTACTTGTTATTGAATCTTGTTTAGTTGAGAATGATTTATCGCCCTGGATAGTTGATTCAGGTGCGACTAATCATGTTTGTTGTTCTTTACAAATGCTTAGTTCCTATTGGAATATAGTAGATAGGGAGTTCACTATGAGAGCGGGCAATGGGGCACTAGTTTCAACTTCACCAGTGAGAGAAACAAAATTAGATTTTAAGAATAAATTTTATTATTGAATAATATTTATTTTGTACCTGGGTTTACTAGAAATCTCATTTCTGTTTCCCACTTATTTGAACAATGTTATTCAATTTTTTTTAATAGTAATATTGTTATTATTTCTAGAAATGGACTAGATATTTGTTCTAGTTTCATGGAAAGTGGACTTTATGTGATAAGACCCATCAATAAATTATTGTTGAATACTGAAATTCTTAAAGTAGAATTGCCTAAGTCCAAGAAACTTAAAATTTCTCATGATAATAACACATATCTTTGGCACCTTCGTTTAGGCCCATATTAATCTAGATATAATTAATAGACTTGTAAAGGATGGTCCTTTAAAAGACCTAAATGTTGGATTTTTACCAGTCTGTGAATCCTGTCTAGAGGGAAAAATGACCAATAGACTTTTTTTAGCAAAAGGTCGAAGGGCTCAAGAGCCACTTGAACTCATACATTTAGATGTATGTGGCCCAATGACAACTCGGGCTAGAGGTGGTTATGAGTACTTCATCACTTTTGCTGATGATTACTCAAGATATGGTTATACTTATCTAATTCAGTTTAAATCAGAAACTTTTAGAAAGTTTCAAGAGATTAAAGCTGAAGCTGATAAACAATTAGATAAGTCAATCAAGTGTCTTCGATCAGATCGAGGTGAATACCTTGATAATGAATTCAAGGATTACTTACTAGAACATGATATCATTATGTTAGCTAACAACATCTGACACTCCTCAGCAAAATGGTGTTGCTGAGAGCAGAAATAGGACTTTACTTAACATGATACGATCTATGATGAGTTACTCTGCACTCCCAAAATCATTTTGGAGATACGCCATACAGACAGCGGCTTACATTTTGAATGTTGTCCCATCTAAGTCTATTCCTAAGACACCTTTAGAGTTGTGGAGTGATCACAAACCTAGTTTGAGACACTTTCGCATATGAGGGTGTTCTGTACATGTGCTAATAGGAAAGACTGGAAAATTTGAACCTCGATATGAGATTTGCACGTTTGTTGGTTATGCAAAAGGCACAAGAGGAGGTTTGTTCTATAGTCCTCAAGATAACAAGGTATTTGTATCGAAAAATGCCATATTTCTTGAATATGACTATATGGTAAACTTTAAACCTCAAAGCAAGATTGTCTTGGAGGAAATTCATGTTGATGAGATTAGATTGGAAACAATAAAAGTTGTTGTTCCACATGGTACTCAGAAGATGACTACTTTTAGTTAGACCATCACGCCAATTAGACATAGCGAGAGGGTAGTACGACCACCAACTTGATACGGACAGGTAGGTGAAGCAGAAGTTGCTATCACTAATGATGGAAAAGATTATTCATTATCATTTAGATGTTCAATGAAAGATGCTGACAAAGAAGCATAGCTTGAAGCTATGAAACTTGAGATGGAATCAATGTATTCCAACTCAGTCTGGGATCTTGTAGATCTACTTAAAGGGGTGAAACCTATAGGGTGTAAACGGATCTATAAGAGAAAAAGAGGAGTGGACAGGAATGTAGAGACATTCAAAGCTAGACTTGTAGCTAAGGGTTATACCCAAAGGGAAGGAGTTGATTATTAAAAGACTTTCTCTCCTGTAGCTATGCTCAAGTCCATTCGTATATTGCTCTCTATTGCAGCTCATTATGATTATGAGATTTGGCAGATGGATGTCAAGACGGCTTTTCTAAATGGTCATCTTGAATAAACCATTTATATGGAGCAACTCGAGGGTTTCATAGATAAAGACGCACAACAAAGATTTGTAAGTTAAATAGGTCTATTTATGGACTTAACCAAGCATCCAGGTCATGGTATATGAGATTTGATAATGCAATCAAATCTTATGGGTTCACATGTGCCTTGATGAGTCTTGTGTATACAAGCTCATCAATGACACACGTGTAGTCTTATTAGTTCTGTATGTTGATGATATTCTACTTATTGGTAATAATGTAGAATTATTATCACATATAAAAGTATGGCTAGCTAAGCAATTCCAAATGAAAGTGTTGGTGCCAGCAGAAAAAATATAGGTGAAAGGATAAGCATACGTGGTAGAAAATGATTTGCAGATAATTTAGAAAGGATCCATGAGATAAGGTATTTGCGGAAATGTTGATGTCCACGGAAGCATTGTTGTCTGAGAAAGCATTGGTATTTACAAAAGTGAGTGTAAAATGTGAAGGTGGCAGATTGTTATTCGAGGTCAAGGCAAGCGGACATCCGCAGCGGAAGTCTGAGCATATGTAGCAACTTTACGGACAAATTCAACATGTGTTTCTTCTTAGATTTTGCGAGTTGTGATTTGATTCTTAGACTGATAAGGAAACAATAATGCCAAGTTGCGTTATCTGCATGATTTTTTCAGCAAAATTTTCAGTTTGACGGTTTATAAATACAAAGGATTAGGGCAAAACCCTAATCACCTTTGAGTTGTGAAGTTTGGTAGATTTTGTCTCAAACTCTTTGAATATATGTTTTCTATAGTTAGAATTTTGTAAAATTTGATAGATAATGGTGATGAACAATAAAGTCATGGTGTTGTTTCTAAGTCTTTGAGACAAAGTGTAGTTGATTAAGTTCCATCCTTTACTATTAACTAGATTCTTTTTTTTAATCTCAAGGGAAGTAAACGGTTGGAACAAAAGTTAGATATTACAATCTTTACTAAGAATTCCAGGTAAGTGATATTTGCATATGTTTGGCCTTTAGTCTACATCAGAAAGTGTTAGGGTAAGGTATTATTATGATAATGTTATGTTATGATGCCTATGGGCTATTGAAAGAGGATATGTTTTACGCTAGTTGCTTATTGTTTTCGTTTGAGATATTGATAGAGGATTTGTTTTTGTTGGTTGCTTACTATTTACTGTTATGTTTGAGATGTTGGACTTTTGGTCGAGGACATGCTTATTCATTATCGTTTACCATTCTGTTTGAGATGTTGGTTTGTTGGTCGAGAATATGCTTACTATTTGTTGTTTACTGTTTATTTTAGAGGTGTTGATTGATGATATGCTTTTACAGGGTTTTAGCTATGCAGATATTAAGTATAATGTTCATGCATGTTGTAATAAGTCAGATTATTATTAGGTGTTATGTACGTTTCATGCATCATGTAAAACTTTTTTTTAAGAACCTAAAGCGATTTTCATGAATATGTTTTCATTAAGAAAGAAAAAGATGAAAAGAAAAATATGTAAGAGGCTTTGGTGGGTTAAACCCCTAATGATTTGAGGCTTTGATGGGCTTGTCCCTCAAATGAATAGAGGCTTTGGTGTCGCATCCCAATATCAACAAAAGAAAAGAACGAAAGAACAAAATAAAGAAAAGAAAAGAAAGAAGGAAAGACTGTAAACAAAAATACATATTTTTACAAAAATTGCATCTCATGCTCATTATGTATTTATGCATCTCTTAATGGGCATTAGACTCATAAATGAACTTTGTGATGTAGGTAAGGATGATATTACTGAGGAACCTAAGAATGTGAACCAATGATGATTGTAGTTTCAGGAGAATTCTCATGGCAAAGCTACGACATTGTTGGAGTAAAATTGACCCGTTGGTGAAGATTTGAGAAAAAAGAATTGAAAAAGAAAGACTTTTTATCTTTAATTAGGTATTTAAATGTTTGGATTTAAGTTAAAATATTTTATGAATATTTATGTTTATTTTACGTTAGGTTTTACTACGTTTAAATTTTAAATGAGATTTCTTTTTAAGACTTTCATTGTATGGTTTTAAAGTTATGATTTAAATGAATTTTAAAAAAGAAAAGTGGTTAGAAAAAGGATTTACACTATGGGACATTATAGTCTAAGTTTTGGTAAAAATTGAAAATTTATGTATTCACCAAATAAGAGTATATTTTAATATATGAAATGAATATATCATTTTGTTAAGTATATTTTAAAATTAAGAAAGTTAGGTGTAGAAACTTATGGTTTAACTAGTTGCGGAAGGGAATGTTTTTACATGATGACGTGTCCACGGTAGTGTTTGTTTCAGCAATGAAAGTGTTGGCGTCAGCAGATACTTCGAAGGACACGTGACTGCACATAAATGGTGTTTGTGGAATGAAGTATATCTGTAGAAGTCTTGGTAATGGTGGAGGTGTTGTTATCCACAGCGGAAGTGTTGGTGACCATGAATACTTGGTTAAGAAATGACATGTGATTGTACATGAGTGGTGTTGCAGAGTGATTGGATATCTGCGGTGGAAATATTGGTGTCTACAGATGAGATATCTACGGAAAAAGACTTGTCTGTGGAAAGACTTGTTTACGTGGCAAATTGTTATTGGTGGACAAAGTGAGCAGATATCCATAGGAGGAGCGTTGGTGTCTACGGATGAGATGGAATCCACAAAATGAGATTTGACTGTAGAATGGCATGTGTACGTGACAGGTTGTGATTGGCAAATGATGTAAAGAGATATTCGTAGCGAAAGCATTACTATTTGCAAATGAGGAGGAATCTGCGAAATGATGTTAGTTCGCAAAAAGACATGTGTACGTGGTAGATTGTAATTTGCGAACGATGGAAGCGGATATCCGCAATGGAAGCGTTGGTGTCCGCAGATGAGGTGGAATTTGCTAAATGAGGTTGGTCCGCAGAAAAACATGCGTACATGAAAGGTTGTGATTGGCTAACAATGTAAAGGGATATCGATAGCGGAAGCGCTGGTGTTTACAGATGAGGTAGAATCCGAAAAGAGGTTTATAAGTGAAAGGATATGTGAACGTGGCAGATAGTGATTAGAGGACAATGTGAGTGAGCAGATATCTGTGATGTATATTCGTAAAGAAAGCAAATGTATTCGCGGTGAAAGTGTATGCGTTCACGACATAAAGCACATGGGTCGGCGATAGGAAGCACACAGATTGCGACAACTATACTGGATAGTTCAAGATGCATTTTTTATGAGATTTTTGGACTGCAAATGTATCTTCAGATTACGAATATATCTTCAGACTATACTTTAAAATTGTTGAAAATGAAGGTTGCTAATCTATAAAAAGGAAGATTGGAACGAAACCCTAATCACCATGCATTGGGAGCCACTAGAGTTTGCGTTCTTCCTCTCAAGCTCTATGAAGGAAAATAAACATATTGGAAACAAGTTAGAGCGGATGTTAGATTGGATTGTGAGTGAACATACTTCACTAAAAATCTCAAGTAAGTGATGGTTGCATGCGTTTGGCCTTTGGCCTACATCACAAAGTGCTAGGATATTTGTTTCTCTTGTTCTCTATTGCATTGTTTATATGGACGTTGATTGAGAATATGTCCTATGATATTTGATGTTGATTGAGTATATATTTCTGTTTTTTTTACTATGATGAATTCTTTTAGTAGACATATGTGATGATAGAACAATGTAAGAACTTTGAAGACATATGGTTGTTTGTTATCATTGTGATAATAGATTAGACTGTTATTATGTATTATGTTTCGCATGTATGATCATGTGTATGTTTCATGCATCATGAAAAATAATTTCATTAAGAAAGACAAATTGAATAAACGTAAATTGTCATTATTGGTAGGCTTCGAGTTAGCTGTCCCGCATGAAGTGGACCTAATGTTGCCACTATCTCCTCTAGACTGAATTACCAACAACGACTAGATTGCTAAGTGGAAGAAAAAGAAAAAATTGATGACTGAAAAAGACATATTTTTTACAAACTACATCTCATATTCATGTCTCATATGTATCTCTTACTGAGCGTTAGGCTCATATATGAACTTTGTAATATAGGTGAGGATAGCTTTAATGATACACATGATGAAAGAAACATGTAAAGGATGCAGTTGAAGGAGTGCTCTCATAGGCGGGGTTCCAACATTGTTTGAGCAAAATTGACCAATGGATGAAGACTTGTGAAAAGAAAATTGAAAAAGGACTTTTATTTAAATTATATATTTAAATATTTAGCTTTAAATTAAGAAATTTTTTTAATAATGCTTTTTATGTTATGTTGGGCTATAACTACGTTGGGATTTTTAATTTAAAATTTAGAAAAGATTTCAGTCATTTTATTTTTTGAAGGCATGTTTTATTCATCGTATTTTAGAAGATATAATATGATTTAAAAAAAAACTTGAAAAATGATTTTACGCTACAGGGCGTTACTATAGGGGCCTCTTTTACATATGTACCACATTATAGTGGAAGGTTTCGAACTTTATCCTACTTGTTGTTTTCTACTCAGTTTTATTTAAATGTTTGATCCATGGCATGCACACATACTTTTTAAAACACTAAGACTAAATGTAAACATTTTCCCTTATTGAGTTTAGTTAACTCACTCTAACAATATTTCCTTCATGTTTTAGTTTGGAGGATCCCTTATAGCAGATGTAGGAGTGAGCTCGGTGAGATTTCTACTTAAACATTTATTTTCCTTATAGATATCTATTTGTGAGATTGGAACTTAATTTTAACTTGTAATAGAATTTTTGTTGTTTATTTTTATGGTGTATTTCTTTATGGACTTATATTACTACATTATATGATGTTACTATTGGACCTATGTGTTAGCCTAGCTTGGTTAGATATTGACAAATTTTATTATCTTTTAAGTCTTCCGTTGCTCATTGAGAAATTTAAGCAAAAGGGGTCATGCAACTTAGTTCGTCTTTGGGTCAGGTCATTCCTTATTCTGTCTCAGGTCCCTTTTGGGGCATAACAGAATGTTTGGCATCAGAGCCAGGTTGATATCTTGAAAAGTGACATCAATAAGATAAGTATTGTAGTAATATACAAGGGATGAAATTGTTATGCCTAAGGACGAAGTACTAAAACCAATGTGAGTCAGGGTGCTACTCGAATGGCATCTTGAGGTTGTCCGCTAGTGGATGATGATATTTCCCAACTTGGACACAAATCATTCAGAATGGTTAGAATTTACAAGTGATAGAAAGTACGATTCGTAAAATTGTTAGAAGAAATCTTTATGGAAATATGAGTCTGTGAACTCGTTTTGGTTGTGTGTTGGCTTATGAAGTTTGAATTTCAAGAATCTATCTAAGGAGGACTTGCCTTGTTTTGTGCATTTTGGTGTTAGTGAAGTAAGTTTCTGCATAAATGGTTGGAAATATTTGGACTAAAGACTGCATTCGTTCAAGTCGAAGGACTAGTAGCATAGGGGATTCCCTGATCGTAGCTTACTTCTAAACCACTTAGGATGAGATTGGAAAGAAATTAAAAACCAATGTCGTGCGAGCGGACAAGTGACTGGCTTCGCTATATTTTATTTTAAGGGAAAGATGAAAAATTCTTACAAGTTGATTGGTTGGTTGAAAAAAGTAAATTGGTAGAATTGGAGAAAATGTATTGTATGTAACGTTAGATGTAAACATACTATGACTGGTGGAAATTATGATTTGGGTTATATGGAGTTCTCAATTTTTGAAAGATCACGTCAAGTTGTGGAATTGGTCTATGATAATAAGGCGATTAGTCACGACTGATTGAGATATAAAGTTTGGAAGCATTGAAGGCTTCGAAATTATTATTTTTACCATATGAATTTAGTTTCGTGTTTGAAAAGTAGATTATTTTCTATGGTACTTAAAGGTCAGTTTTAATAAGCAATGAGTAAGTAGAGTGAGCTTTTAAAGGAATAATCTAGTCTAAGGACGATGACTAGGATGTGGTAAAAGTTTTGTAGGTATATATATATAGTTGGATGTATATATGGATGTTTTGATGCCTGCATTTGGATAAGGCAAGACAATTCATATGAAATTAGTCGTAAAAAGTTTTAACCTCCTCCCTTGTTAAAATTATTTTGTTAAAGTATTCCTTCATGATGGTTATAGTGGTACTCATAATGACCTTATAGAATATCTAAGGATTTTATTGCAAACTCTAAAAGATCATCAACTATACGTTAAGAAGGGTCAAATAGAAATTTTGTAGAATAAGTAGACTTTTTTCCAATATATTAGTTCTGGTGATGATATTCCATTGGAACTAGTACAGAATATAGTGGTGTTGGATTGGAAGTCACTGAGGAACATTATTGAGGTCTAAAATTTATTAAGTTAGAATAGTTGTATTGTCATTTAATAGCAAGTATTCCATCTATTTTTGGTATTGTTAAGTATGCTTAAAAAAAGAAACATCAAGTTTGATTGAAAAGGAAAACCGATTTCTAAGAAGCTAAAGTTTACTTTGGCAACTACGTTATTTTTTGCAGTAACATGTGTATGTTCACTATATGTTGATTGTGTTCATGCATCAAGAATTGAATTTTGATGCTTAATGATGTGGTGAGATAAAGTTAATACCTATAAGTTGTGTTAGTCAAGAACAGATGAATTTAACTCGTGCTCAAGTTGGTGAAAATTTTTACATTGAAAATTGAACAAGTTATTTTTATGGCGTGAAGTTTGATGTTTCTTGAAATCTAAGAGTTTGAAATATTTAATGTAAATTAAATCTCATATTGTTGTGATAGGTGGGAAATATGAAGAATTATGATCCCATTTTAGAATACAATTACGCTAAACCATTTCTGTGATTGAATTTTTGAATCAATAATCTCAACCTTTAATTCTATACCTAATGTTAAATGATTGTAAAAAGTATCAGACTATTGGTATTGAGTAGATAATTTGAGTATTGACTTGATAGCAACTCTACTATTTCTACAACGTATTTGAGAAATGTAAAATTTTAATGATGAGCTTAAAGATAGATTCGACAAACTACAAAAGGGTGAGCAACATGACTCTTAGAAAATTTGTGTTAATGAAATTATGACTTCTCATTGGTTTATTTATAGTGTCTTATAATTTAGATTTGATGCAAAAATTTAGTTAATGGTCATAAATCAAATTTTGTTATTCGTTTAGATAATATCAAATGTTTGAAGATTTGAAACATTAGTGGAAGTGATCTAATTTGGAGTTAAATGTGGATGGTGTGTGACTAGATTTTGATTTATCAACAAATCAAGAATTGAGCATCTATAACCTGTTAGGTTATTATGCCCTTATCTCTAAAGGAGTGAAAAAGGAGATATGACAACTATTGGCATTATTATCCAATAATTATAGACATTTTAGATATATAGTAATATTGAGTGTTGCAAATCAATTGGCCTTTATGCACAATTCTTTTATTTTTAGTACGGATGGATTATTATGGGTGTTAGTTGAGTAAATTGTATATAGAAAGTCATTATATGCCTTGCATGTTTTTTTAGTGTTATGTTCAACATGGAACTAAATCATTTGATTAACTTTGGAAAGCTTTCTAGAGATCCTTGAGCACTGACTTCAACTTGAGCAATATATTGTCCCCAATAAATGGATAGTTTGAACTTTGGACCTATGAGATAATAGGGTGAACTATTCATTAATGGTTAAATTTATATGTGATGATATCTTTCAACTATTATTGGAGTTTTAACTTATGAAACTCCTTATAGGAGGCTGTGCAATTTAACACTATGTTGAATTGAGGATGAGGTGTGAGTAAACCTTGACCTTGTTTTAGTTCAAGTAATGACTGAGAAAGTTTAGATGATTATGGAAAAACTTTAAACATTTCTGAGTTGTCAGAAGAGTTTCAAGGTGATAATTTTTAATTTTAGAAGTTCAACTACGTTGCGGTATTAGTCGTTTTGGTGTAAAGAGCAAGTTAGTTCCCATATATACATCGAACCTCTTTGGATTATCAAGCGTGTTGGCTTGGTGGCTTAACAATTGAAATTACCGACACAGTTAAATTGTGTTGATAACATATTTCATGTTTCTATGCTGGAAAAGTATGTTTCAGACCCATCATAAGTTATCTTCTAAACCTTTGTGCCTAACTAGGATGATGTATCTAATGTGGATAAGCCCGAGAAGATTTTGGATTTTGGGATCAAAGTTGTTGTGTCAACATGAGATCTCTTTTGTTTGAGTCTTGTGGATGAACCATATTGACGAAGAAGTTACTTGGGAGATTAAGTTAGAAATGATGGCTGAATACCCTCACAAGATCGATGGAGCGTTTGAGGTTGTTCTAAATTTTGGGGATTAAATTTTTTAAGTGGAGGAGAATGTAACATTAGGAAATTTGAAAGGGTAAGAGATTAAATTTGAATTGTTTAAGGAAGTTTATTTTTCCATTATGAGAGGGTGGTTATGGAAATTGTGAAGGTTTTTTCCATGAATAACTTCCCTTCACTTCTGTTTTACCATTTTTCTTTCAAAACGATAGAGAGTTTTTCCATGGCGGTAGAGTATGTCTTTGGCAGATGAAGAAAAAGGGAACACCTTCGTTCTATTAAAATTGGAATGTGGTGGATTCCAGTAAGTAAGATACCCTTGTTATGGTGAAGAAGTTTTTTTATGGAAAGTGGACTTTGATCGATGGTTTTGTTTTAGATTTTGTGTCCTATCAACCATTTTATTTGTTGTGATATTGGGAGTTGATCATTTTAAAAAATGGGACATTTTGTAGAGGTAAACTTCAATTTTTATCATGTTTACATCTGTAATTGGATGTTGGATTTTATTGGAAAAATTTGGAATTCGTTAAAAAAGTTTGGAAATCATTTTAGAGATTTCTACTTTAGTAATTTTTTTTCCTTTGAGAGTTCTAATTGTGAAGTTGGAACTTAATTTAAACTTGTAATAGAATTTTCGTTATTTATTTTTATGGCACATTTTTTTGTGGATTTATATTACCACGCTATCAGATATTACTATTAGACTTATGTGTTAGCCTAGTTTTATTGGACCTTGACAAAGTTTATTATCTTTTAAGTCTTCCACTGCTCATTAAGAATTTTAAGTCTTCTAGGTCATTCCTCATTCTATCTCAGGTCCCCTTTAGGATGTGATAATCATAAACCTATTAGACAAACTAGTCAATAGAACATCATTTTAAATATTAAATATCATCAATGGACATCATGACCAAAACAGGGCCTATCCTGTGGTTGCCCTAAAATAACCTAAAAACTGCAATTTATCTCAATGGCATTGTGGCCCCAAGTGTTGGGCGTTGTGATACCATATATCCTTGTGGCACCTAAATCCTGCACTATTGTAAAACTCGTGAAATTTATAATTTAAAATTTTTCACTTGTAAATTTTTCATGTAATATTCGATCAAACATTGAAAAGTTGATATATTTTGTCCCGTAGTGGCAACATGTGAGTTTGTGGTCAAATAGTCAAATTAGTTATGTTCGAGCGATAATTAAATTGTGGAAATAATTTTAATAAATTATTTTAACTAAATAATTATTTTCGGCTAGTGTTTTGAGCGAGTCAGGTTTTGAATCAGAATTTGAATTGTATTTAATTAATATATATATATATATATATATATATATATATATATATAATATTAATTTGGATTATAATTTATTTATTTTAAAAAAGACAAACTCTCTCCTTTACTGGAGAGAATTTCCCATGGCCAAAGGGGAGGGAAGGAGAGGAGGGAGGAGTCGGCAAGCAATCCTCTCTGTTTCTCTACTCGATCCATGTTCATGTTGTCGTGTACTATGACTTTTCTAAAAGCGTTTCGCGGATAAGTCGATTTCAAGCCTCATTTTTAATGTTTAAAGTTTTGAATTTTATTGGCTTCTGATTCAAGGTTGAAAAACTCAAATCCAAGAGAAATTTCTGATTTATATTGGTTCTATTAGAGTTTAGGTAGATGTATTTGTCATTTGAAGGTGGCAAATTAGAAAAAAAAGACTCTTTTTTGGAGAAAAACTGTGCAAAAACTATTTCCACCTACCAGAAGAGGGCCGGTCAACCACCCGAGGCTAGGCGACCGAAAATGGGCGGATTGTCCCCAAATTTGGTCACTAGTCGACCACCTCACAAATGGTCTACCGCCCCAGTGTTAGTCGACCAGAATGTTGTCTATAGTCGACCACTTGGTGATTTTTGTCATCTTTTCGGACCATTTACGTGTCACTTGGGTCATTTGTTGAGTGTTGGATGGCTACTAGTGAGTCATATTGACCGTTGTGAGGTCCCTAGGGACCGTAGTCATGCTCGTCTACCACAGTAGTGTCTCTGACTACTTGTTGCTCTCCGCTTGACTCTGGTTGAGTTTCGACGACAGTTGAGTGGTCTCAGTTGACCAATGTAATGTAGTGTTGACCGTGGCCGAGTTCAAATGACTTTAGTTATGTCTTCTCGACTGCTAAGTTGTTCAGGTTGAGTGTGTCATATTTTGTAATACCCGTGTTCCTCCATTCTCCTCGTTATTGTAAATTGGATCCATTTTTGGTCATCAATGACATTTTTGGAGTTGGTTATGTTTAATTTAAGTGTTGGAATAAGTGGTTATAAATTAGAGTAAGTGTGGAAGTAGTTTGTTAGGTTTTTATTGTGATTTCTCGGGTTGGGGACGCAGAGGACGCAGTTCTGCGTCCTCACTTGCCTCTTTTGCGGACGCCGCGGACGAGGAGGACGGCATTTCTTGCGTCTGGTTCGCCTCTGGACTATCCTGTTTGATGCGGACGGTTCAAGCGGACGCTGCGGACGAAAGTTTTAGCGTCCGGTTCGCCTCTGGACTATCCTGCTTGATGCGGACGGTTCAAGCGGACGATGCGGACGCCATCTTTAGCGTCCGATTTGCCTCTGTTTTGCCTTATGCGGACGCTGAGTGAGGACGATGATTGGCGTCCGCAAGATCGCAGAATCGCGGGATTGAGTGGGTCAACCACTCCATCTCCATGCCATCCCTTATGCATTGACCCTCAATCGTCCCCCTATGATGGACTCGACCTTAGGCACCTAAATTAAGGGTTTTAATTGCCTAGGGAGGGTTAGGGTATGGGGAAGGGGATGGGTTGATGACTTTTACCCCATTTATTTGAGTAAAATATGCAATTAATGGCACCTTGCAATAAAAGCCCTCCTCCCACGAAAATTGGAGTTCATTTTGGATAAAAAACCTGCTGGAGGGTGTGTGGTGGTGAAGTGTGCTTTGGTAGAGGAGAAAGTGTGAGGAAAAAGCTTGGAGTCAAGGTTTTTTTTGCACAAGAATTGTAAGGGATTTCTACACCTCCGAGTTTCCACAAGAAAACCAAGGTAAGGAATAGGTCTTGGCATTCCAAATGCCCTACACCACAAGTAATGGCCTCTTGTTTAGGTCCAAAAGTAGGAATATATGTTGGTTGTTTAGGTTTCCTTCATTTTGTTGCATAAATGCTAGTTTCCACTTTGTCAATGCTAAAGTTTAAGTCAAATGCATGTCTTTGGATTATTGAATTAGCATAGCATGAAATCTTGGATTGATTAGCATCCTATTGTGCTCGTTTTATGCATGCAACTCCGTTCGGAGTTTGGGACTGGTTAGGATTAGAAAGGCACCTAAATTGCCTAAGATTTTCCATGCTTTTAAGTTTGGTTAATTGAAAATGTAGGATGCACGTATGCTAGATTTAATCGAGTAATCCCGTTTATATATTTCATGCTAGGTTTGAGTTCCTTGTTTCATAATGCCTATTAATTATGTTTTCATTGAATTGCCCTATAAATGTGAATTGTTAGAGTTTAAGGATGAAGTTCATGGTCTTAGCAACCTTAGGAAATACCACCACTTGGGAGGTATTCATGATGTGAGCGAAATGAATTAATAAAGTATGTAAAAGGGAGATAGAGACCGGGTTAATGGGTCGGAATTTAATCGGTGGACAAAATGAAAGATGTTCCCGCCCATGGGATTTATGTGAAACGAAACGAAACGAAACGAAACAAAACGAAACGAAACAAAATGAATGATGGTCCACTCTAGGGTATTGGATTCCGAAACTCACCCCCATTGCCCGCTAGGGTTCCCTAATCTCCCCACTCGATCCTTTTCGAGTAAAAGATGACGATAAGTAAAGACGGTTGGTTGAAACCCTTCCGATTGCATATGAGTGAGAGGCATTTGATGTGTTATTGTATTGTTTGTTTTCATTCCTTACTAAGCCTGTTTTTGGGCTTACAGTGTCTACTTGTGGTGTAGGTAACTATGAGTCAATCTATCCAGAGGTTGACGAAGGGGAGTTTCCCGTGGAGGAGGCGAGTTATCCGGCGAGGTAGACTTGTGGTTGTGGCCCTCCTAAGTAAAAATGGTTGTTTTAATTAAGTCCATTTGAGGTCAAATGTTTTGATTTAGTTGTCCTATTTTGGCTTGTACAACCTAATGTTTAAATTCCGCTTAAGAACTCTGATTTGGTTTTATGAATGAATGCTCTAGTTTTAAAAAGGAAAATTTTATTTCCGCTATGTTTTTATTTATGAAAAAGGGGTTTTAAAAGACGGGTCGTTACATATTTAGTCAACTGTCACTGTGTCTTATCGATCGGTGGGTCATTTTGGTTGTCGATTGAGGTGTCGGGTCAACTGTGGTTATGATTTAGTCGATCATACTGTTTGTTTCTCGGAATTAGGTTTAGTGAACTCCGTTAGGCTTCACCATCCATACCTGGTTTTTGTCTAGTTTCGTGTTTCGATCTAAGACTCTTCGGTTATTCCTACATTTGATTTTAGGTTTGAAACTTGTGGTTGTCCCTAGAGACCATCTTAGATTTCTATTCTTGATTATGTAACGAGCCAGATTTTCGTAAATCAATAAAATGCGTAAAAATTTAAAATTTTCTTTTTAAAGCAAAACATATCAGAGTGCGTCTAACTGGATCGCTACTAACTCTTTCTTTAAACTCATTATGAAAAAAACCAATTGATAAAATGTGCAGAAGCATTGTAAAACCTTTCATCTAAAACATAGTGAATTTATCAAAACTTTGCGGAAGCGTAAATAAATCATTTAAGGAAGAAATACTAAACAAATAAATACTGTGTTTGAGAAAGGAAAACTAAATGATTAATTACAAATTCATTTACAACCTTTTCTTCTCTTTTTCTTTAGCCTGGCCAACCTTGATCTCGCACGGGCAAATCTTTCATCTCTGCTTTAGATTATCTCTTTGTTATCCGTTCGTCGTTTGTACCTACACCACAAGTAATACGTGAGCCTAATGGCTCAGTAAGGAAATGAGGAAAGCAATTATGCATATCACTATTTAATTCTTCTTGGAATGGGGGGCCACCCAAACCAATTCTTTTCATTACGTTCGTTCTTCGTTCGTTCTTTACTCATACATCGAGCTGGAGATTGGAGGGGTCTTAGGGGATGGAATACTTGGCCAGACTTCGCCCTTTACTTGCAACTAGGTCCCCGTTCCCGTTAAGGTTGGGGGCTTCGCCTAGCCGCGGAATAGTTCCGCACTCCCCTTTTCGTCCCCTTTCCGGCGTATCCCGCCTTCAAGAGTCCTCCCCTTCTGGCGTATCCCACCTTCAAGGTTTCTTCCCTCCCAACATATCCTGCCGAAAGGGTTTCTTCGGTGATGAGCGTATCCCGCTCATCCCGAACATTCTTGTTCTTAGCATTTTCCTCACTCGTGCATGTTAAAGTAAGGCATGAATTAACTAACATGCTCAATTAAATACTTGCCATTAAACATGCTAAAATAATCAATTAAACATTCTCTCTAGATGATTAAATATTCCTAAATAGATTGTCATGCTCAAGAAGTAATTAACAACTATTAATTAGTTAGGCGATTCGATTAACATGCTCAATTTCTAATTAAGTTAATTACTCTAATCAGATTATCATGCACAAGTTAACTAATTTAGTTAGGCCAATTAACATGGTTGTACAATAGTAATTAACATTTGAACATGCTAGTTAATCTACATACTTAGCCAATTAACTAGCTTGATTGACATGCTCAATTGATTACAATTTATACGCTAATCATTAAATAAACATGCTAGAATTAGAGCACTAATGATTAAATAAACATGCTAGAATTAGAGCGCTAATCATTAAATAAACATGCAAGAATTAGAGCGCTAATCATTAAATAAACATGCTAGAATTAGACAAGTCAAACAACTAACTGATTTACATGCTCGGAATTTTCACAATCAATTAGTTTACATGTTCAGATTAATCAACTAATTAGTTACCATAGATTAACGTTTAACTAAACTGATTAACAAGTGAGCATACCAGTTTAGGGAGATAAAGCAGATAATAAATGGCAGAGCAATAACAAGGAATAACAACATGATAGCGGACACTAAACAGCAAGTAATCATTCAGTATCGAAAATAGAGGTCCTAGCTTATTTCCAGACTGCACATATTGACTCGTCATTCACATCTTTGACATTCATCACCTTTTTCTCATTCATCACTTCTTTCAACAAAGCATTTATATCGCTCAATAGTCAATAAAACATAACAAATCAACAAAAAGAAAACATCACAGAGCTAGTAATGACCTACAACAAGAATTGACAAGGAAAACATAACGGAGAATAACCACTATTAGTAGCAAGAAGAACTACACAAAATCAGCAAGAAGCTAACATATAAAATCATCCAAGGAACTATCTAAGAGTAATCATTTCATGAACGGGCATAAAACGCACGCACTCTACTTGTGGTGTAGGGCCTAAATGGCCAAAGCACACCCAAATTCCTTACCTCAATTCCTTATCGCGTATTGCACTTAATCGCTATCCTTCTTCTCTTTCTGATACCTTCACAATTAAAACATTACAACTAATCAATGACGTATTCTAACTTATACAATTTCTAAGTACTTCCCCGACGTCTGACAAAATATAACATAGCCCAATAATTTAATCCCAATGACAATATTTAAATCGAGTCGCGAAACTACATTTATCTACCAAGCGAATGTTCGATGACCTAATCCAAATATCTAGAATATATCAATCCAGTTAATGACATAGATTTGAATCGATATATGTGTTTTTTTTTCCTTATCAGTAATATTCACATTCGACAATAATCCACATATCAACCATCTCCAGCAACCAACATTAAGAACCAATTTCCAGAACATAAATCCAATCTTTTACCAAATTTGCAAATTAAAAACGTGCTTCATAAAACAATTCACAGATTATCATAATAGTCAATACCAACACAGCCAATACTGACAACAAAATGTATTTCATTATCTTTGTCCAAACGAAACAGTAGTTAAATCATCTATTGATACCAACAACAAATGCTCCAACCTGTTTCCACGTCCAACAATTCATTCATAATATTAAGCTTAACATGCTTTAGACCAATAATAACGTAGAGATATCATCCATTGATCAATAACTATATTTCAAAGACACAGTTTCACTCACAGATTATAATGATAGGATTCATATTCAAAAACACATCGAAATAGCAGAACCGAGTCCAACATCAACAAAGCATCAATCAAAGGCAGATTATAATCATTTTATCTTATGAAATTAAGCCTTAACCACCCATGAATCTAGCACTTGAAGCAATAGAGAAAGGAACCTTACCATCAGAGCATCCAAGACAATAGCTCTCAGTCAATTCCAACAGCCAACACCCGAGTTGTGCACTGCCACCACTCCTTCAAGCACACCCACGCAAAACACAACAGTACAACCCAGTCAAAGGAAAACCACAGCCAAGTCAGGACATCGATCTATTTCATTTGCATACCAACACCAGCAGAGAAAGATTATGTTACCTGAGAAAACCCAAGGACAACAGCCAACCCGACCTCCTCCCTTCGCTGGTATTTCTCATCACGTTTCTCCAGCTTCAATTTTAGACCTCTCCACTCTTCCTTCTCGCAAGAGCTCAACTGAGAGCATTTAACAGCTCTATCTCCATTCCTCCCCTCCTCTCTGCACAGCCAGATTCTCTCGTAACAAACACTCTTCCGTTCCTTAAGGTAGAATGTTGCACTTGACATGCTCGACAATATCCGATAAATCCAAATACCCCAAATTAATTTCCAATTATTCTTAATAAATTCTGATATAAAAAGTCGGGGTGTTATAGATTAAGACTTGTCTGTTATCCCTCGTGTGATTATAGAGATGTTGACATCAACCTTGTTATAGGTTCTAGGGATGTTGCCAATTCGACCCTCACTTCTGATAGTGCATGGAGCTGACTGGTCGATAAGAGTGTCGTGGTCTTCTATAAGGCAAAGATCTTTATACTTTATGCATTGCATTACATCATGTTTTCAAACTGATATTTTGTAGGATACCACACTTGAAAACCCGATGGAGGCTGTTTTCACAGCACGTCTGTTTTTATGTATATGTATGTTTTATTATGTTTAATTTATCATACATGGTATTATGTTTGATATTCTGTAGATATATTAGGAGGATGAATCCTTATGATGCTTTAGGCAGTCTTGGCGTTAAAGCATCACAAGACTATCCCGTATAATCTTTTACTGCTAGAAGATTGATTGTTTGTATATGCGAAAAGATGATAGGGCATTGGTGACATATCCTTGGGTTTCAAGCCCTAGAATTCGAAATTGAGATGGGACGATGATGACGCGTTCTTGGGTTTCGAGCCCCAGAACCTGGCCAGGGTTTTAGTCACACAGATTGAAAGATTGTTAGTCGCTGAGTTTTGCTATCCTAGTACCATTCCATTTGACAAGTGGCTTGATGGCTCATAGCTCCTCTTATCAATAACCTTGTCAATTTGGAACCTGATGCTAGTTAGTTGAGGAGCAATCTGTTGGCTGCAACCTTATCTGTTTTATTTGATCATATAGGTTATGTCGACACGGAGCTTTAGCTCGCCGACAACTCGGGTGACACATTGAATCTCAGGATCATCATCATTGCTATTTCCTCTTCCTCATGAAGTGTTGCTATCGACGGGTAGCCACCTACTCTGATGAATGTTGGATGGGTCATTCAGTGACCATCCCTTTTCACTAATAAGGTTTTCGTGCGAAAAACGATGTTAACATATTTTGCGATATAGTTGTCTATGTATACAACAGGTTTTGATAAAGCCACATCGAGGGCCATGGCCCAGTTTAATAAAATGATAAAGAGATTTATAATGATTTATAATCCATGTACGGTAAAAGATAAGTATGAAAAATGGTTTTCAATAATATGAGAAAAACAATATTCAGCATGCATTGCCTTTAGTATAGATTCCCCTACTAAGTTTGTCACTCACCCCTTAGACTTTGTATTTTTTTTCCCATGTTAATGTATAGGATCCACACAGGTATGTTCAGGGTTGTCATGGGGCATTGGCGATGTTCCTCTGGTGGGTGCTTCAATCTTCCCTTGGACGGGTGGAGGTTCGTCGATCCAAGTCCCTTCGTCTCAGGTACGCTTGAGATTTGTTTGTTGTTGGTGTTGTTAATTTGATTCCTACACAATAGGTTTTTTGTATACTATCTTTCCTCATGTTGATCACTCTGTGGATCCCAACCCATATGATTTAGGTTTTATGTTTCATTTCATGTTACGACTTCTGCTTCCTCCTAGCCTTGGGTTAGGCGATCGGATTCTCTATGAGGATCAGATCGCCTAACCCGGAGACTATGTTAGTGATGGACTACGAGTCCATTTTATCATTAATCAAACTTCTAAAATTATCATGGAGAGATTTAAGGTAAAGCATAGGTGGAAGTTCAAGAACCATAGAAGATTAATGGAAAGACTTTTCAAAACTGTCTACTTTCTGACATTTGACAAGTGTTTTACTATTTTGGCATTTAAAAAAAGATCATTTCAAAAAGAGTGCTTCATAAAGATTGTAGCTAACTTCTTAAGATTTCTATAATGGGTTAAATCGTTAAAATTGAAGTTTGTTTGCTAAGTCAAAAGCCCACAGAACCTAGAGTAGAGATTAAGGAAAGTTCAAGTGTCCAAGCTTGGAGACCAAGGAAGTTTATATATGGAAACCATCCAAGTGGTCGGGCACCAACAAGGAACAACTGCCAAAAGACCTCTAGAATTGGAGAAGAAGAAAGAAAGAGATTAATTAAATATTCTTTAATTAATTTACCTAGTAACTACTAAGTAAAGAACCAGACAACTTATAATATGAGCTGATTTAGGGTTATTGTTGCTTATTTAGTTTATTATTATTTTATATTTTGTAATTAGCTATATAAACCTCCTAGTTCCTATGTTTTAATCAATTGAAATTGAATAGAAAAAGCTTTAGTTTAGTTATGGAATTTGGAGTGATTCCTTTTTCAACTTTTTGGCGTGTCACAACCAAAGTTCTCCCTTGTGTTTGTTACATCACAAGATTCCACTCACTTGTAAGTTGAGTGAGTTCTCTTATTGGCATCTGCATTCTTGCCCCTTGGAGGAAAAGAGTGTGAAGTAGTGTCCAACTTTCCAAAGGTGCTTCATTGACAAATCATCTATACGGAAGCCATCATCACAATTCCTTTCTATTTCCAGTGTCCTATTTTCTATCAAGCATATTTCCTAATCTGTGGTGGATATTTCAATCATTCTTAAAGGAATTCGCTCCTTATTCATCCAAGAAGACATAGTCCAAATTTCAGCTCATAAGCTTGTAAAACGAGAAAGTCATTGAATCTCAAAGTTGAACTTTTCAAAAGTGAGTTTTGTGACCAAATAAGAAAATAGAGGAACCAGTAGATCAGCTCAACTGTCAGCTCAACCGCACCCTTCATATGTTCACCACTGCCTTTTTTAAGGACGATCTTCTACTCGATCACGAAATACTGGTTTCAGAACTGGTCAATCTCCTCTTTGTATTTTCCTTTTGATTCACCGCCACCTTCCTTGATTGACCGTCGAGCCTGGAGTTGCCACAATTCTTCAATCTTTATCAATTCTTCAAGTATTAATTGTCCAACTTCCTCAACACTTCAATATTCTCAATATTTACAAGTTATATATTCTTACCCCCTTCCGTTGGTACATCATTTGGTATCAAAGCTAAAATTCCTTCTAATTTATGATATCTTTTTTTCAACACAATGATAAGGGGACGACACTACTCATGGAGTTATTTTCGGACGAGGAAAATTCACCACCATCCATTCCGACTTTTAGTGGTGCCAAAGATTATTACAATTGGGAGGATGAAATCCATGGTATTATTCAAAGGGCGTACTATTCGAAATGAGAATTGGTTAAACTTATTTCTTCTAAATTTCAAGGGAGAGCTTTATTATAGTGGAATAATTTGGTTACCTACCAAAGAGAATACGGGGAAGACGACATCAAAACATTGTTTGAGATGAAGAAAATTTTGAGACGAATGTATGCTCTACGTTTTATCAAAACCATCCCATCCTCACCTCCAATCGCAAAGTACCTAAGTTCTTCCAAAAATGGATAAGCTCAACTTGATAAAATTAGCACCTTGTTTGAAGAAATAATGCAACGACTCGAAACAAGTATACCAAGCACTCTGATTTTACAAGCACTAGACCATGACAAGGTATTAAAAGGTACTCTTGAGGAAAACAAAGAAGATGTTACAATACCTCAAGAAGAGCCTTCACCATCTTTGGGATCCCACATAGAGAAGGAAGAATATCTAGAAGAACAAGTGCCCAAACTCGAAACTATAGGGGACCAAGTTGATTCCTTGACAACAACAACACAAAAGGAGCAATCTTTCCATATTCCATGCTCCAACATGAACAAGGTTTGTTCTTTATTCATTAAGGATGAGATTTGCACTAACATGACTTCAATGATTTTGGTTAAAGTAAGTTACTTGGAGATATTAATGCATAGCCTCACTTACAAATTTAGGTGGCACGTATATAAGGACCACAATGTTCATGGCCGAAGTTTATACAAGACAAAGGTATGTCCTTAATCAAAGATGGAAAGAGTAACAACAATTTGCCTTCCATGGATTTTAAAGAAAGTTTTAGTTGGTTAAATGATGAAAGCGACATCGAGGTAAACCGAACTTGGACTGAATTTTCTTATAGAAGTTTTACTAATATATTGGTTTGTGATATGGCAAGTACAAGTAATCCGCTTTGGGAATTGCCATGGCATGCACATAATGAAAATCTTAATTAACTTTCCTAATTGTTATGCATTCAAAGATAGTAGAGGGAGGAACAAGCTAGCACCAATTCGGCCCAAGCAACCTACAATGAAGTATGATACAATAAAAGGAAATCGGGTGGAAATTGCTATGTTTAAAACAAAGAGGTATTTGTCATTGGACAACTTAATTGCTTGGATTTTTAAAGTTTGATGGATTAAAATTTATTACACTATTGGCATGATATTTGGTTATGGTAATTATGATAGTAAAGTTATTCTCTTTAATCTTGGTGGAAACCCATTTGTGAATATGCATATTGGTAGAAAAAGAAGGTTGTTATTAATAAATCTTGGTATTAGATTTGATTACTATTTTGGTATTATGGAAACCTATTGCATCTCGTGGACAACCATACTATTGCATGAAGATATTAAATGGATACTATGGTAAGACATTTATGGCAACAAGGATAATCTCGATATTCAATTGTTTTGTAGCTTCAACTACTACTTGCCTAGTTTTACATTATTGCCCAAGAATAAATTGCTGGATTATTTTCTTTATATGATCAGATGCAAAAGGGGAAAGAAAAAATTAGTGGTCAATGTTTCAATTCAAATATTTTGTTTCCAAATATGGCAAGCTTGGTATGACAACTCATGGAATTCGAAAATCACTAGCAAGGAAAGTTCTTGGTGGAGACCTAGCAAGCCATATTGAAGGAGAGACAACTTAGGATGCTACCAAGAAATCGCAAAAAATGAAAGTTCATGGTGAAGGTCTAACAAGCTCTATTGGAGAAAGGACAACTTAAGGAGTTACCAAAAAATTGTTTTTTGGCCACACATACTCAAAGGTGCTCTCACAACTATATTTATGGAAATGTTGGAAAGCTATTGTTCAATTATGGGAAGTAGTTTGTGAATATCTTACTATTATTGGCCTACTACATCATACAGATGTTGTTTCCTTATTTCATTCAAGGAGATTTTAAAGGCAATGCAAATTTCAAGGCCATGACAAATCTCCTTATTTGATTAAGGAATATTATGAAGAAATTATTCTTTGGCCACAAATAATTAAAGGTGTTCTCAAAGTTATATTTATGGTAAGTATTATTGTAGTCTACATTATTTCTAACTCGCAGACAAAGAAGGAGAATATAGTATCTGAGTTATTATTCAAGCATAGAAAAAGATTTATGGAAATCTTAATATGATCAGCCTACTACAAAGAAGATTCATTTCTTTATTACCATCATGAAGATATTGAAGATATTGTTTTATTGATAGCCCATGATGATTCCTCTTATTATGGTAATAAAGATTATGGTGGAACAAGATATAATTCGAGGTCGAATTCTTTTCAACCCCGAGAGGATGATGAACTATGAGTCCATTCCATCATTAATCAAAGTTCCAAAATTATCATGGAGAGATTCAAGGTTAAGCATAGGTGGAAGTTCAAGAACAATGGAAGATTAATGGAAAAACTTTCCAAAATTGTCTACTTTCTTACTTTTGACAAGTATTTGACTATTTTGGCATTTAAAACTAGGTCATTTCAAAAGGAGTGCTTCATGAAGATTGTAACTAACTTCCAAAATTTCTAGAATGGGTTATATTGTTAAAATTGAAATTTGTTTGCTATGTCAAAAGCACACGGAACCGAGAGCAGAGATTAAGGAAAGTCCAAGTGTCCAATCTTAGAGACCAAGGAAGTCTATATATGGAAACCATCCAAGTGGCCGAGCACCAATAAGAAATAGCTGCCAAACGACCGCTAGACTTGAAGAAAAAGAAAGAAAGAGATTAATTAAATATTCTTTAGTTAATTTACCTCGTAACTACTAAGTAAATAATCAGACAACTTATACTATGAGCCGATTTAGGGTTATTGTTGCTTATTTAGTTTATTATTATTTATATTTTGTAATTTGCTAAATAAAGCTCCCTAGTGCTTATGTTTTAATCAGTTGAAATTGAATAGAAAAAGCTTTTGTTTAGTTTTCAAAATTGGAGTGATTCCTTTTTCAACTCTTTGGCGTGTCACAACCAAAATTCTCCCTTGTGTGTGTTACATCACAAGATTGGGGCTCACTTGTAAGTTGGGAGAGTTCTCTTATTAGCATCCGCTTTCTTACTCCTTAGAGGAAAAGAGTGTGAAGTGGTGTCCTACTTTCCAAAGGCACTTCATTGACAAATCATCCATATGGAAGCCATCATCACAATTACTTTTTATTTATGGCGTCCTATTTTCTATCAAGTATATTTCCTAATTTGTGGTGGATATTTCAATCATTCTTGAAAGAGTTTGTTCATTATTCATCCAAGAAGACGTGGTCCAAATTTCATTTCAAAAGCATCTAAAATGAGGGAGTATTGAATCTCAAAGTTAGTCTCTCCAAAAGTGGGTTTTGCAACTAAATAAGGAAATAGAGGAACCGGTCGATCATCTCGATCACCAGCTCGACCGAACCCTTCATCTGTTCGCCACTGCATTTTTTAAGGTCGACCTCCTGCTCGATCGCAAAGTACCGGTCAATCTAAATCCTTCAGAACCAGTCTATCTCCGCCTTGTATTTTCCTCTTGATCGACCGCTGCCTTCCTTGATCAACCGCCGAGCCTAGAGTTGCCACAATTCTTCAATCTTTATCAATTCTTCAAGCATCAATTGTCCAACTTCCTCAACACTTCAATATCCTTAATATTTACAAGTTATATATTCTTACCCCCTTCGGCTGGTGCATCAGTTAGGCCTGCTTCCGAGTCGTGACAACTATCACATTGTGTCCATTGATGTTGTGACCTAGCTTGAATTTCAAATGTCGCTGCAATGGCACACAAGCTAAACCAAGTCTGTGGGAATCAAGAAACATGTTCTCTTCACATTGCTTGTACTTTTCTTTTCACCCAAAATTGGTCGACCTAACTTATTCAGAACTCCAACACAATATTTTCAAATCCAAAACCTAGTTTTAAACTCATTAATGTTGGCATATCTCTTGTCACAATTTGGAGACGGGTCTAACATAAATGTCAGACTAGGCGACCCAATCCTTGGAAATGATCTGATCACCCAAACGAATGCTAGGGAGTCAGAGGAAGTCTAAATATTAAAATTAAACCCAAAGTCTCAATCAAATATGTCATGATCCACAGAGTGATCAATAAGAATCAAGATTGTGTAATAATAACGAAAGAAAAACACTATGCAGGAAAATAAATTAACAACACCAAACCCTCATGTACCAGAGACGAAAGGATAGGACAGAAGGACCTCCATCCATCCAAGGCGAAGTTGAAGTGTACAAAAAGGCAACCATAGGCAACCATCTACTAAAACCGGCATAGAACCCTTACATCAAACCTAGGGGGAAAATATTATCTAAGGGTTGAGTGACTAACTCAGTAAAGAACTTATACTAAATGCAATGCTTAACAAAAATTGGTTTTACCTTTTCTTGTCAAAAACCTTGATCAAATAAAATGTTGTATTCGAGTATGTCTCTGTGCCCATACTAGTTACTACTCTCGTGCATGAGTTTGAAATCATTTCCAAAAACAAGTTTTATTATCAAAACAGGCTCTACAAGCCACCAATGAAGCAATCATCAAAATATTGCTGGATACCTAGCCAGCTAGAAGAAAATAAGTCTTCATCATTTTTCAATAGTCAAATGAGAATCCATTAAAAAGGATGTTCACACAAGGACCCCTCTGAACAAACACACAAAAAAATGGCAGTCTGAAGATCTAGTACCTCACAGGGATTGTCGGTGAACCAATTAACGACAACACAAATATGTTTTATAAACCATGATGCAATGCAATGTAACTAAATAAAAAACCCCTACCTCGATGATGGCCACAAAGCCAAGACATCCAACCGCATGTGCCGCTAGATGCAGGCTCCAAAAATCGAGGACATCACCGAAACCTAAAACCAAAACTAGGAGTACAACAAGAGTCCTAGACCAGAATACAAAATCAAACGTAGCTGACGAAGCCAAATAGAGTTCACTAAACCCAAACTTTAAGAAACAAATACTGTGGTCGATCAAAATATAACAACGGTAGACCCGACACAACAACAAACAACCAGAACAAGACATAATGATAGTTGGCAGAATATAACCACCAAACCTAATGATTCAACAGTCTACGAGACATAGTTGAAGTCAACCAAACATGACTACGGTTAATTGGGAGTGCTTAGTGCCGACAAGACACGACAAGGGTCAACCAAGACCACACAACCATCAATAAAACTCAACAAAAAATAATGTTGAAGACCTTCCGATCAACGAGACACAAAACTCCCAACCCGAATGACTCAACAACTGAGGAGGCTCAGCTGGAGTAAATCAAGAATGACTCATCAAGAATCGGCTCGAAATCCACAAACTCGATCGAGCCTAAAACTATGCCAAAAGTTAGGAATTTCCATTAATATTGACAATGAAATAGTGAAAGGGTCATATATTGGGTCTAGGAACCCAACTGATGCGTAAACGACTCAAAAACATGAAAGATAATATTGTGCGTCGACCTGGGACCACCTATGGTCGACCAGGTAGCCCTAGTGGTCGACCTAGGACACCCCGCGGTCGATCGGGGACGTTTAGTGTCCAATCTTTTCATTTCACTTTCTACTGGCTCACTGTTGCGATCGATCGAAAATGGTCAGTGACCAAACTGGCTAGACTGAGGTCGACTAGCCTGCTAGTGCGGTCGACCACTCCAACTGCAGAAGATGGCTACAGTCGATCGTCCACCAACTGCGATCGACCACAAATTGACTCAAGGCATGCTAAAACACACGGCCTCGACCGCGATCAGCCAAGCATGACCAGAGCTCGACCAGAATGATCTTCCAACATAGTTTCCTCAACGAAAACACGTCGTTTCTACCAATTTTTGCCTCCAAATGGAAAATACTCCTGTACAAACTCTAAATCTACCAACATAGACTAGAAATTTCCCTTATATTCTGGTTTCCAAGCTTGAATCCAAAGCTACAAAAATACTCAAACTTTAAACAACAAAATTAAGTTAAAAATCGACTTACCTGCGAGACTCCTTCACCAAGAATGGAGATTGAGATGCTACGAACATGAATCGGCCAAAGAAACGATGAGATTCACTCACCGGTTTCTCCCCCTTCTCCTCTCTCTCCCTCTTCCCACCGACGATTTCCTTCCAAGAGGAAGGAAAGAATTTTTCCTTTAAAAAAGAAAAGTAAAATAAATAAAAATTTTAATTATTTATTTAATAAATATTAAATAAAATCCTTAAATTCTAACATGATAAAACTTGGAATTCAATCCTGCAGCTTCGGGCCGTAGGAGAGCACGAAATGCATTAGTTGACCATTGAGTGGATCCTTTCACAAGTGGCCAAAAACCAACTACACGTGACTAGAATCTAGTCAATATAAAAAATTTTGACTTGGTCAAAGCAAAAAATTTACTTATAAAAATATAAAATTCAAAAATTACGGATTTGACATCTCTAGCATAACCTAAAGCTAAACACTAACGTTTTTAGAACTTAAATAGGGAAGAGATTTGGTTACTTCAAGTATTTTGTAATGAATCTTTCCAATCTCAGCCTATGAGAATGGTAAGAGTTATGGCTCCAAACTCTCGCAGTTCCAGCAATACTTTTTGATGGAAAGATGGAAGTTTGCTAGCAAATAATGCGAAAAAGTATACACAGTATTGTCGCAGAGTAATAACTTATGAATATCAATAATATATAGCTTACAAAATATAAATATCCTAAGCCTTAAAGGTCACAACTTTATTGAATAATGTTGACCAAGGAAGGATTTTTAGACAATATTTGGGAAAAGTGACTTAAGTGCTTCGATTCTACCATGATTTCAAACACAAATATCTGATTTAATAATGGTCCACAACGTCGAGTGTAAAACTCCTCCAGAACTGAACCAATATGAATTGTATTTCTTCTTTAATTTACAATCAAGTTCAAGAGATGTGGATCAGTAAGGATTCAAATCAACTCAACCTTAAAAAATCAACTTTAATAATTCAAATTCCAAAATTGAACTTGCCAAGAGAAATCTGCCAAACCACTCAATATGATATCCAAATATGTATTAGAGCAAACAATAACAATAAAATCATTAAAAAGTATGAAATTTGTGAAGAGCCGAACTATATAAACTAGAAAAGGTAATGGCATGAAGAACCAAACCGAGATCTTCAACACAATTTGTAAAAAAAACTTTAAAATGATGCCAATTATCCCAAAACTTTGACCAAAAATTAAATTGATAAAATACTAAAGAAAATATGGAATGAACCGATTGGAATATTATAGTGAACTGCACGATTGAAAGATGGATGAGTGTAGTCGTTCAGTTGGGTACTCCTTCACGAAATCTGTAATAAATTAAAGATTGGATCCACCAACTATTACTCTTGCAACATGGAATAATATCATCAACTCAAATTAAATCAAGTATCTCAAGATGAAATTTTAAAGTTGATATGAGTTGAATCAAATATAACTATACAGAAATTAGTCTATTTATTATTTATTATGTGAATGCGAGAGACAGTGCACACAATCATGTATGAGCCTAAGCGCCTATAAACACAACAAAATATATATAAAATAGTATAAAATGTTTATGGTACAAAACATGAAATTTGTAGATTTCATGCAAGCTGATATACAAACTTTCAACTCTAGACTCGTATAAATATAAAACACAAACACAAGGCAATCTTAGAAATTAGCAAGCTACCTTGCCAAATATGTTTAGGAAATCACACTTCCACACGACATTTGACTTTTCATTATGTATTTGGTCGTTGTTTCTTGTATCCGCAAAAAGAGAATCTAAACTCATTCAGAATTAAATAAATAAATGTGAATCTACTTATGCCTAACGCACACCCTATACTAGTCAAGTGCTATGAAAATGGTCTTAACACCCTAGCGCAACACAACATGTCTGAGGCCATACAAATGATAATTTAATATTAACATGTTAACATATTAATATTGGGCTTCCAATAGCTATAAAATATAGATAACAATAAAGGTCAATTAATATTTAGGCCTTGGATCTAATGATGGGTTTAAGTGGCAGGTCATCCTCTCAAATTTGCCCCCAACTCTGGCCTTCATGGCAAAACTTTTTACCAAGCAACATCGCCTCCTTCTCACCTCCCTTCTTAAAAATTAGTTGATCTTGAGAAGCTTGATCACTAAAAATGTAACGACAGAAATTTCTTTTTGGACGATTTTTAAATAATTGAAGAGTCATTTAAAAGTATCTAACAATTTTCAACGTGGTCTATTAGTAATATATATTATTTTATGATTGTGGAGATTTAGTTGGAAATTTATGAGAATTCATAAAGGAATTTTATTAGACCCGTAATAATTAATCGATATCAAGAATAAGTTAGATATTGAAATTGAGTCAATTAATATGTGATACGTAAGTTGACTCTTAAATATACATTCAATATTGATTGAGAGTTTATAATTAAATGAAAGTGAGGATTTATAAAATTAAAAGAAGAAGTTAATTAGAAGGAAATAATAGATTTAAAATAAAAGAAAGAATTGGTTTAAATAAGAGAAGAGGTTGATGAAAGAGGGAGGACCGAACCAAGCCGAATCGTCTAAAAACAAAGAGAGAGAGAGATGGGAGATCGCGACAAAGGAGACGAAGCTTATGTGGGGAGCTGGACTTCGACCGAGGCTTCTTCGCGAAGCTAGAGTCTGGTGAATCGTGCTCAGGCGTGGTCGTCGTCGACTGCCTGGCAAGCTGCGGAGCTAGGGCTCGACACAATCGAGCCATGGGAACGAATGAATGGCTCTGGTGTGCTGCGATGGTCGCAGCGCCCAAGCCGTGACGAATATTGGCGAAGGTGAGGATTGGATTTCAGACGGCGAGGCGATCTTCTCTGGCATCAGTGTGATGTAGGGCATCAGTCTGAGGTAGGTCTGCTGTATTGGTTTCTCGGTATTCATTGCCGAGTGTTGTAAGTTTTCTGAATCTTGTTTTCGGGTGTGTTGAATCCAACTTTGATAATGAGTTTTGTTTTGGGTTGTTGTATGATAAATTGTCTCTACTGGATGGGCTGGTTGTGAGTGGCATGAAGGACAGTGGCGAAAAAGGCCGTGGAGATGATGGAGAAGGAGAGTTCTTCTTTTTGGTTTCCCCGATATTCAGGTGAGGAAATGTTGCTTTGTGGATTCATTTTGGTTCGTTATTTTGGTTATGCCCGATTGGCTATTTTGAAGGAATAATGCTATGCTGAAAGTGATATTTTGTTCCTTGGGATTGTTTTCTGCCGTGTAAGGTTTTGTTTGTTTATCGGTTTAGTTTGGGTCACTTTGTGTTATGGGTGATCCAAGAATTGATATTTTTATGACTAAAGTGTGGGTTGTATTCTTTTAAAATATGACCTGAGGGCTATTTCTTGTCATTGAATACTAGTTGATGCTTCAATGTTATGGATTACTTTATGGGTAGTAATTTGTGGGGTTGGTGAAGTGATTTCACTTGAAAATATTTATTCTAGTGCGTATATGCTAGGAATAAAGCGATATAGGCGTGTTATTAAATGTAAGTCAAATAAGAAAGAGGTAAGAGATTTAAAGTTGTTATGCATAATGCTTATTCGCTATTATAGTAAGTGAAGTGAAAAAAATGATGAGTTAAGGCTCTGTAAGTTAAGAAGTAAGTAGATGAAAATTGCTAAGTGTTATAAAGTTCAGTAAACAACTATTGGAAAAAATAGATACTATTGATAAATGTTATGGAATTGTGAAGGTATAAAGGAAGAAGGATAATGTTAATTCCATAAACCCACTACGGAAAGCAGGTAAGTAATGTTTTATGTGTTTTGACCTTTTTGGCGCTACAATGCAAAGTGCTAGGGGAGTTGTTGTGTTTTTCTCTGTTTACATTACTATTTCATTGACTGATAGTAGATTGGTGATCTGTGATCCATGTTGGATGCTTTGTGCATGATGAAATAGTCATTGAGGATTTGTTGTTACTGTTTTATAGAGAAAATGCTCGAGAATACATAGTTATTAGGTTCTGTTGTAGTTTAATAGTTGTTTATTGTTTCTGTTAGATCTACTGGAGATGTATTGTTATGTTAATTGTGTTTACTTTATGTTTATTGAGGATTATTAGAATGGTTCTATTAAAATATGGTAGGCATTGGAGATGTTATTTTACTTGTTAATATTGCATTGTTGTGAAGTGTCCACGTTATATGGCACTGCATGTTCATGCATGAGTTAACATATAAGAAAGATAAAAAGATGAATAAATGCATGAGATGCGACTGGGTGCCCATCTATACCAAGTGGATGAGTTCTAGGCTAGTGATATGGGACGCTAGCCCAAGAATAGGTTTGTGCAGGCTGATTACCTAATTAGACTGACTACTTGGGCTGAATGGTTACCCACTCGATATCAAAGCGAAAGAAAATACGTAAATGGTGACTGAAGACATGCTGCCCGAAAAGGGTGGGCCAGTGGGACAATAGCCAGTTAGTTTGCTTCCGACACAACCCGGGGCAAACTGGCACAAGATTCGCTAGGTCGTTGTGCATTAAATTGCATAGCAACTAACGGAGGACTCCCAAAAAGGGTGGAGTCTGTCTTCACAAGGGCCGGAGACTCTCTCAAAAAAGGTGGAGAAACGTAGTGTATACCCCATTGTTGTGCCTACTCATATCCAAAAAAATAAAGAAAAGAAACGAAAGCAAAGATAAAGAAAAGAAATGAAAGCAAAGGAAAAGAAACGAAAGCAAAGGAAAGAAAATAAACAAAAGCAAAGAAACGAAAAGAAAAGAAATGAAATGAAACGAAATGAAAAGAAAACAAAGGTCACGACATGTCATGTTCACAGTTCCATGCATTACTTGCTAATTCTTAAACTTATAGATGATCTTTGCATTGTAGGTACAAGTATTACAATGAGAATGGCAAATGTGATGACACGTTGAGGAAGCTTGCTCATGATGAAGACTTGGCGGTTGTTGGATAATCCGATGATTATTTTACTGTTTTATAACATGAATCTTTTATACGAATTTGTAAAGGACTGTTGACTAATTGTAGTTTGGCAAGAAAAGTATTTAACTAACAAAGTCTTCCGCTGCAAATGTTTTATGAATGCATGGTTTTAGTAATCGATTATAAAGTATTGTTTTATCACAAAAGAATTTAAGTAACGTCATTTCAGTGTGAAGGTTTTAAAGAAAAAAAATATATAATACAAGTATTTAACACAAAATAACGTTTTCCAAAAACGGGGCTATACAAAAAGATTTTTCAATGCCTAAAACTCCCACTTTGAAAATGACATGTTCAATTTGAACTTGTACGGGAATAATAAATCATAAGGGAAAGTAAATGATGAACATTTCATATTCTTGAAGCCTTACGTATATTCAAGTCTATCCAAGATTTGACATTGTAATTGTTGTTGGGATGTTATAAGGATATCAAAGAGAAATTCAAGTCCAAACTACTAGATAAATGTAATGACAGTCATAAAGTACCTTTGAGGGACAAAAAATTGCTTGTTTATGTATAGGTAAACTCATACTTGGGAAGTGAAAAGCAGAGATTGACTATTAGTTTCTCTGTTGAGATTGAATTCATATCATGCTTTGAGGGTCCTTTAAATGGTGTATGGATGAAAAGATTGATCTATGCGCTTAGAATTCTGAATTATATATTTAGGCTATTAAGCATATACTATGACAATAGAACTCCAAATTTATTGCTAGAAACTTGAAGGGGATAGTCAAACTAAGCTCATTGACATTAAGTATTTAGCAATGAGATAACATGTTGGAGATAATATAGTGGTAGTTGAACATGTCAACATTGAATTTTTTTATTCTTGAGGTAAGGACATGCCATTATTAAAATTAAAGTATCATGAAAATATTGTAAGATCCTGGTTCACATGTTGTATTTTCATGAAGATATTGTGAAAGATCTTCTTGTTCCTCAAGTAGAAATAGTGTTTGTTTTTATAACAAAGGAAATAACGTGTAATGACCATTAACCAAATTAATCACGGTTAGAAACAATAAATTGTTATTGGAAACATTAACAATTTTAATATAGTTATATATATATAATATGTCATTGTAAAAATGTCATATGAATAAAATGATTTCAGTTAAGAACTCGATGAGCCAAATGTGATCACAAATACAAATAAATTTAAGTGATTAAACTAGAAATCCTAAAGAACAAATTGACTGAAAAACCAAAGTTAAAATATAAAAATTATGAAAAAAAAAATTAAAAATTAACATGTAATCTTAAAATAGTTTAAGGCTGATTTCTATTTTAAAAGGTCAAAAGTCAATCTTAAAATTCAAATTGAGGAGCATAAAACAAGTCAAAAATCACGGATGGTATTCAGATTTAGCAATTGGGAAAAGAAGTTTCAACTAAAACGAAGACGAAGGTGACACATGACACAGATTTATTAATTAAGTTTATTTATAATTAATCTAGGTATTGATGAAGTTATCCGTGGAAGAAAGAGTAAAGTAGTCAATTATAAAGGACAAAATGGATATGAAAGTTATTTCTATATAAAGACTTGAATAAAAACAAAAAAGACAAGGAAGAATCTTTGAGGCAAAATAAATTATTAGTAATAAAATAAATGAGATTTATCTTACTTGGTGGCAAAGACATCCATGGAAAGAGAGAAAGAGAGAGAATTGGTGGAAAATGAGGACAAAGAGGCGTAAGTTTGCCAAAACCTCCAACACAAAAAAAGTGTCGCTGGCACATTGAGGAATACATTTATAATGTCACTTAGCGTTAAATTTTTTCTTTTTGCTATTTTTTTTTTTTTAATACATCGTACATAAATAAATATCGTCCCTTTAAAATCATACATAAGGGAAGACTTTAAATAAATCTTTTTTAAATACAATATATTAAAACTTATCATAAAAAAAAATATAAATATTTCAAACGGATAAAAATATAAATAAAATATAAAGTCTTTCTTTTTCTTCAAATCATCACTTATGGATCAACTTCACTTCGATAACGCTTTGACTTCATCCATGAGAATTTCTTTTCGACTTCATTATTCATTAATCATGCTCCATAGTGAGTTCATTAACACCTATATCACGAAGTTTAAACTATAAGTCTAACACTCAGTAAGAGATGTATAACATAAACATGACTATGCAATACAGTTTCGTAAAAACATGTCTTTTTCATTCATTCTTTCTTTTAATTACCTTGCAACGTTTGTTGAGATTCTTATGAGAAGAGTAGGCACGACTATGGAAAATACACCACTGAGTTTCGTGAATTTGTGCAAGACAATCTCCTTTACCGGGACCTCCATTAGTGTTGTGCACTCAATGCACAACTCCTTGGTGAACTTCCACCAAACCCCAATCTAACTTGGCTAATAGGCTTACCCCCCCCCCCATAAGACCAACCTTTGGGACAAACTTTTATCAACCCTTCGTATATTAAATTATGTTTTGTCTTTCTTGCATGAAAATGTTTGCATGTAAAGTGTTTTTGTTCTTTTCTTGAAAAACATGATGCAAGCAACATATATGATACATAACAATGATCTACCATGAATGAACATAATAATAAACATATTCTTGTAACACACTATTCAACAGTATCATTATGCATGGAAGTAGTCAATCATTGTTACATATCCTAAACAAAGAATCATATTAGCATAAAACAATCAAGTCATTGTCACTTATCTCAAACAAAGAACCATATTAACAGTCAATAAAAACACATCCTTGATCACAACTCGTAGGCAACATAGAAAGAACAATTATCATAATATAAAATATCCTGGTGTCTTTGTGATGCAGGTCAAAGGTCAAACACATGCAACATCACTTACTTGAATTTCTTATGGAGGTCACACTGTTAAGTTTAACGCTAGACTTCCCTTAAAACAAAAAAAAAAGTTGATTAACAAGAGGATGACTTGAATACTATGCATCTTAAGAAACAATATTGAACCTTACAGTGGCAACCTACCATTAAAAACTAGGAGAAGAAATTCACTTGAGAGCTAGAGAGAGAAACTCCTACGTCTTGGGGTTCTCGGGTGATTAGGGTATCAACTCAAACACTCTTATTTATAAAACTAAAACTAGAAAGTTTCCTGGGATAAAATTCCACAAAATCAAGTCTAAACTTTATCTTTTCTTAAATAGTCTAAGGGTTGAATCATGACTCGCAAGTTTCTTGAAAAATACCATAATTTAAACTTGCTCGAGCTACAGTGGATGCGCAAATAGTCACAGCGAACATCCGCCACAACCTGCTCGACCAATGGCCAATAGTCATGTCAGCCCTAAAACTCATATTCGCGGTCGCCAAAGCAACAGGGGATGCCCATGCTTCTGCAGAAGCCAATGCTCTAGCAGAAACTCCAATCCGCAAGCTCACCGTCTACCACATGTACTAATCTATCGTTAAAACCCATCTGTGGATGGTAATGGTCCCGGGGATTGCGAATTGAATAAATCTAACGACGACGTTTCAATCACATAAAACATTGTCGAAGACACAAACATAATCGTGGAAACATGCAAAATGTAAAACGATGATGTTCCTAACTTATTTAATGCTCCTAAACGACCACATTCCTAACTTTTGTGAAAGAATCTTTTCCTAATCTAATGACTCACTATCGTTATAAGTTGACTATTTCTTAGGGCGTCACCCTAAGAAATAGTCAAGAAGAAAAGGGTGACGCCCTAAGAAATAGTCAACTTATAACGATTTATTTGACACTCATGAAGCCAAATATCGCCAATCAGAGAGATTGAGCAATTAGGGATCTCCAAATAGAACGCTTGGAGCGCGGACGTAGGTCAGGGTTGCCGAACTGTGTGAACAACCGTGTTTGCATTTCTAACCCTTACTCCTTATATTTTTATATTGATTGACTATATATTTGTATTAAATCACGTAGAGTTAGAAATATTAATATTGCACGAAAAAAATTAGAACGCCTAATTCTCCCCCTATAGGTGCATATCGATCCTTCAATTGGTATCAAAGCGAGTTAGTTAAAATTTTTGTGTGCTATTATGATTTCTTGGGCATATTTGCTTGAATTGTACCTATTGGATTGAGTATGTGTTATTTGGAAATTATTTGGATAATTTTGGTTGAATTATTTGTTGATAAGTTACTCAATTTAAAATAGCCTTCAATATGCACTTCGAAGGACAATCTTTACATAGGCCTCCATATTTTGATGGTATTGATTACGCATATTGGAAGGACAGGATAAAAATTTATATTTAATCTATAGATTATGAAATTTGAAAAATTATTGAAAATGGGTCTCCGCTTAAATCTGAAAAATGGTATAATTGTTCCAAAATTAGATGACGAATATAATGATAGTGATATGCATAAATTGAGCTTGAACGCCAATACTATAAATTTTTCATATTGTGCTCTAAACAGTGATGAATTTAATAGAGTTCAAGGTTGTGATAGTGCCTCTGATATTTGGAAATTGCTTGAGATTACACATGAAGGCACTAATCAAGTAAAAGAAAAAAAATTGAGTATGCTTATCCATGAATATGAATTATTTTGTATGGATAAGGATGAAACCATTAGTTGTATGTTTATTCGTTTTACTAACTTTACTAATGATTTGAAAATGTTTGGTAGATCCTATCCCAATGAAGAGTTGGTTAGAAAAATTCTTAGGTGTTTACCAAGGAAGTGGCAACCGAAGGTGACGGTGATACAAGAGGCACATGACCCCAAGGCTTTAAAGATGAAGGAACTCATTGGTTCCCTAATGATGCACGAGATCACGTTAATGAGCAACAATGAGGAGAAACAAAATGAGAAGGAAATCTTCAAACCAAATAACATAGCCTTCAAAGCGTCCTCAAGCACTCAAGATGAACCTGAGGAAGAAGATGAATCCGCAGGAGAAGATGAAGATGAAGATTTAAAGTTCATCACCCAAAAATTCTACAAATACCTTCAACGGAAGAAGGAAAAGGGAAAGAAGGTAATCATTTGTTTTGGGTGTGGAAAACCCGGACACACCTCATCCGACTGTCCCAAAGCAAAGAAGAAATATAAAGCCTCAAAGAAGAAAGCTTTCAAGGCCATATGGGATGATAGCGAGGAGAGATCTTTATCCGAGATTGACGAGGTATCCCACATTCGCTTCATGCCCAATGAGAAAAAAGTACATGACTCTTCTAGCAATTTAGATAATATTAATGATGATAGTGAATTACTAGAAGCATTTGAAGAATTGTTTGAACAATTTAATTTGCTTAAAAGTAGATATAAATTGTTGAAGAAGGATAACAACAATTTGATTGAAAAGCATGTTTAATTGGTTAAATCTTTGGAAAATCAAATTGTTGAATTGAAAAGCATGGTTGAAACATCAAATACTACTATTATGTCTTTAAAGTTTGATGTTGATGAATTGAAAGTGAAAAATATTGATTTGAACTCTATTGTGCTTAAGTTTACTAATGATTGCAAAAACTTTAATATGTTTTTTGGTAAGAAAAGAGTTACATTTGATAAAGCCAGTATTAGCTATAAACCCTTTTGCTAAAAAGAAAAATTATAATAATTTCTTTGTTGGCCCTTCTATTCGTAATGCTTGTAATTGTGTTGGGAATAAATCTTTTGTTTGTCCATTGAGCTTGTATGCTAAATTGAAATCTAATTTAGGCTCTAAATTTGTATGGGTTCCTAAAGGAACCAAACCTATAACTCATGGACCAAAAAAAATTTGGGTACCAAAGAAACTATGGGTGGGCAAGAACCAAACCGAACCGAGAACCGAACCGGAACCAACTGTCGGTTCCGTTTTGGTTCCGGTTCTTGGTTCCCAAACTTATGTTTGGTTCTAGGTCTGGTTCTTGCTTCTATATTTGGTCCGGGTCTAGGTTCTTTGTTTATAGAACCGACATGATTTGAGAAATGTAAAGAGGCCAGAGGGTACACTTACCCTAAGTCTCCGTGTTCTCGCGTCTCGCCTCGATTCTTGCCTTCCCAGTTCCCGTAGATCGTCATCGATAACCTTGCTTACCTTCGCATCGCCTTCTTAGTTCTTGCCAGTTACCCTTGCCATTTCTACCTTCTCGGTTCTTGCCTTCTCAGGTTTGTTTCTCTCCCCTTCTTGTTGATAGGAAGAGGAAGGTGAGCTTCGATTTCTAGATTCTGTGTAACGTCCCCCAGTGCTCCCAGTACAATATTGTCTGCTTTGGGTCGAAGCACTCACGGTTTTGTTCTTGGGGTTAGCCCAAAACGCGTTGTACTAGGTAGGAAGGGGCTCCATGCTTATATACCATGCATTTTATACTATCCCAATCGATGTGGGATTGTGCCCCCCTGATATGGGCCGGACCCACAACTGGGCCTTTCCTGACCTTCACAGGGCTGGATGCCACAATCTCCCCCCCTTGGGGACCCGACGTCCTCGTCGGCCACACTTCTGGTTGGGATTTTGCTCTGATACCATTTGTAACGTCCCCCGGTGCTCCCAGTACAATATTGTCCGCTTTGGGCCGAAGCCCGCATAGTTTTGTTCTTGGGGTTAGCCCAAAACGCGTTGTACTAGGTAGGAAGGAGCTCCATGCTTATATAACATGCATTTTTTACTCTCCCAAGCGATGTGGGATTGTGCTCCCCTGATATGGGCGGGGCTCACAATTGGGCCTTTCCTGACCTTCATAGGGCGGGATGCCACATTCTGAGTCTTTGATTTCTGGAAGTCTGATTCTTTGATTGCTGATCTTCGATTTCTGGATTCTAATTCTTTCATTTTTGGAAGTCTGCTTCTTTGATTGCTGAGCTTCGATTTCTGGAATCTGATTCTTTGATTTCTGAGCTTCGATTTCTAGATTCTTCGGAGCTTCAGAGTGTAGTAGCAGTTAACAGAGGAGTCACTAGTAATTCTTCATCGATTCCTTGTCACAAGGTCACCATTCATGTAGACAGCGAGGAGTTGTGCATGAATTTTTTGTTTCGGAGGTACAAATTGAAGATAAATTACTCCTTGGAAAATGAACATAAAAATCTTGTGATGTTCAATTGAAATGTTTCTCTATGGTGTTTTATAGCTCTGTACTTTCATGTATCGTTAGTATTCTGTTCTTTTTTTGATATCCTTATGAATCGAAGATGTTATTAGAATTAAATTTAATTGTCTGCTTTTTGAGAACCATTTTTAGTACAGAGGCAATCTTCAATTTTTCTTGCTAGCTATTGGATTTGGCAATTATGGTAACCAAATTTTACCTTGTTGAGTTGATCAAAATTATTGTTTTCTTTAGCTGATCATGAATAAAATTTCATAAGCTTTAGTCATTTAGATAGGACAATCCTGAAGAAGAAATTTCTATGCATGAGATCCATTAGCTTGATTATAGAATGTAAACTATATGTGGGTGCATTTAGTGATTTTAATTTTCTTTTTAATGTAGCTCTACTGTTTTTAGTCAGAGGCCGACTCCTGAGGTAGGGGTTGTGCATTTATTGTTAAAGGCAGGGTCAATGACATTGCTAGGAACCGGAACTGAGTCCAGTTCCGGTTTCAGGTCCGGGTTCGGTTTCTTGCGATTCCAGTTCCAGTACCTTACTCTTGGAATCGCGAACCGAATGGTCTGTTCGAAGAGGTCCGGAACCGGAACCGGAACCGAGAACCGATTTGCCCACCCCTAAAAGAAACCAAATTGATTTTTGTTGTAGGTTGGAGGTTCTACCAAGGAACTTAAAGGAGATGGATAATTGGGTATCCAAAACATAAAGAAAGTAACCTCAAATGTGTGCCTTCAAAACAATAAAGATGAAAATACATTTGTGGAGGTACACAATAGGGTTTTTTTTTTTTTATCTTATGCATATAGGATAAAAATTTTATTATCTTGATTAAAATTGATTTTCTTATTTGCATATTCTTATTGGTATTATTTTTTTTAATTCTTCAATTAATATCTTTGTCTTTAATTGTTATTAATCCAACAATTGGTATTCTAAGTTACATATATTAAATTGTTGAATTATTGGAAGTGGATTTTGATGTGAACTTTCCCCATTGATGTAAATTTGATTATAAACATAAGAGGAGAAAATAGAATTGTGTGTCTTGATGCAATCCCCAATTTCTATTGAATTCTTAAATGACAAAGGAGAATATTTAAATTGGTTAAATTATTTTGTTTGATATCATGGATCTCCCATCAATTTTTTTTTTCAAAGGGGTAGAATAATATTTGAATAAATGATTTTGTTTTGATTCTTTGGTTTCCCCAAGAACTTGATTCTGAATTTTGGCAAAAGGGGAAGAAATTTTTTTCCCCAACATATTGGTATCAATAAATTTTATTCAATTGATAATAATTGATATAACTCTTAAATTTCAATTGATATCAATAAATTTCTTTCAATTGGTAATCTAACAATTGGTACTTCGCTTATATTACCAATCCCCAATGATTTGATTTTGTGCACTGATTTAGGGGAAGAGAAATAATTTTAAATTGATTTTTTCAAAGATAGATTATTTCAATTAGCACCTTATTTTTCTTGCCCATAAATTGTTTTAAATGATTGATTTTCTTCCATATATGCTTCTTGATAACTCTATAGGAGGAGAAGAAATTAAATTATGTGTTTCTTTGATTGATTTCTTTTCAATTTTGTATTTCGTTTGACTATTGAAAAAGGGGGAGAAATTCTTGATGATTCTATTATTGATCCTTCCCAAATGGTGTTTGACTTAATTGTTTTGGTAATGAATGTTTTGATTGGAAATTATAAGTTGTTTATTGATGAATGCTTTTAATTGTACAATCATTATATTTATATTTATATTAATTAGAAATACCCTCAATATGGGTATTTAGATGTGCTAACATGTTTATTTAAGTCCATGTAGTGAATATGTATCATATTGAGACTTAGAAATATCAATGATGGAAAAAGGAAGGAGTTGAGATCAAGCATAGTGGCATTTTGGTTCACCCAAAATACTTTGCAAAGGCAGCGGTCAAAGACGCGGTAGTGGGACCGATCGAGTGGACCGACCAAAACTTAATATAGATTACTCTGGGAACTTTTGGTCGAGCAAGCAGACGATGGAGTGGTCAACAAGATCGACCGAAATACAACATATAGTGCTCGAAGATATTCAGACAACTAAGCGATCAATGTTGCAGACGAATAAATCGACCGAGAAAAAACACAGAGAGCACCTTGGGTTTTCGATTGAGTAAGCGGTCAAGCAATGAAGAAAATGGTCAGCCGAAAAAGTGCAGAACACACAACGACTAGTTTTTAACGGTCAGTTGTGGTCGACAAAAAAGGATTTGGACGACCGATTTTACATTGTCTATAAATATAAGACACTCCAAGACTCATTCTAACAAACCAGGAATTGAGGCGAAGCTTTGCCAAATTTGAGACTCAATTTCAAATCATATATTGAGCTTGTAACCTAACTCTACATACTCTCAAACTTGAGTTTTATATTTGGGAGAGTTTGGAATCGTTGTATTTTACATTTTCTCAATTGTACTCCAACGAAAATGGTGACACCCTATGAATTAGTCAAGTGAAGGGTGACGCTCTGTGATAGTCAAAAGGAAAAAGGTGACGCCCAAAGAAAAAGTCAACTTGTAATGGTTTGTTTGACACTCGTGAAGTCAAATATCGTCAATTAGGGAGATTGGGCAATTAGGGATCTCCAAGTGAAATGCTTGGAGTGCAGACGTAGCCCGGGGTTGCCGAACTGTGTGAACAACCATGTTTGCATTTCTAACCCTTACTCCTTATATTTATATATTATTTGTATTAAATCACGTAGACTTAGAAATATTAATATCCTCAGTTTTGTAATAACACTTTGGCGTTAATGATTAATGCCAAGGTCATTAATCTTTTCATGAGATTGTCACATGTATTTTTGTCATACCACAATAGAAATTCTAAATTTGAGATTTTTAAGTTATTTCATAAAAACGACGTAATGGGAGGATAGATAGGCACTGTGCACGCCTAGCTATGTACATTTTTTATATCACATATGAATGTGATAGTTAAACATTGATACATGCATCATGAGACTTGATCCAAATAATAAAACGACATCTCATGTGTACTGACATTACACTGATGCATTGGGTGTGCACTTGACATAGTATTGTGTATTCATGTATTCATGATTGTATGGTGAGCACATAGATGACAATTGCTAACATATGGATCGAATGTTGTTGTTGGGATGCTAGGCAGATGCACATTGGTTGACCCTAGTACCCAATGTGTACGTAACCTTCATATTTAGATGATGCATATCTGCTAGTATTGTTATTCAAGTTGGTTTGATCTGTGTTATTGGAAGATGTACAATACAGATATAAGAACCCAATGATATTATATTTCTTTTATGTGTCTATGGGCAGTCATGGTTTGTAAATGGAAATGAGTTTTATGTCCTCTGTAAATCCTCACAAGGTGTTTTGCCGACTAGAGCTGAGCAGCAATGTGCCTTGAAATCTATGAATTATGTGCATGACTGGTGCGCAGATTGTATGTTCATATTGACAAAGAAATATAAAAATATTAACATGACGGAATTTAATGAATATAGAATAAATATAAATTGATCATATTGATTGGATGCATGTATGCATTATTATCATTGCATGTATGTAGGTAGATAGATATTAGAATCTACATGAGATAATGCAATCAGGTTGGAGATGATTGCATTGTATGTACATTGCATAGTCATTAGTATATGCTCATCGATGATATATTATTCTACATAGGAGCCAGTGCAATTAAAGTTAGTAATCACACTAGGTATAATTTAATGATTAGTGTTAATTTGTAAATACTAGATGAGATTAGGAGATAAGTGGAGGAATTTAGTTGTCCTTGATAATGGTGATTATTTTATGCTTATAAATAGCTGTTTGTGAGGTTAGTTGCTCATGAGAATAGAGTAATCATACATGATATTGAATTGTATACTTATCAGCATTCATTACATGCATTATATACTTTGTCACATGAGAGAAGGGAATAGTATCAATGACACATAGATTTAGAAAATGTGTAAACATGAGTGACTAAATGATTTGGCATGGATATTGAGATTGTGAGGATTAATCATATTGGACGTTATTCATGATTAGGTCATATATTTGGGACATTAGACATTAAACAAATGTCTAGTGGGTGGGTGCGTGTACGCGTGAGTGCTAATCAATTAGCAAATGACATGTGTAGGAAAGAAAAATGTATTTTATGATAAGTGAAAGTATTAAAAAATACGATAAATTGATAGATGTTTACACATAGTTAAAGTAACATTTAGCTTATTAGGCTTTATAAAATCTGGTAGCAGAATTTTAGCAGGTCCTTAATAGATTTTATGCAGATTATAAAATTAGAGGGATTTGAAAAGGCCAATTCATAGAAAAAGTCAAGCAGAAAATGCATATTTTGGCAAACATATCAAGGAGATTCCGGTGATGGTTCTTTTGGAAAAGTGTTGAGCTTCCTTCATTTATCTGTTTTCAAGAAAGAACCTGACGAGAGAGAGAGAGAGGCGACGGCTGAGATCAGAGAATTGGAGAATATCTTTCGCACCGCACAAGGACACCAGTTCGGAGAAGATAGTTTGGAAAGGAGCAAACCACGCGCGCACTTGTGAAGTTAAGATGAATGCAATAGACTCTTTAAGTTAATACCTCCACCCGAAGCTGTTCTGCTGGACTGGGCCAATCAATTTGATGCAAAAAATGAACACTACAACTGACGAGCTTTGTGCATCTTCCATACATAGTTCATTGTTATGAGGCAACCTGCAAACCCTGGAAAATAGTTACAGACAGAGATAGTGCAAAATCACAATTCATCCAACCAAACCAAGTCAAGCGCCATATTCTTCCAACTTACGGCCAGATCTAACTAATTTAATTTGCTAAAAACTAAAACAAACTGACAACTTTTTAAGTTCATTGCTCAGCCCTATTAAAATATCACCAGAGCACAACAGTTGTACAGCATTAAACGCCTACTATAAACAGCAAATGGAGAGAGCTCATCACTTGGCCTCCTCCCCTTCACCACTGCCCTGTCCAGCACCTGAGCTCCCGCCACCGTCAGTAGAAGCGGCTCCAACCTCAACACTATCACGCTTGTTTCCTCCACGGACATCAGATTGTCCTGCACTTTGACCAACAAGACTGGACTCTAGATGATGAGACTGAGAGGGATGAATTCCATTGTTGTTTCCCATGGGTCTCATTCCCATTTGCCCTTGAATTCCTTGCTGGTGTAATTGTTGATGCGAATCTTGCATTTGGTGGGGATTGCCAAATTGCAAAGGCATTTTTGAAGGAAAAAATCCAGGCTGCTGAGCCATTGCAGTAGCCTGTGGGTGCTGCATGTAATATCCCCCTTGCTGCATTGCGGGATGTGGGACCATCTGAAATTTAAGATCAACGGATCGTCCATTGTTTTCTCCAATCCATATCAGGTCAGTGGTATAGCAAACCATCAGTTATGTAGAAACAGTAAGGCACTCACCTGTGGAGGCATTGCTGGGGCTTGTGGTTGGGCATCAGCAATAGCAGCTAAGTACATCAAATTCTTCTGGAGCTGAGCCTGGTACCTAAAGAATCAAAATACCTCAAGTGGCATGATTCACTAAGCACGACTTAGTGCTACAGATGAGTGCCAAAAAAATAATTGCAAATTCAACTATCTAACTCAATTTGAAAAAAAATGACATGATGAAAATGCTCACATTATTTGAAATAACATATCTCAAGTCACCAAACTAGTAAATCTATTTTTAGAAATCCAATTTAAAAAGTGTTTATTTTCCTTTTTCATAGATGATAGATTCGTCAAATGAAAACATGAAAGAGCACATGTAGTGGTAACCAACAACTAAACAGGTGGCAAATATGTTCTGATTGGTTTGAGCTAACATATAAATTTTGGTCTACTAGTGACTGCTCTATTAAAAGCTAAAAATAGATAGTTTCATACCATTGCCTAGCATCACCTTCGTATTTTTACAAGATATTTTCTGTTGGATATTCAAGGGGGTTTTCTGATGGAGTTAAAGTGGTTTGAAAGAAGGAAGAAGGAAGATGGAAGATGAGTCTGTCCAATTACAAAGAAAGTTTCATAGCCTATCATCACTAGTTTTCTGATGGAGCTTCTCTGAGTATGGAGTGAAGTGAAGAGAGGCACCTCAGTCGAACTAGCATGGAGCTTCTCCAAGTCTGGCTATGCTACTCAGTGATGTAAGCACGAGATGGCAATGGGTAAATACCTCTCATGACTGCCCACACATCAGATACAGAGGAGCAGGCAAACAATTTGGGCAAGGATATTAGAAGATAACATTGCATAAACTCAGCTCATTCCTAACCTATTATAGCGTTGCCAGATAGAGAATTTAGAGTTTAGAGGAACTAAGGAGACAATAAATTGTAGAGTAAGGGATGCACTGGCCACGTTCAAATCTGATTTTTCCAAATCAAAAAATTCTAAAGTTGAGTTTCATAGTTAACGTTTGATTTAAAGATGGGAAGGAGGGAACATGAACGATATTTTAGGAAATAGTAGGAGAAACAAAGTTCAAGAAGGAAGATGCTATTTTTTTACTCTGATATACCAAATCAAGAAACCTAAATAGAGACGATGGAGAGAAGAGAGAATTTTGAAGAGATACTATACTTTTACATTCATATCAAATCCTATACAGATACATTGTGTATGCTATTGAAAAGAAGGAATAAAAGGTATCTATGTAGTGTACACTTATTTGTATTTAATAGGGGAGTGAATAACAAAAAAAGAGTTGCCTAATGATTGAGTAATCATGACATTATATAGTTGGATGACTCATCTACTCAGCTGAGTGCAAGGAGTGATTATAGGGAGCCTGGCTTGACATCTTTGTCATTAAAACTTGAATTTATTTGGTGGTTTAGTATATAATCTTAATTTTTTTATCACTGATGGAACTAAATATAAAAGGATTGTCGTTGGCTTGCAGTATCGCACACTCATCCACCCTAACATAGCTATCGCAGTAAACAAATCGTGCCAATATATGCACACTCCCACTAACTTTCATTGAAAATGAGTAGAATAGATCCTTAGATACCCTCGAGAGATTTCTAGCTTAGGTAACTCCCTGGCTAAATCTGATATCTCTCATTTGTTTTGTTACATAGATCCCGATTGAGCATCATGTCTGGATGACAAAAAAATACCAATGCTTTATGTGTCTTTGTAGGAGGCAATCTTATCTCATGATCATCTGCAAAGTAGATAGTCGTATCTAGATATAGTTTAGAATCAGAATACCAAATTGTCCCAAATGGCGCAATATAAATAGTTTTATTGTCCTTCATTCCCCTGTTAAAAATGAACACACTATACTAGAATAGATTCCATTTGCCCTTTCTTGTATATATAAAAGCATACATAATTTATTTGAATCGGATATGATCTGAATATACAAGTATAGTAATCTCTTTCCAAAATTCTCTCTTCTCTCAAATATTCCGCCATCTACTTCACTCTATTCAGGTTTCTTGATTAGTGGCAACTCCTATAGTTCAGACCAAACATTTTAACTAGCAAAATATATAGATTGCATCGATATCAAATAATCAGCTCAAATCCAAAACTTAATTACGATGATAAACCACTTACTGGGCACATTCAGCAAGTTTCCCAAGGTTTTGATTATCCAAAATTGCCAATATCAGCTTCTTGTTCTCATCCAGGTACTGCATTATACAATGAAACACATATTGACATTAGATAATATTCAATCGTCCAATTCTATTTGATGACTAAGGACATTGGTCAAGGCGCTATGCAATCGTAGTAAAAATAACATTTATCTGCCTCGTATTTAACTAGAAACGAGTCATTGATGAGAAAGGCATAAATCGTTACTCTCTATATTATCCATAATCCATCATTTATGAATCACAAGAAGTTTAAAATAAGTAGCGTCAAAGATAAACAAATATGGATAGTGAAAGAAAAAGGAAAACTGGGTAGAAGAAATATGCCTTCTGAATCTGCTCGGTGGTAATATTGGTGGGTGGAAAGGAGTGCATCATGGGAAGCATCTGGGGAGGCTGTTGCATCGTGTCCTTTCGGAAAAAGGAACCCTAATCCTAAAAAAGAGTTCAAAATGTATAAGAGAAGAGAAGAGAAGCGAGAGAAGAAGAGGAAGAGAGAAGGAATAGGCACCCGTGAGGAGGTTGGCGCAGAGAATCCTTCAGATGGGAGAGTAGATTTTTCGAATCTTGAAAATGTTTTTGATTGTCGTATGGAAGCACTCCCTGCACTGCTGACTGCTCCACTGCACTTGGGAGGAGGAGGTGCGCAAACTCGTAAAAATAACACGTCTCCCTACTTGGTACTTGCATCAAGATTCCCCCTTTTTATTTATTTATTTATTTTAAATATATTTATTAAAACTACTCAAATTAAATTTTAAATTACTTCGAAAAAAATCAAATATCAAAAGTTATTAATAATTTAAATATTACTATCAATTTATCTAATAAATTATTCTATATTTTCTATTTAACAAGATATTGTGACTTAATTTTTAATTATTCGGGTGATTTTTAACACAATTGCAAAATCTATCATGCAATTGATAGAATCTGAAATGTCCAGATAATATATCGATAGAGTTCAAAAATCAGATTAGAAAACACTAAAATGTTTAAAAATCAGGTCAAACACCTGATTAAATAGAATACGTGATATACTTGTGCTAAATTAAATAGATAATTTATAGCAAGATCTAAATTATTGATAGTTGAAAAATAAAAGTTTAATTTATACAAAAAAAAAGGTATAATATGTGAATGACTTCAAACGTTAATGTCTAAATTGCAAACAAATTAGAGTTAATATTATAAGATTTCCAAGCCTCAGTGAAGCATCACTTATTAATATATGGCATATCCTCCAACATATTTTAGGACGCACCAAAACTTCTTTATGTTAGTTGTCCCTTTTTAATGGTAAAACAAAAATTATAACATAAAATAAATCATAGGACTTTATCATATTGCAAATAAAAAATCATAATAAACCATAAAAGGTACACATACATTAAAATAATAATCAATTAAAAATTTCCTTTTATTACTTCTCACAAGTGCTGTATTCCGTGAGATATTTTTTAATTAGTAATTATTATATATAAAATAGGGTCATTTGAACAATAATAAATAATAAAAGCCACATAATTCATAGTTATATATATTATTACAAAAATGGAGTTTGATTGATGTTGTCGTCTAAAATATTTACATAAGGTGCTTGCTCTTTGGTAGTAAAACTAGTACAAAAGAATGAAAATTCAAAAGGTGACACTCTACAATCTTTCATCTTACAAGTTGGAGATTTTCTTTGTATGCAAATGCCTTATTTCTTAACATTTCATCTTCTTGTGAATGTTTTCAATTAATACAAATTATGATTAGTTAGAAAAATAGAAAACACTTCAAACTCTTTTTAGTACTTCAATATATTTCATTTCATTGATATTCAATGCTTTATATACAAGTTTTTTTATAGCTAAACATGGGTGGTTACAGGCTGAAACATGGTTAGTTCTAAGTCTTAAACACAGGTGGTGATATGCTGAAATATGGGCAGGTTTAAGCCATAAACATGAGTGGTTATCAGCTAAAACATAGGTGGTTATAAATTTAAACATGGGTAGCATAATCCCATGCAAAACCCAACACCTAAAATTGATTGCAACTAAAAATAGAAATTATCTAACTAATAAATAAATTACTTGGGCACCCATGTCATTTGTGCAGATTTCTTAACATTCCCTCGAAAACTTGTAGGGACTTGTGTAACAACGAGCTTGTCTCAAAGAAAAGGAAATCGAGAATGTTTCGAAGGTGTAGTGAACAAATCAACTACTTGGTCATACGTGAAAATAAATTGAACTTCAAGCTCTCGATTAAACACTTTTATATCAAAATGTAATGAATATCAGTTTCAATATGATTTATACTAGCACAAAAAACTAGATTAGAAGCAAGCACATTTGCAGTCATATTTGTTAGCTTAAGAGTCATTATGCTTAATTATTTTGATAATGAATATTTTAATTGAATTATAAGTTATTTATCTTTTGATTATGCTTAATTGTTTTATCTTTATATTTATGTGTACTAACATGTTGGTTTAAGTTTATGTAGCTATTGATTAAGTTTTGAGACTTAAACACTTCAAAATGTGGAAAACACGGAGTACAGGTCGACTCCTAGTGAAGATTTGGTTGACCAATTGGTTAAAGAAAGAGTCAGAATGAAGAAGTGGTCGACTAGTGTTAGAAAGGAGGTTGACCAGGAAGTGGACATAGAGCTCGGGTTTTCATCGGCTGAAGAAGCGGTCAAGCATCCACATATTTGAATGACCGCAAAATGGAAAGAGTCGAGCGAAGTTTTAGAAATGTGAAGAGGCGGTTGACCAATGTGATAAAGCGATTGACTGGTCAGACTATACAACACAACGGCTAGTTTCCAACGGTCGGGAGGCGGTTGATCAAAATGGAGGAGGTCGACCAATTTTGCAAATTCTATATATAGAAGACACTCCAAAGCTCACTTTAATGAAGAGAGAACCATACCGAAGTGCTGCCAAAATTCATACTCGAGTTCTCTCAACAAATTGAGTGTCAATCCTAACTCTCCATACTCCCAAACTTGAGATTTAATATATGGGAGAGTTAGGTTCCTGTTTGTATTTTTCTATTTTTTCTTTGTACTCAAATTGAGGGTGACGTCCTGTGTATAGTCAAGCTAAGGGTGACGCCCTGAGAATTATTCATTGTAAAGGTTTGATTGATACTCATGAAGTCAATTATCACTAATCGAGGAAGTTAGGTGATTAAGGATTTCTAAGGTGAAAACTTTGGGTGTGGACGTATGACAGAATTGCCGAACTGCGTGAACAAATTCGGTTTGCATTTTCTCTATCCCTAAACTCCTTATATTTGTGATTGTTTGCATATTTATTATTGATAAACCATTTAGGATTTAGAGATTAAAATATTGCACAAAAAAATTTAGCACACCTAATTCACTTCCCCCCCTCCCTTCTTCTATAGGCGTAGATACAGTCCAACAATAATATCACACCAAGTAAGTAAAATGTTTATGTGAGGAACTTTAATTTCTTTGAATAGTGATTGAATCCAAGTGATCTTAGCTACTACTTAAGCAAGAGCTCGATATTTAGTTTTAGTACTTGAGCAACCAATGACATTTTTCTTCTTAGAGGACCATGATACAAATGTTTCTCCACAATACAAACAATATCCTGCAACAAAAGGGGCAATCATCAAGGCATGACGCCCAATCAACACCAAAAAAATTCATCACGTTAATCCTCTCGTTAAGTTAAATATGCAACGTAAGACTAAGTTTTTCTTGGAGACACTTGAGCATACACTTTCAAAATTTTCAATCGACATTAGTAGGTGATGTTAAAAGTTGACTCATTTTATTGACAACAAAAGCAATATCAGCCCTTGCATGGGTGAGATATTCAAGGGCATATGGTAGGATTATATATAGGATTTCCATCATTAACAATAATGATTTTACCTATGCTCATAGGAGTAGGGCATGACTTGCATTTCAACATCTCAAACTTAGAGAGAATGTCAAGTATATATTGAGTTTGAGTAAGAAATAAACCAGTGTGATCTTGTATACCTCAATCCCAAGAAAGTAATGAAAATCACCAAGATCTTAGAGAGAAAATGTGTGATTTAGTTGTTGAGTGAACTTCTGCAGCAAATAAACATCACTCCTTATAGTTATAAAGTCCTTAATGTAAATGAGAACAAAAATAATATAATTTTTAGTTTTATAAAAGAAGAGAGATGAATCACACTGAGATTGCATGACGTTCCAATTATAAAGAGTATTTTTTAGCTTGTCATGCCAAACACAAGGTGCTTGTTTTAATCCATAAAATGTCTTTTCAAGTTTGCACAGACGGCAAGGCTTGTGTGCATCAACAAAACCTTCATGTTTAGTTCTATATACAATTTCTTGATGTGTCCCATTCAAGAAAGCATTATTGACATCAATTTTTTTTGCGCTACAATTCTTTGAAATGACAATTCTTTGAAATGACAATGGTAGAATAATCAAAATAGTAGATGCCTAACCATTAGATTAAAGTTTCAATATAATTTGTTTCAAGAGTTTGAAGATACCTTTTGCCACAAGATGAGCTTTATACCTTTGCAAGGAACCATCAGTATTGTGTTTGAGACAAAATACATATTTCTTACTCACTATATTCATGTTTGGAAATGAAAGAACCAATGACCATCTGTTATTTTTTGCAAAGGCTGCTAATTCTTCATGCATGACTTTTCTCAAAATTTCCCCTTGAAGAGCTAGTTTAACTAAGGTAGGTTGAAAAACAAAAGAATTTGTCATACTATGAATATCAACTTGTAACACCCTAGATTTTTTAAGCACGATTTCATATAAAGTGATATTTTACGATGGTTATTAATAATTTAAAAATAGTTAATTATTATTGATTTGGAGAAAGTTGAAATTTAGATGGAGAAATAAAATGAAATCCTAAGGATTTATATTTAAATTGTGGTTTTAGTGTCATCGCGGGAATCCAAAACTAAGTGCGGACGATCGGGCTTGCATATTTCTTGGATGCAAAAGAGTAAGTATCCGCGGATATTTGATCAAAGGATGACATGTCTGCAAAAGTATTGGCATCTATGGAAGTGTGAGAATCTATGGAAGGATAAGGTTTGCAGATATTTGGACGTGGCTATGGATGTGGGATTTTTTGCAAAATATTAAGAAAAGAACAGACATGCGCATTAAACGCATAGGCTTCTACGATGGACGCATTGATTTTTGCAAGTTTGCGGACATCCGTCGATTAAGTCCTTCACAGGAATAGACATCTAAATGTTTATTTTGTCATGTGAAATGCTCGTGCAGATATTTGGAAATAAGTGAAAAGCAGATATCTACAATGAATGCAGGGGTGTCCTCGGCGGACATCCGATGTTGGATTTGCTTTTGGAAATAGTCTTGTGGTCGATCGCAGTCTAAATGAGTGGTCAACCACAGTTTAAGTGAGCGGTTAACCAAAAAGTGATAGATTATTAAAATCTTTTTGAAGATGATATATCATGGTTGAGGTTATGCACTTTATTAGGTGTTTTGTTAATTGAAGAAGGAAAATAGATGTTTGACACCTCATAAACACTTCAAAACATCATGTAAATTTTGTGACACCGAAGTTGAGTCACCACTTTAAACCTCTATAAATAGAGGGATTGGTTCTTCAAAATCTCAAGCAAGTGATCCACAACTTTAGTAGCTCTCTAAAGGTCAGTGAAGTTCTTTCAAAGTTTAAGTGAGTTAAGAGGTGATTGTGTTTATGAGTAGAAAGTTAGTGAGAAAATGGATATTATAAGTAGTGGTTAAAGTTTTAATGGAGAGATGATGAAATTGGATTTCATGCTTCAATTTTCTAGATTTAAAGATACTTGTTTGTCATAAAAGCATGTTGATGGTAATTGGTGGATGAATTTCTCAATTAAAATGATGTTTATGCATCTAATATCATGCTTGATTCAAAATTGGGAAAATTTGATCAGGTGCGGTTTTGATAGTACCTACCAAATTTAATGATTTTTAATTTAAGAAATTTTTTAGTATGCTTTAACAGACACTTTGATGGAACTATGACTATTAGAATATAGGGATTTAGACATGTATAATGGAAGTTATAAATTTTGAAAGTTAATGGTAAATAGTTAGATAAAAACTGGATATTGGACAATAAAAGGGTTTTGTTTGGTATGTTTTACCCATGACAAAAGTAGTTGGATTTCTAAATTAATTTTATATGATAATAAACATCATCTAAGGGAGTAATTGGTTGAAGAATCACTTGAATTGGATAAATGTACAAAAAGATATGCACCTATATGAATGTTATGGTGGTAATGTAAAGATTATTATGTTATAGGTCCTTCAACTCCAAGAGATAAATTGCATAATTGTTAAGTCTCTAAGGTAAGTAATGGTTGTCATTGAGAATCGAATGTGAAAATTCTGAAAAAGAAAAATTTTGAAAACAGGGACACCAATATTTACATGAAAAATCCTTATGGGAAAAAATCACGGCTAGAGGAGAAATTCACTAATTAAGAAATCAAGTACAATGAGTTTTGCGACTCAAGTATTAATATATAGAGAAAATAAGAAACCCAAATATTGGATACGAGTCTGACCCGACCAGACCAAACTAGAATTCATATCACATCGAACTCTAACAATCTCTACCTTGACATGAATTCGATCTGAGAGATTCAATGTAAGCTTCTCGGCCCACCTCAAAAAGAATCCAAAACATTGAACTCTAAAAATCTCCATCTTCAAAGAAATTATGGTGCAAGGAAACAAATCTGCAAAACTCCAACGAAAAATAACCTCATCTACCACAAAGGCCCCTACAGAGCCAATTCAATAATTAAAACCGATCAAGTTTAAGCTCTACTTAAACTTGAGAGACACACGCGGGAAGAAATCACATCTCCTCTATGATATCACGGAATTATCAAAGATGTCGTAACGAACTGCATGTGAATATGTTGAAGACTCCTCACTGGAATCAATACCCTCGAACAAACTCAACGCATAACCCATTGAAGTAGTTTCACCATATCGCCATGGAGCTTTACCCTTCCTCTTGGTTCTGCCTTTGACTATACCACTCTGATGTGAAACTAAAATTGGTGACGATATGCTGACTACATCACCCTGAACATCTGTAACAAGCTGATGTATCGGCTCTGATGTATATTTAGATCCCAACTTGAACTTTCCCTGAGAATTTGACTTCTTCCAAATCTTCTCCAAAAAAATGTGAATTCAAAAACTTTGCAGTCTTATTACCCATCGCTATAGAACCATGTAACACATACAAATTTGCAGACCTTATGTGTCCCTTTAACATAATGAGAGCACCCCTATCGATCTTCATCGCTCCACCTACAATGCTAAGCTTGTAACCTTTCGAATCTAGAGTACTCAACCAGATCAAATTCTTCTTTAAATCGGAAACATGTTGCACATTGCCTAGTGTTCGGACAACTCTATCAAACATTTTTGATTCTGATCGTACTAATACTAGCTATCTTGCAAGGTGTGTTATTACTCATTAACATAGCACCTCTTGAAACAGTCTCATATGTCTAAAACCAATCCCAATTATAACACATATGAAATGAACAAGCTTAATTTAGAATTGAATCATTGTTTGGCTTTGAGTTTCCCTCTAACACAACTAGAAGATCTCCATTACTATAGTCTTCTTCTTCTGCGACAACAACTTCACTAGATGTCTTTGGTTGTTTTCCTTTCTCAGCAACTCTCTTTTATTTCATTCTGTAATTTATGGCACTCAGATTTAATGTGCCCCTTCTTCTGACAGAAGTAACAGATTCTATCACAGTTCCTTGACTTTGATCTGCCTTTTGAACTTTGAACACCATCATTGCCTTTGTTGTTTTACTCTCTTATTCTACCCCGAATGATGAATCTCTCACCTTGAGACTCGGATCCAACAACAATCTTCTTAATCTTTTCCTCTGATGACAAAGCACCATAAACTTCTTCCAGCGTTAGACTTTCTCTACTGTATAAAATCGTGTCTCTAAAAGCACCATATGAAGTAGGTAACAAGCATAGTAGAATCAACGTCAAACCCTTCTCATCGTACTTGCATCTTATAGTCTCTAAATCTGAAACTAACACCATGAAGATGGTTAAATGTTCTCTAATAGAACCTCATTCCATTAACTAATGAGAATAAAGTCATTTTTTCAAATTCCACTTGTTAGTCAGGGTTTTCTTCATACAAAACTACTGTAATTTTACCCATAATTCTGTGACAGATTTTTCTTTTAAAACGTTCTGCAAAATCTTATTTGACAAATGCAGACGTATCAAAGATAAGACTTTTCGATCCTTTTGAAATTTCTCCTCTTCACTCCATGACATAGGTATTTTATCAATTCCTAACAACGCATCGTCTAATTTCATATGTGCGAGCACGTCTTGCATCTTCACTTGCCATAACAAAAACCTTGTATTTCGATCTAGCATCGGAATGTCATATCTCATCGAAGCCATATCTCAAAATTCAGAATTTACCCTAAAAATTTGACAAAATATCTGAGCACAAAATTCAGATTCCAAATAATTCCAAAAAACTAAGATATCCCAACCAAAATATTCAGAAACAATAATTCAACCAAATTTAAGAAATTTTAGTTGGAAAAAATCCACAGCAATGTAAATTCAGAATTTTATCCCAAAATTTCTCTTAATTGCTCGAAGGCAGCTACAGTTAGACCAACAGTGGAACTATCTGTTGACGGAGGCAATGGGTTCCTTCAGCAGTGAATAGCGTGTCGCGAGTGAAATAGTGTGTGGCAGTTTGATAAACGATGGATAGTGGCATAACAAAAAAGGAAAACTTGCAGTGGTCTGGTCAACGATGGACAGTGACACGACAAAAAAGAAAACTCTTCTATGTGTCTTGGATCGACCGACAGCAGCGCGATACCGGGAAACTACGTTTCTTCTCCACTTTGGATTGACCGACATGCATGAGGACTCTGTTTCTTCTTCGCAGGGGTAGTGTCTTCTCTGTTTTAGAAAAGACAGGGACGTGTGCAACAAGGGAAAAAAAACTTTCCCTTTTTTTTGTTTTAATTTTCTTTTTCACAAAATTGCAATTTTTAACAAAAATTGCAAATCCCAAATTTTGTTCGATCCGAGTATTGAAACTCTCAACTTTGCTCAGATACCAATTGTTGAGAATCGAACGTGAAAATCAAAAAAAATAAAACTGTGGAAACAAGGATACCAAGTTTACATGGAAAACCCTTATTGGAAGAAACCACAGGCAGAGAAGAAATTCACTAATTAGAAAATCAAGATACAATAAGTTTTGTGACTCAAGTATCAATATATAATGAAAATAAAAAAAATATTGGATACTGGCCCGACCTGGCCCAACAAGAATTTGGATCACACCAAACTTTACCAGTTGCATGTGTTTGACTTAACTGCCTACATCACAAGATAATAGGATGTTCTTAATTATTAATATGTTATAATAATATATGGATCAAGGATATGTTGTGATGATGTGCTATGATGTTTAGTTAATAAGATATTATTTTATGATTTATGATATTGAGATATTGATGATAACATATTGCTCACGGATATGTTATGTTATGATTGTGCATTCATTTTCATGTATCATATTTTTCAAGAAAAAAATGAAAATGTTTTATATGCATATGTTTTTGTTAAGAAGGATTGAAGATGAAATAAAATATACGTAAAAGGGTTTGGCAATACGGTACTAATGGAGCTTGGTGGCTTCAACCCCATTAGAGCTTTGGTAGGCTTGTCTCCTAATGATTTACAACTTTGGGGTCGTGCCCTAATCTCAAGAATAAGAACAAGAAAGAAAAGAACAAATGAAAGAAAAGAAAGAAGAAAAAAGAAGATTCAAACACGAACGTTTTTATGAAAAATGCATATCATGTTTATATTATGCATTACTTAATGAGTGTTAGTGTAATATCCTGAATTTTCGTTATGCTAAGCATACAACTTAAATGATAATTCTGGGGTTCTTGGAGCTAAAATGGATGATTAAGGTGTGATCTAGAGAAACATATTTGGATAAAGTGAACTATAATACCCGAGTTGTTGAGGATAATAAGGCCGTTAACAATTAAGAGTATATTGAATCTAGTATTGGTTTTAGATATAAGGTTTGTTTATGTGATACAAGAATAAATTGGAGATTTAGTAGATTATAAGGAAGTAATATTAGAAGAAGTTAGTAAGGAGGATATTGAAGTTTAGGGATAGTTAGGATATATATATCACGTTACAACGTATATATGTATTTTATGAATAAACATGCCGCATATGATCTGTCGGCTGTTCGTCCAATGACGTTGATCATTTGGCATCACCAACCTGTGAATTGGAATTCAGCGGTTGATGATTGAAAATGGCGGTCGATCATCCACTGATGGAATTGATCGACCAGCGTTAAAATAGGCAGTTTTTTGAATGGTTGGCTGTCGATTGCCCCAAGGAAACGATCGTTCGGTGTGATCGACCGACGATTCAATGATTCGTTGGAAATGATAATCGACGCTTGAAGATGGAATGGTTTGTCGTCTAACACATCTGGATGATGGAATGTCCCTCTCTTTGGCTCTTCTCCTTCAATGGACACTGATAGGACGTTGGTCGTGACTTATAAATAGAAGAGGAACGTGTGTTGTTGGGAGTTTTACAAAAACAGAGAAGGAGAGAGTGAGGTAGTGAGGTTTTACTATGACTTGAGAGAGAGCATATCTGCATATCTGTGAAATATATTCTTGCATGCTCCCTTTCTTTTCTTCTTCTAAAGATAGTATGTAGTTACGGTGTAATTGTTGGGTGAAGGTTCTCGACTGAGGAAGGAAATTGTGAGTAGAAAATCTGAGTGTTATCTCCTGGGTTTTGATGTTCTGTTGTGCGGGAGATGAAGGGAGTGAAGTTTTGGTTCCCTCTGTTGATTGTTCCAGTGTGATTGTTTTTGGAGAATTCTTGTGTTACTGAGGAAAGAGCTTTGACAGAGTGAGGAGTTGACAGTAGTGAGGGGTTTTGCCAGAATTGAGGTAAGAAGTTTTGCATATGCTTTGCTCGAAAAGACCTACATCACAAGAAGTAGGGGGTGTTTGCTTGGTTGTTTACTATTTTGATAATATACTCATTGTTATGCTCTGTTGTTGGTGGTTGTTGATAGGTTTTAGAATTATTGTTATTAACAGCATGTTGAGGATGTTCATGTATAGGAGTTCCCTATTGGGTGAGGGTTAATGATAGAAGAGAAGTATTGTTTGGAGGTGGAAATGCTGGATAGATTAATATTATTGAAGAGTCGTTTAATGTTGTTAATTGCTGGAGAAGGTCCTTATGTATGGTTTTGCTGTTGCGATTGTATGTTGAGTGTTTTACTATACTGCAGTAATGATTAACATTAGGGAAGATCAATAAGTTATTTGGTTAAGGAATATGAGTATGACTGGAATTATTCTGTCAAATCTTGTTTGAGAGGAAGTGATTGGACTAAGTCTATTGAATGGAAATTTCTCTCGGCTTGGTTTTTGTTCTTGAATCTAGATTTATTCGTGGGTCATTCCCTATTTCTTCTTAGAGACATTCCCAATAGGAATACTATGCTAAGTTTGGTTGTTAAAGTGCATGACTATACATATGAGCTGTTAAGCGATTAAGATATACTGTCAAATTATGCTGCTGTGTTGTGGAAATACTAGATGTATAAATTGTTAATAGGGTTATTATGTTGTGAAGCTATTCCACGCAGATGGAAATATGAAGATAGTCATTGTCTGGGATTAATACACTGTTAGTAAATAATTAAGTAATAGAATTAAATGATTAATAAGGATATATCCTTTTGCTTATAGTTCAACTATTGGTTAGTTGTTGTGAGGCTACTTCATGCTGCTATGTTGTAGAAAGGATAGATTGGTAATATGTTTGTTGGATGCTTGCTTGCTTGATGATTGTTTATTAGATCTAAGTTGTGATTGAGTTGTTGATCCAGGATGAAGTTATTGTGTGTATTCATGCATTGTTGTTTTCAAAATGTAAACAAATTTCCCAACGTGTAAATTGAATAACTGATAACTGAAATGAGAACTAAATGAGTGTAAAGCTTGAGTTTGTTAATTTGTTCTCGATTGATGTCGATATAGACCGACTAACGGTTAGTGAGGCCATTAGCGTTGATGCACATGGCTTCTAGTGCATTCTTGATTGATGTTAGAACTAATTGTTGTGCATTGATGTGTACAATCACTAGCAAAGCTTTTGGTTGATGCCAGAGCTACTTACCGTAGGTGATGGGTCGTTGTGCATTGATGTGCACAGCAGCTAATAGATGGTTCGATTGATGTCGATCCTTTATCAAGAGATGTTATGCATTGATGTGAGTAGCGGTTATGCATCTTTGATTGATGTCAGGACTAGCGCATTGATGTGTGTGGGGATTATTGTGTCTTTGAATGATGTCGAGATGAGCGCATTGATATGCGTGGTGATTATTGTGTCTTCGATTGATGTCGGGGCATAATGTAGTAAAATGCATGGAAAAAGAAAGAAAGGAAACTAAAGTGAGAAAATGATTTTATAAAAAGGATTTAAGTAAGATTTAAGTAATTGTATTGTATGCTTTATATTTCATTTCACTTCTTACTGGGCATTATGCTCATAGTTTAAGTCTTGTGATGTAGGTAGACATGGTATTGAGGATAGAAGCAGTTGATGGAGCATTTGTGTGTTGCAGGCTTTGTGGCTGGCTAGGCTAAATATTAAAGAGAAAATGTGAAGGTTTTGTAATATTGTTTTAAAGAAAAGAAACCTTATTTACGTAATTGCGTTTTATTAAGAAAGTTTATTTTATTCTCTTTGATTTTAAAATATAAAGTGCTCCACTGTTGCAAACATTTTATTCATACAAATTCTGAATGTTTTTAGTAAGAAAAGTCTTCCTCTGTGTTTATAAAAAAAAAAGTTTTCAAAATCATAAGTTTTAAATTGTAAGAATAACTGAGATGTTACAGTTAGACTCAGATGAATTTTGTGATGTAAGTAAAAAAATTAAGCGACGAGACTATTTATGGATTACAACTTAGTTGATGATGTATGCTCGTGAGAAATGTTTGAGGTTGTTATGGCAATTGTAACCCTTTGGTTATGACTCATAAATAAGGATTTTGTAAGAAAAGATTTTAATGTAAGTCGGTGTTGATGTATAACAATTCGATCAATGTTTAACGCATGAAATGATTTTATGAAGAAAATGTTTGAATTACAAAGTATTTTATGTAAAAGTTTTCCATTGTGAAAAAAGTTTTTAAAACCACGATAAAAAGATTACAAGATGTATGTGCATTTCATAAAAATATTTAAAAATATACATGGACTAGATTTCAACTTTACCTTTATTGATCATGTTGTGAGTTGCTACTTGATTCTTTTCTCTTCTTTGCTTATCACTAATATTAGAGCAAGAAGAATGTTGTAATGGAGATCGATCTTGTTAATATATTAGGTTGGAAGTGTAATCAGTAGCAACCTGAATCAATGTCTCTGTCTCGGGTGAATGTTCTATTGAATCAGTGTTGAAGTGTTGTTGATTTAAAGAGTTCTCATCTATTTGTTGCAAGTACACAGAAGGCCCTTCATCAAGAAATTATTGTGGATTATTTGTATCAATTGTTACATAGGTTGACTCTAAGAAAGGAAAACACCAAACAGATTGAGTTGAATTATTTATGTTGGAATGGTTTGCGAGATTACTCAACTTTTTGGTGAGAAAATTAGATTTTCAAAAGGAAAATCATTTTCATTAATAACAGCTCTTCTTGATACATAAATTCTTCATTAGGAATTAGAAAAAGATACTTTTTATGACATTCACTATATCTTAAAAACACACTTTTAATTCAACAAGGAAAACATGCACAACCAAATACTTTAAGAAGTTTCTAATTTGGTTTTTGGCCAAAAAAACTTCAAAAGGTGGTTTCAGTTTAATAATAGGTGTAGGCTTTCTATTTATAAGATAAACTAAAGTTTGAAAAGTATAACACCAATATTTAAGAGGCGTTTTGGTTTGACTTAATTAAAGTTAGACTGGTTTCGCCTATGTGTTTATGCTTTCTCTTTGCTCTAAAATTTTTTAAAAGATATATGATTGGACAATGTACATTTTCATATCAAACATATTTTCAACTAATTTTTCAAATTTAACGAACATTTCCACTATTACATATTTTGCTTTTAAGGCATAAATATAAGTTGTGTTTACTATGATCATCCAAGAGGTGTATATAATACCTAAAACCCTTCACAAGAAGTTGTGTGTCACTCCCCATAAATCCGAATTATTTAACTCAAGTGGTGATTGCATGACATGTTGAAGTAGGAAAAGGTAATGAATGAGATAGGCAAATATCACAAAAAAAAATATTTTCATCTAGAATGAAGGAATGATCATGAAACTTGAAAATTTCAGATAAAACTTTGTTAGACGAGTAATCAAATCTCCTATGCCATAGCTCTTTTTTTAAATTTAAAATACTAGACTCAATCAAAATAGAAAATTTACTTCTTGTAATAGCAAATGACCTAGAGTGACTAGGAAATAAGTAAGTTTTGCTCACTCCATTTGGAAGCTCCAATGAATACAAACTGTCTTTAAGCATCCCTTACAACAAAACTTATCTCGTTTTTTTGTCCTTAACAAAATAACACTTTTTTTATTAAATACATTATTATTAAATGCTAATAGTAAAAAATAGAGCAAATTTTTTATTAATAAAAGGCACATGCAAGGCATTTTTTAGTTTCAACACTTTTGTATATAAAGATGGCAGACTAATTATTCCAATATGGGCAACAACAAATTTTGAAACATTTCCAACCATTAACTTGTCTGTACCCAAGTACTCTCCTGTGTTACAGAGTTGGTTTAAGTCATTTGTGACATGGTTGCTTGCTCCACTATCCACAAACCATCTGGGATAGCTTAGCAATTGTGAATGCAGTTGTTGACGAAGATCCTTCTTTTGTTTTTTTCCTTTCAATCGTTTTGAAGGGACTCCCATAAAGTTTTCACCATGTATATGTCACATCCTGTTTTATTTTTATCTTTCCGTTAGTCATATAAAAATTTTCTTTTTAAATTTTATTTGTAAAAGTGGAAGTCATCCATAGTTAACAAAACATTTACCACATTTAAAACCGCTTAGAGTCCTTGAACACTTTAACACACTTTGATTAATTTCATGAGTCATAACCCCAAGGTCAGTACGCGCTAGGTAACGGAAGCGCTCATCGTGGTCGTGCTCCTTCCATTGCAACTTCGTTTCATCACTCTATAGGCACTTCATTGGGATCAAAATATTCACCTACATCACAAGAAAAAAGTATGAGCCTAATGCCCAGTAAGAGATAAAATAAAATGAGTAATGTATGCTCATGCTGACCCCTTGCTTATGTCTTTCATATCAGAAAAGATCCTATCTTTCTGTTCATTATTCATAATCCTATAATAGTTAAAAATGTTGGAGATTTTCCATGGAAGAGAAAAGATACATTCTGGGGATTGAACCTGTGCAGAACTGTCACTCGATTCCAATGATATGAGATACATCATCTCGTAGTCCTCCCAAGTCGATTTGTCACTAATCTCCTCAACCTCCAACGCCTAATTACATTTATTTGATATATTTCATTTATGTACAATGCATGTATATGCCAATCTTATCATAGGATTTCTACTCATGATGCTTTTCATGGATGCACTTCATGCAATACATTAGCCACAACTAATTATTCAAATAAATGTGCATAATGGGCAATTGAAGTCAACAGAGAAATTTTTCCTCAATCATTTACCAAAGAACTACCAAAACTACCAATTTTGTCAATAACAAGAACTCAACAATTAATAGATCATGCCATAACATATCATGAACAACTCACAACAGGGTCTATCAAAATAGAGAATGAAACTTGCATTACAAATAGGAGACATTCCTACATACGTTTAACATCACAGATAGGAAAACAAGGAATGGAAGTTGTATTAACATAATAGAGAATGAAACTTAAACTCATAGAGCAGGAACCTTATCTTCAACAGAGATCTATTTCCACTAATAGAGCATTATTTTCAACCAATTATATCATAAGAGTAATGAACAGAGAGAAATCATCATAGCACTATCCTCACTAGTATGTTCCAAGGCAATAACTAATAGAAATTCCAATAATAGAGCACTACTCTAACAATAATCATCCAACAATATACGTAATGGACTAAACAACACCCAATTAATAGAACAACTCACAACAGGGTCTATCAAAACAAATACTAAAATCATACTAATAGGATAGAACTTTAATCAATAAGTAACAAGCACCCTAAACCTTGTCATGTAAGCCTCCACTAGCAAAACACAAGCAAAATCTCTTACATGCTCTTCGTAAAATCCCTTGCTGAAACTAATCTTTGCACCAACAACATAGCAACACACTACCGAGGACCAAGAAAACATAGCTATGGAGGAAATGCCTTGAGAGAAAACCAGAACTTTAATGAGTTCTTTGGCTTAACTCCCACCTATATCCTTATAGGTATTACAGGGAGAGGTGGAACATAAAAAAGCGTCCACCTGCAATCCCATTTCCTCCTATGAAGTCGTGGCAGAAGCTATTTTCTAGGCGACTATTAGTATTGCGGTCGCTCACTCCTTCACGTGATCGACCAAAAATTTCAAAGTCATGATAACGATCAACCGCAATTCCCCAATGATCGACCACAATTATGCCTTCTTTAGAAAAACTGATCGATCACCCTCTAGTGGACGATCAATCGCTGACCAACATTTTACAATCTGTATAAAATGTTTTTTTGGAACCAATCGATCACCTCCTTCAGATGATCGACCGCTTTCAAAATGGTTACAATTTGTATAAATTTTTTATGAAGGTGATAGACCACTAACTCTCTAGATTTACTACCATCCCTCATAAACTCCATCTCTTCATTTTGCACTAATAGTGGTTGAACATCATATTAACACAATGACAACTCTCTTGCTTATTCTTCTATCATGTAGACGAATTACACTTCTAAAACAAAACTAAAACCGTTATTAATCCAATATATTTCTAAACTTTAACAACATCATTATCTTCAATGATATAAAAAACTCGGGGTATTACAATTCACTATGTCCAAATACATTTCATATATTACACATAATTGAAGTTTTACATATAGATGGTTTTCCAGCTATTACATTCTCTCTTCCTTAATAAAATTTTGCCCTCAAAATTCAGCTAATGAAATAACTCTGGATACTTGGCCTCCATGTCTTCCTTTCGTTTCCACGTAGTCTCCTCAGTTGAATGATTTTGCCATAACACTTTAACTAGCAGAATCTGTTTGTGTGAAAGTTCCTTAATCCTCGAATCCAGAATTTGAACTAGTTTTTCTTCGTAGCTTAAACTTGGTTGAATTTCCACATCTTCTTGAGGTATCATTTGAATTGAATTTCTGAGGCATTTCTTCAAAATGGACACATGAAATACATTGTAAATTCCTTCCATAGATCCTGTCAATTGTAATTGATAAGCCGTTTTTCCTATTTTTTTGTAATCGAATACGAATCAATGTACTTTGGACTTAGTTTTCCTTTCTTACCTAACCACATAACTCCTTTTAAACGGTGATATTTTGATAAATACTAAATGCCCTTCATTAAATTCCAAATCCCAATGACGATAATCTGCATAACTTTTTTGGCAACTTTGAGCAGCCAACATTCTTTGAGGAATAATTGCGATTGATTCAGTGGTTTACTGTACAATATCAAGTCCATAAAATTTTGTTTCTCCAACCTCATCTCAATGTAATGGCAATCAACATTTCCTGCCGTAGAAGACCTCATAAGTGGCCATCCCAATTGTAGCTTGAAAGCTACTATTGTAAGTAAATTCCACTAAAGGCAACATTTTTCCCCATCCAACTTGGAATTCTAACACACAAGTCCGTAATATATCTTCTAATATTTGAATTGTTCGCTTGCTTTGATAATTCATTTGTGAATGAAAAGTAGCGCTAAACTTTAATTCTATACTCATTGCTATGTTCAAACCCTTCCAAAACGTAGAAGTGAACCTTGAATCTCGATATGATACAATTGAAACCAGTACTTCGTGTAATCATATAATTATGCAAACTGGTTTACCTTATAAGTTACCTTTACTGGCAAGAAAAGAGCAACTTTTGTCAACCTATCAATAATTACCCAAATAGCATCATGCTCTCTCATAGTCTTAGGCAATCCTGTGACGAAGTCCATGGTGATATACTCTTACTTCCATTTCGGTATAGGCAAATGTTGTAATGTTTCTCCTGGCCTTTGATGTTATGCTTTCCCTTGCTGGCATACTTGACACAATGCCACATATTGAGCAATATCAACTTTTATTCCTGGCCACCAATAATGTAATCTGAGATCTTTGTACATTTTATTATATCTAGAATGAATAGAAAAGTTTGAAGAATGAGCTTTTCTTAATATTTATGATCGTAATGTGAACTCTCTGGAACGTACTAACTATTTTAAAATTTTACAACGCTAGACATAGAATAGTCCTTGTATTTCTCCATAGTTGGGTTCAATTTAAAATTTACACATAACTCATCTTCTTGTTGAGTCTCTTTACTCTTTTCCAGTACTACAGGCTTTAGTGTCAGTGCTGATAATATATAGGTTAGCTGCAAAGGAATCATCTATACATCTAATTCCTGAGCATCTTTACGAAGTCCCGCGGGCATCTCATTACATTGCATATTCATAAATACCACTTTTCTTCTTAGTTCATCCTCCACCACATTTACTTTCCTGGGATGATACTTGATTTCGCAATCATAATCCTTTACAAATTCTAACCATTATCGTTGTCTCATATTTAATGCTTTCTAAGTGAAAATATATTTCAGACTTTTGTGGTCGGTGAAAATATCACACTGCTGGCCATGCAAGTAATGTCTCCATATTTTAAGTGCGGAAACTACAGCAGCAAGTTCTAAATCATATGTGCGATAATTAGACTCATATGGTTTTAACTACCTTGAAGTATAAGCAATTACACTTCCGTTTTGCATAAGGACACCACCCAATCTACTTTTGGATGCATCGTAATAAATGTTATAATTTCCTTCTTCGAATGGTAGGGCTAAGATGGGGGTTGTAGTCAATCTATGCTTTAACTCTTGAAAACTTTTCTCACAGTTGCTTCCCCACCAAAATCATACCTTTTTCCTTGTTAATCTAGTAAGAGGCAGGGAAATCTTGGAAAATTCATTTATAAAATATCGGTAATAGCCTGCTAACCCAAGGAAACTTCTTACTTCTCCCACATTTTTTGGTTCTGCTAAATCAATTACTGCATGAATTTCAGGCAGCCGATTTTAAAGAAGAAAGAGGGAGAGGGACTTGGATCGAGCCATGGGAGGAGTGACTCCCACCGGGGAGAAATCACCTTCCTCGCAAACATGGGGCAACGACATTGAGTACAAGCGTGTGAGAACGTTGCCACTTGGTCTGCTGAACCGCAAGGTTGGCTTGGAACATCCAAGTATGTGGAACGGAACTTGTGAGTGGAAATTTTTGTTGCACTCAAGACAGAGAGGGTGAGTGAGCTTGTAGGAGAAGGCAGTAAGGAGAAGAGAGAAAGAGATATAGAGTGAGAGGGGAAGCTCTCTGGAAGGAGCCGGACTTCTGTGAAAATCAGAGAAAGGAGAAAAATGAGAGAGAGAGAGAGAGAGAGATTTTGGAGAAGGAAAGAAAAGGGACATAGAGGAAGAAGAAGAAGAAGAAGAAGAAGAAAGAAGAAGGGGGAAGTCTCGAGTCTTCTCGGGTTCTCTCCGGCAAGGATTTCCTTCTTGTTTCCTTTATGGATTATGTTAGGATTTCTGGTTTGAATTTTCTAGAGACTATTGATGAATTGTTCTGCTGTCATTGAATGAGAGAATGAATTGCTGCTTTGATAGTTATATTTTGTTGCTTTAAGTTTCTATTGGTTATTATCAAGTGGAATATAGTGTTGTGATTACTGCTGAGACTCATGCATATGTTGGTTATTGTTGTATGTTATGTTGTTTCTAAATGCTGTCAAATTGAATAAGATGTTAAGTTGGGTTATATTGAAGAAACTATTTTATTTATGAACTCTCTATGATTGGTATGAAGTTGGAAATATGCTCTGTTGGTTTTAATGGGTTTTACCATGTAGATATATATATTCTGGAGATTGTGGGTTGGAATAGTCCTATGTTTAATTACTACAGCATTGATAGGAATATGTTAATATTCAGTTCTACGAGCTAAAATTATCAAGTTATAAGTTAGAAAAGGGTTTTGGTTAATTATTGAGATGGATATGGACAGTTTCGAGTGATTGAGAAATTAAAGGAAGATTAATTGTTATATCCTTAACGTACGAATATGAATGAGTTATTAATAAGGATTTTGTTAACTTTGAAGGTATTAAAGAGACAAAAGGACTTAAGTGCAGAAACGCTTTACGAACCGCCAAGAAAGTGATATTGTATATGTTGTGGTCTTTGGGGCCCTACATCGCAAGAATTAGGATTTGTATGATACCTGCATCTAATGCATTTTCTATATGTAATAGGTTGTGATCATGTCCTAAAGATGTATTGTTGCTTGATGGTGTGTTTATTGGAATTAAGTTCTTTTAATGATGTGTTTATAGATTCAAGTAAGGATTTGATATGATTATACTTTGAGGATTATAGGATTAATACTGATCATGCCTTCAGGATATAGAACTGTATGCATTCACGAGCATTGCATGCATCATGGTTTTCAAAATGTATGAAAATGGTTTGAAATATGGTTTTGAAAAGGAAACAGAAACGAAATGAGTGAAAGTATATAGATATTTTTGTGGTCTGGTAGGTAAAGCCCGACATAGAAATGAAAGAAATAAATGTAAATAGGTGTGACGAGGTGTGAGGTTGAATTGGCTACTCTTCCTCGTCAAGTTTAGACATCTCTAACGTCTCAAGATAAAGTAAAGTCAAGATCAATATAACAATAAAGGAAACGAAAACAAAGACTGCATTGTTTTAAAAGCTGCATAGCATGTGCATGTTTTATTTTATATCACTTACTGAGCCTTATGATCATAGTTTAAGTCTTGTGATGTTGGTACATACGAGACAGGTTAAGGAGCAGTTGATGAAGAGTTTGCATGCGCGGATCTTGTGGCTGGATAGGCTAAAGGATTAAAGAAAGAAAAATGGTGTGTAAAGAATATTTTGTAAAGTATTTAAATTGTAAAAGAGTTTTATAAAAGGTTTTTAAGAAAAAGATTTTATTCACTGTCTTTAAACGTATTTATTGAAATAATAAGTATTCCACTGTGAAAAGAAAAGTTTTAAATTTTAAGCATTTTCTAAAAATGCCATGTTTTAAGAAAGGAAAAATCGGGTCGTTACATTATTCAACCAAAATTCACATTTTGAAAACTTCGCACACATATAATTGATGTTGTTCTAAGATAGCCAAAGAAATCCTCAAATGTTCTCGGTGCTCATCTTTTGTATGAGAATAAATTAAGTATCATTGATAAAGACAATAATAAATTTATCCACATATTCCTTAAAAATCTGATTCATCGGATCCATAAATACCACTGGAGCATTGGTTAACCCAAATGACATCACTAGAAAGTCATAATGCTCATATCTAGTTCTGAATGCCGTCTTTGGAATATCTTCTGGCTTAACCTTTAACTGATAATACCCCGATCGAAGATTAATCTTTGAAAACACACAAGGACCTTGAAACTTATCAAACAAATCGATAATTCTGGGCAAAGGAAATCTATTCTTGATTGTTACTTTATTCAGTTCATGGTAGTCAATACACATTCTCATTGATCCATCCTTCTTCTTTACAAATAGAACTGGTGCTCCCAAGGGTGAAAAGCTAGGACAGATAAACCCTTTGCCAATCAATTCTTCAAGTTGGATCTTCAATTTGAGCAATTCAGCTAGTGCCATTCTATACAGATTTTTATAAATAAGTTCAATGCAGGATGTAGATCAATCACGAACTCAATCTCTCTATCAGGCGGCAACCTTGGAAGATCATCCAGAAAGTCTTAAACAACAAGAATTTCTTCTAACTTTGCTTTTGTTACCACCATTGGGTCCACATTCACGAGAAATCCTTCACATCCATTTTTCAATAATTGGTCCACCTTAAGCGCATAAATCACTGCTAATTTGCCTTTTTCCTTAACTCCATGAAATATGTGTTGTTCACTACCCAGAGGGCAAAAGTAAACTTCTCTCTTTCTACAATTAATAATTGTATGATGATGGCCAGAGGGCAAGAGTCCTATATACTCACTCTTTATCAAATTAGAGAAACAATATATTTTTATGAAAAATCTAGACGAAATAAAAGAGCGAGTAGCTCTAGAATCAAATAGAACATATGCAGCTATGTTATTAACATAAATTGTACCTGACACGACTAGAGAAACAATTTATTTTTACATGAAATTCAATGCAATAAAAGAGTGAATAACTCCTACATCAAATATAACATATGCTGCTACTTTATTAACATAAATTGTACTTGACATGACTGCAGACTGAACTTCTTCTTCCTCATTCCCATGTAGAGATAAGACTCTTGGTGTCACCTTTTCAGGTCCTCCATTCTTAGTTGGCCAAAATTTTGCAATGTGCCCTGGCTCCTCGCACTTGAAACACTGTCTAGAACTCGCTTTGTATTCTCCATAATGAATCTTCTTACATTTTACACATTGATTAGGTTGATATGTTATAACATTAGATGGAGCAGCGACTGTTTCATTCATAATGCGTTTGTCTTTCCTTTCTTGTTCTTCATTATCTTATGGGCTTTTTTGTTCCTTTGTTCACAGATGGTCCACCCCTTTGTTATTAGTTCTGATTATTCTTCCAAAATCTTTGATTTATCTCTTGCTGCCAAGCCACCATTACTTCAGCATCCTCTATTTCTAATGCCTTGGAGACAATCTTCGCATATGGATCGTCTTGAGTGACAAAGATTTTAACTCCTCTAAAAATTTCCATTTTTCAGCCCTTGGATGAACTGATGGACCTTATGTTCATTGCTTGCCTCTAGGTGTGATGCGAATTGAGATAACACTTCAAATTTCTATATATATTTTGATACAGTTCTTGTTTGATGTAACTGTACAAACTCCACCAATTTCTTAGTTTGGATGGTGTGGTTGAAATATTTCTCAGAAAAGAGTTCTTTGAATTTTTCCCATGTCAGAGTTTAGACATCCTTTGCTGCCTTAACAGAATCCCACCAGAATCTTGCATCTTGGATCCGCAAATATGCAACACAAGATACTTTCTCAATCTCTTTAATCTTCGTGTAATTAAACATATCCTCTAGAGACCGTATCCACTCAGCTCCCATGACATCAACAATATTCCCATCAAAACATGGAGGCATGAGTCTTCAGAATTTCTCCCACCTGGCCTCCTCGGGAACCACCATTTGACGTTGATTCCCATTCTCCCTTCCCATAATACGCTCAATATACTGAAACTGTCGTTCCACTATAGCTGTCAATCTGCCAATTGCTTAATTCCTTTAATCCTAATTATCAACATTTTCTTGCCCAATATCAAATTCTTGGCCACCAGCTCCGTTCCTCCCATTATTCTCTTATACATTTCCTCTAGTTCCCCTCATCATTCTATTACCCTGCACAATTTCATATCATGGAAAATAAATTAACAAAAAAATTTTAAACAACCAATTAAACTTATAGTTGAAGAAGTACTCCACGATAAGTCTTGCGTTATCGGCAGTCTACAGAACCGCATCTGACCCGGTTATGCTCTGATGCCATAATAGTCACATCCCATTTTACTTTTATCTTTATGTTAGCCATATAAAAATTTTTCTTTTTAAATTTTATTTGTAAAAACATGTGACGGGAAACTAGAGTGAGCTAAAGCAAAAGTCATCCATAGTTAACAAAACATTTACCACATTTAAAACAGTTTAGAGTCTTTGAACACTTTAACACACTTTGATTAATTTCATGAGCCATAACCCCAAGATCAGTACGCTCCGAGTAATGAAAACGCTCATCGTGGTCGTGCTCCTTCCACTGCAACTTCGTTTCATCACTCTATAGGCACTTCATTGAGATCAAAATATTCACCTACATCACAAGATAAAACTATGAGATTAACGTCCAGTAAGAGATAAAATAAAATGAGTAATGTATGCTCATGCTGAACCCATGCTCATGTCTTTCATATTAGAAAAGAACATGTCTTTTCTATTCATTAATCATAGTCCCATAATAGTTCAGAACGTTGGAAATTTTTTGCAGAAGAGAAAAGATACATCCTGGTGATCGAACTTGGGCAAAACCGTCACTCGATCTCGACAGGGGATGAGATACGTCATCTAATAGTCCTCTCAAGTTGAATAGTTACTAATCTGACCAACCTCCAATGCCTAATTACATTTATCTGATACATTTCATTTATGTGCCATGCATGTATATGTCAATCTTATCATAGCATTTCTACTCATTATGCATGTCATGGATGCACTTAATTCCATACATTAGCCTCAACCAATTTTTACAAATAAATGTGCATAATGACCAATTCAAGTCAACAGAGAAATTTTTCCTCAATCAATTACGAAAGCAGTACCAAAACAACCAATTTTGTCAATAATAGGAAATCAACAATTAAAAGATCATGCCATTAGCATATCATGAACAACTACAACAAGATCTGTCAAAATAGAGAATGAAACTTGTATTACGAACAAGAGATTGTCCTACGTACATCTAACATCACAAACAACAAAAGAAGGAATGGAACTTGCATTAACATAATAGAGGATGAAACTTAAACTCACATAGTACGAACCTTAACTTCAACAGAGATCCATTTCCACTAACAGAGCATTATTTTCAACCAATTTTATCATCACAGTAATGCACAGAGAGAAATCATTAGAGCTCAATCCTCACTAGTATGTTCCAAGGCAGTAACTAACAGAAACTCTAATAACAAAGCACTACTCTAACAATAATTATCCAACAGTATACTTAATGGACAAAAGAACACCCAATTAATAGAATAACTCACAATAGGGTCTATAAAAAAGGCTAAAATCATACTAACAAGACAAAACTTAAATCAACAAGTAACAAATACCCTAAACCTTGTCATGTAGGCCTCCACTGGCAAAACACAAGCAAAATCTCTTACCTGCTCTTCGTAAAATCCCCTACTGAAACTCTTCTTTGCACCAGCAATGATGCACCCTGGATCTGCATCAATATCATTTTTATTTTATTTTTATTAGGATGAAGGACGTTCAATACAAGAAGATCTTGAAGAAAGAGAAAGATATTATCTCTTTAGATATTATCTCTAAAAAGATCCACTTATCTAGGATATCTAGATCCATTTATCTAGGAGATCTAGATCCACTTATCTAGGTTATCTTTAATTTAGTTTTTTAATTTATGTTTGTAAAAGTCTATATAAAGCCACCTAATTTTATGTTTTAGACGGTTGTTGAATTTTGATAAAACAAAGTTTTTGCTTTTCGGTAATTGGAGAGATTCTTTTTCTTCCTTTGGTGAGTGATATACAAAGACTCTTTGGTATGTAATATCCAAATACCCTTTCATGTGAGTTATATCACGAAAGAAACTTGCAGCCGAGTCCTTATCCAAGGAGATGAGAAGCGTTGCGTTCATCCATCACGTTCATTCATCGGCAGCTTAAAGTTGCCAACTTTCATATGCCAAGATTTCATTTCAGAATTTGAGACAATTAGATATAAATTCATTCCGTGCACACATCATCTGGTATCAGAGCTAAAGCATCCTAACCAAAAAAATTTCATCTTTTTACACATGATGACTTGAGGAGGATCCGAAATGGTACAAAATCCACGATGGCTGAACCTTCAACATCCCACTTCAAAGAAGACTTGTGGGAACTTGTTCTCTCACTACAACGAGATGTTGCTCAACTAAAGATAAATCAAAACCAACAACGGGCTCAGCATCCTCCTAGCACCGTTGTAGAAAACATCACAAGAGATGAAATCGAAGAAGGGCCATTACTATCTTTGGAGCCTCAATTGGAAGAGGGAGATTGCCAAGAAGAGCAAGTACCTGAAGTCTTGTGGGAAGTTTGTTGTATTTGTGCAATACAAAACCTGACATGTTGTATGCTACTAGTTTACTCTCAAGATTTATGCAAAGTTCGAGCCAAATTCATTTTGGTTCAGCCAAAAGAATACTGAGATACTTGCAGAGAACTATCGATTTTGGTATGTGGTATAAGAAAACATCTTATGTGAAACTCGTCGGATTTACTGATAGTGATTGGGCAGGTTCTTGTGATGATTTGAGAAGTACTTTCGGTTATTGTTTTAGCTTAGGATCTGCTATGTTTTCTTGGAGTTCCAAAAAGCAAGACAATGTGGCACAATCAACAGCTGAAGCCGGGTATGTAGCAGCTGTTGGTTGTGCAAATCAAGCTATGTGGTTGAAAAGAATACTTGAAGATATGGGAGAAAAACAAACAGAGCCTATCGAAATCCTTTGCAATAATCAATCTACCATAGCAATTGCTAAAAATCCAGTCCAACATTGCAGAACCAAATATATTGCTATCAAATATCATCTTCTTCTTGAGGTTGAATCAAGAGGCAAGATTGCTCTGAAGTTTTGCAAATTAGAAGATCAACTTGCTGATATATTTACTAAAGCACTCTCTCAAGACAAGTTTCAGATTCTTAGATCACAACTTGGTGTCACCGGAAATTACATCAAGGAGGAGTATTAAAAAAGTCCTTTTTATGTGATGTGATGTGATGTTACTTTTTGTGATGTTATTTCCTAGGAGTTGTTTCATATTCCTAGAAAATCTATCATATTTTTATGTATTAGAAGATGAAAAGCTCTCTCTATAAGAGCATATTTTGTAGAAGAAAACTCAAGAAACATTAAAATCAATCTAAAATAGAGATTGAAGTTTCTCATCAAAATTCATTCTTCTTTGTTTTCTACTTCTGATTTCCCTTCAAGGCAAAAGGCATAAATTGGTTGGTAGACAGAAACAAAAGCATAACAACAAAATGAAAGCTTGAAAGGGAAGAAACTCTTCCTACGCTTGCATTAACTCATCTCAGCTTATTCTCGACTGCTACACTTTTCAGCACCCAACTTTCCATTGGTCACCATCTTACTTGAGGTCAATGAGCTATTTTCCTTTTTTTCAAAAGGGTGTTGCAAAATAAGAAAGCAAAGAGCGTGAAGTGAGGAAGCAGAGAGTTGGAGGTTTGCTTTTATATTTCTGCTTTTGCTTATTGCTCAAGGGCAAAAAGGAAAAGCCTGCAAGAGAATCCAAGCTCCATTCATGGCAAACTAGATAAATTCCGAACTAACCCTGGATAAGTTCGACCCAAAAGACTCTGATAATCATGAAGTTCTTGCTCAAATGGTTTCTCTGAGTTCTTAAGTTATCTTCTATTTCATGGAGGGCGAGAGGGATAGAATTAGAGTTGGGTATAAATACTTCCTCTTCTACTGTATCTCCTTCTTCTTCTTCTCTTTCGTACTTTCCAGCTCCACAACAATCTGTCTCGGTTAGTAATGCTCTCTCTTATTTTCTTTTATTTCACTTAACATGCATTGATCCTGTATTCTTCCCATTTCAATCCAGTTAGAGGATTTCTCCTGCCTGCCAAACCTGAATATCTCCAGGTAGGTTGCTCCATTTCTATGGTGTAAGAACCAAATGCTTTCTACAACTTCATACATCCTTCCATTTCCCCCTCTCCATCATTAGACGCCGCGGCGTCTGATGGACTTTCACCATCATAGAGACCGCAGTCTCTGTGAGGAAAAGGTCTCATAGAGACCGTGGTCTCCATTTGACCATGTCTCACAAAGACGGTTTCATAGAGACCGCAGTCTCTGTGAGGCATTGTTAACGGCGAACGTGACCACGATGTTGGCTTTGTCATTTTCCCATACGTCAGTGGTTAATTTGTTAGAAAATAAAGAATAGTGGTTAACTTGTCATTGATCGCAAACCACAATGGTTAATTTGTCATTTACCCTTATATAATATATATTAAATAAATTTTTAAATTTGATTAGGTTTAAATCTCAACTCATTCAAAACTTTTTGGGAAGAACTTTAATTTACTCAACACTATTTTGAAATTTGAACCTTACAGTAATTCTCAATTTTTATTAGTTCTACTATTTTTTGGCTCAAAACTAATAAAGTCAATCAAGAAATATTTTGATTTTGAAAAACGTGAAATATTTGCTTTAAAATTTAATTAATTTGTGGATTTTACACTTTTTCAAATCCATGCATCATATTATGCGTTCAACTTTTTCTTTGTTGTTGATGGTCCTGGAACGGTAATAGCAGAAGTGGTGATTGCAGAGACTATAAACTGTCCTTGACAAGGAATTTCACAGTATAAAAAACTTATGAGTTTGTGACCTCTTAAAATGGTGGGCATAATGAAGTTTTGCCAAAGCAAAAAAATTGTAGTTATAGTAGTCCTTCCTGCGAAAAAAAGAAGAGATGAATTTGATTGAGTATTTAGATTGGCCATTAAGACTCTCGTACCAAGCTACAGAAATAAAGAACACTAAAGTCTAATTAGAAATTCTGTGTATTTCATTTCATTGATTTTCACTGCTTTATATGCAAGTTTTAGAAAGCAAATAATATGGCCAAACATCGCCTAAGCATGGGTGGTTATAGGCTGAAATGGGTAGTTATAGGCTGAAACATGGGTAGTTATAAGTCTTAAACATGGGAGGTTATGAACTTAAACATGTAAAACCTAGCTCCTAAAACTACCTCAGCAATAAATAAATTAGTTTGTTACTGATGTTGTTTGTGCATAATTTATAAGATGATTTATTATTATTGGAACTAGTATGTGACCATTTTTCATGGTAATGGACCTAAGGTTCAGTTAACTTACAAGGAAATTAACAAACCATTGTACTTTGTGATCAATGATAATACAACCACAAAAGTATTTTTGTTAATAATTTAATCACTGAACTATGAAAAAAGTCACCGCAAATATCTCTATCACGTTCGCTGTTAAACATATTGATTTCATTCCATGGCGGAACACCACACGATCTGCCGCGGAACAAAAATTTAAAAATTAACATTCTAGCACTGATGTTCCTCGACAGAACGTAAAAAATTATAAAACATTACGATGTTCCACCGCGGAACTTCAACCTTTCGCCGTTGAACGTCAAATTTCCATCATGGAATGTCGTGCGTCCTCTGTCTTATATAAATTCACATTGCACTCATCGCGATTTTCTCAGTGATTTTATCAGCGATTAGCGACCCTAAAGATTTCTCAGAGCTAAAGTGTACCGCATTTTGGCGAATTTGAAGCATTTGTTGAACACCAATGGCCCACATCCACATTTTTGGCGAATTTGAAGCATCTGATAATTGCCCATTTGAAGTGGGGCCCATGTCCATAGTTTTGGCAAATGAGGTTTATGCAATTGGAGACGAAGCTGCTATAATGGTGCATTCCATCTCTCAACTCTAGACAATGAGAAGCTTCATTCATTATGTGAATCCAGTGGCAAAGACATGGACATGGCCGAGAGTAGGCCGAGACAACCACCACAAGTAGAATACATGTTCACTGGTATGATACTTGGCAAGAAAAATCGTTCATTGAATAAAATTAGAGAATAAATCATAGAGTATACGTTGAAGAATGGGTATGGGATAAACTTTACCGACAGTGACTCTTCGTCCGTTGAGGGTTGTCTGCCAAGAAGAATGCATATGGCGAATGCACACCTAAAAAATGCCAGGTGAAATGACGTATCAAATAAAGTGCTATAACAATGTTCACACTTGCTCGAGAAAGATGGAAAGCCACCATGCCTCTGCCAAATGAGTAGCAACGAATTACTAGGATAGATTTAAAAGTCAAGCAAATTGGGACCTTCCTTCCATAATTGAGACAGTCAGAGGAAGGATTTTAACGTCAATATCACACCTAGCCTTGCTAGAATAGCAAGGAATGCGGCAAGAAATAAATGAAGGGCATGACAATGAGCAATACAAGCTCATATGGTCCTATGCCGAGGAGATTCTAAGGTCTAATCATGGAAGCTCACTGGGTGTTCTGCTAGAGATGAGTGCATTTAAAAGGATGTACATATGTTTGGCAACATGTAAGATGAAGCTGTTGAACTGTGATAAACCGGTTATTTGTTTGGATGATTGCCACTTGAAGGGAGCGACTCCAAGCCACCTACTCTGTAACGACCCAGTTTTTCCTTTCCTTTAAAAATGCGATAAATTTAAAACTTTTATAATAATAACTTAAATTGCTATTAAATGAAATCAGAGTTTTCTTCTAAAAACCGAACCGTCAAATTCTCTCTTATAATCGTTACTTAAACCATGAATATATATGAGTATAAATCATTTTCCTTGAAAACGTAGTGGAAGCTTAAATAAACCATTTTAGAAATAACTAAATTACATTTATAATTACAAAACTAATTGCTCTTTAGTCTTTTGCTCTTTACCATTAAGTCTTTAACCTTTAGCTTTGAACTTTGCCAACCACGTTGCTCGACCTTGTAAATTCCTCATCAACCGCTTCTCTTTTAAATAAAGCATATTATCATGAACACCTACACTACAAGTAGACACTGTAAGCCTAAAAAGGCTTATTAAGGAATTGGAAAACAAACAAAACACAACAAATGCCTCTAACTGGTTATGTCGGAAAGGAATCCATCCAACCGTTCTTTACTCATTATTATATCTTATAACTTGTGGATCGAGTTGGGAGATTAGAGAACCCTAGCGGGCAATGGGGGGAAACTCGGCATCTAACACCCTAGAGTAGCAAGCTTTTCAATCCCATGGGCGAGAAGTTCTTACATTTGGTTTACCGAGTCTACCGATTAGATCCGAACCATTAACCTGGTCGCTAATTCCCTTACATACTTTATTAATCATTTTCTTCTCACATCATGAATACCAACTCGGCCGTGGTATTTCCTAAGGGTTTCTAAGACCATGAACCCTTAACTTAGTGACTCTAGCAAGCAATCTGTGCAAATAAACACCCAAGATGTCATAGGATTCATCTATACAAACAATCACGAAATCAATCTCTACAAGCCATCGTTGAACTACAATCCAATTTATCAAGAACTGAACTATGGCAACCATCACGGAAATACAATCACGCTTCAACAACTAAATTAACGAACATCGAATTATGTGGAAGCTAACGGAAGAATAACAACATTCTATTAAATCAAACTACGGAACAGCAGTGAAGTAATAGCAAATATTAAGCAATTAAAACGTGTTGAACATGCTTCTAAATTGATAGAAATCGAACACAAAACTGCAGCGAATTCAACAACAATTTAAGCGATTAAAACATACTTATCATGCTCCGGAATTGACGGAAAAGAACAACAAAAATAGCAGCAATTATCAGCAAGTTTAAACAATTAAAACGTGCTGAATATGCTTTGGAATTTATAGGAAACAAACTACGGAACAGCAGCGAATTAAACATTAATTTATACATCTAAAATGTGCTAAGCATGCTTCTAAATTGACGGAAATAAAATATAGAACAGCAGCTACTTCTATAGCGAATTCAACAATTAAAACGTGTTAAACATGCTTTGGAGTTGACGAAAAGGAACTATGAAACAACAGCAATTTAATAGCGATTTAAGCAGTGAATAATTCATACAAGTATGCTTAGAAATTGACGGAATTTAAATGCAGCAGCAAACAGGGAATTTATACCACTAAACATGCTTACAATTAGATACAAAACTAACAACTATTTCATGCTTCAACTTAATCATGCAATCTACGGAAATTAATACATGTGAACATGAAGATTTAAGGCAAAATAACTTATAAGCACAACACTACGAAGATTTAAGCAATACCTTATAATTGAACAACCAAAATAACAATCATAGAATCAATATCTAATCCTAACCAGTTCCAAACTCCAAATGGAGTTGCATGCAATGAAAACGAATCACAAATTGGAGCTAAGAAGTTAACAGTATAACATACAAGAAGTTAAGAGAAGACAATTCTATAAAGCACTTATCATTCAATCAAAGCAATAGTTCTATCTAACAAAACAAACAAGAGTACTTGTGGGTAGGGCTTTTGAAATGCCAACACCCAATTCCTCACCCATTAACGAAGAATCCGATTATGGATAGCAACTCATAATCCAAATTCTCAGCTCACATCGGATTTCTTCCTCACATTACTTGATCAAGCTAATGGAAAGAATAACATAACTCTCATCAGCTTCTAGCTCTCACTCAAGCTCACCTTGGACACACACGCACATAAGTTCCCAAGAGCTCTCCCTTCACTGTTTTGCAGCCATTGGAGGACATACTCTCTGCCATATTGAAGGGCAGAGAGTGCTTGCTCACACGGCCCACTTTACTCTCTCTCAACTCTCGATTTTTATCTCACCAAGGAGAGAATGAAAGAATGGGCAGAGAGTATATACTCTCACCCGAGGCACTCTCCCCCTCTCCTCATTTCTCTATCCTTTCATCACTGCCAAGATATGAATGCTCTCTGCCAAAGGCAGAGAGTTTAATCACCCACACCCGACAACTACCCCCCTATTTCTCTCTTCTTTAACGTGTTCCCCACTTTTCACATAGTGGGATTCTAGGCTGGAATGGGTGGAGATTGTCTGCACTAGCAGACAACAAACTCAACTTTTCACATAGTGCGATTCCAAGCTGGAATGGATGGAGATTGTCTGCACTAGCAGACAACATACTCAACCCAACCCGGCAGACCAGTTTTGAACTCAGTTGGGACGCGGTTCACCATCCTAACCCGTCGGCGAACTCACTGCCCATCGCGTGTTCAGCACGGCTGAACGGGAATCGACGATTCTTCCGTCGAATCTCGCCACCAAACGACGACCACTCAATAAGAAAACAACATAGGAGAAAAATCCAACTCAACATACCGCAATATCGTCGCCGGAAGTCGCCGCGGCAAAAGCTCCGATCCCGTCGCTTGCTCGTTCGCACGCCGTCGTCGTAGCAGGACGCCGGACACCACATCCCGTCGTCCGAGCGCGCCGTCGTCCGAGCGCTCGCCGTCGTTCGCCGTCTACCTCTCGTCCATCGCCGTCGTCGGCTCTCCCCCTCTCCCTCTCTTCGATTTCATCCCGAGGAAGGAAAATGGCTTCTGCCATTTTCGATTTTATTTTTATTTTTATTTTTTATTCTTATTTCATATATATATATATATTAACAATTAATTTGATTTCTTAAATCAATTTATTCTATTTAATTATTTCTAATTTATTTAAATTAATACGACCATTATACTAAATTTCAATTATTTATGTTACATAATGTTGATGAATATCGTCCCGTTTTATAACGTATTTATTTTCACGAATTTATAATATTCAGAAGGACAAGAAAATAACGAAGTTTATTCTTGGTAATATCCCGATAAATATTTAATTAATATCTATACTCTGAATTATTATAATTAATATTATTTGTAATTAGACTTATTATATTATAGAAAATCGGGATATTACATACTCAGTGTTGTCAGCATCGACAAAAATGATGGAATTTATCTGATTGGTGTAACAATGGTTGAAGCAGAAAATAAGGATTTTTGGAGTTAGTTTTTGGAATTGTTGTTCGAGGATCTCAACACTCTATTCGACAATGGATGGACCATCATTTCTAATTGAAAAAAGATGCGGTCGATTGCTTTTTGCCATCTATGTTTATGTTATGCGTTGTGTACCAATGTTTGACTCATACTATTATTTTTTATAGGGACAGGTGCAAGTTGTCAGAGAGTTCGCAGGGCAAGCAGAGCATCGCTTTTGCATCTGAAATCTATATGCAAATTATCAAAAATGATTTAAAGGCAGGTTGTTCAAAGATGCAATGTGGGTTACTTCTAGAGCCACAACATCAACGCACTTTGAGAGAGAGATGGTGAAGATATTTTTACTTGAACTGGCAGCCCACGCATATCTACGAGAAATAGATGTGAGTTTCTGGGCCAAACATGCCTTCAGCTCCATCCTAAAGTGTGACATCAGTCTCAACGACTTGAGCAAGTCTTTCAACACTTGCATCCTACCAGCCTGGAACAAACCAATTCTTAGTATGTTTGATATTATAAGAAAGGGCATCATGGTAAGGATCGTTACAAAACATGAAAATATGGCGCACTCGACGGACCTCTTGTGTCCGCAGGTCAAGAATCGGCTTGCCAGACTACAACTTGAAGGTCGAAATTGCAGTCCACATTTTTCAAGCGCTGCCTAGTTTGAGATGAGCAATGGTAACGAACAGTACACTATCGATTTGGATAGATGTACTTGTAACTATTACCAGTGGGAGTTGATTGGCATCCTGTGTGTCCGTGCAGTCCTATATGCAATTTATGAGGAGATCTCCCGATGACTTTGTGCATGAGTGCTACCACCAAGAAACATACATGACGATATACTCCCACTTTGTCCACCCTGTCACTGAACAAATCATGTGGACTCTTGTGATGGATCTTGATCAAATTATGTCATCGTCATTTAAGAGATGTCTTAGAAGGCTGCAAAAATAAAGAATAAGGGATGTTGATGAGTCCCTAAGCCAAACAGTGCTGCCTAGGAGACATCTGAACATGACATGTGGGCACTGTGGGGCACAATTCCCATACATGCAAAGGTGGAGGCCTAGAGTCCAGTGCATGTGATGGCCATAAGTCCAGAGGCAGAGGAGGTAGAGGAAGCTCTTAGGGCACATTTATGGGTTTCACAGTTCTCAACAAAGTTCCCGACATAGTTCCGAGACGCAGGTGTGCACATTATTACGTTTACATTTTCAAGTATTATTTTAACTATGCTAATTTTATTTGTAATGTGTTATGCAAGAGTATGATGTGCAAGGTCCATAAACACAAACAAATACAAATGTGGACATTAAACTTCCTTGATTAGATTTGGCATTGCTTTGAAATATGTGAGATTGTTGGTGGGCAAAGATGTAACGACCTGGATACTTGTTTGTCTTAAAAGTACGTTAAAATTTTAAGTTTTTACTAAACGATTAAAACGTTATTTAGAAACCTTTCAACATTTAAAAACCAAAGTGCCAAAATCTGATCGTTACCTACTTACTAAAAACAGTCAATTAAATCGAGGAAAAACTATAATTAATAAATTTAGCGGAAATGTAATTTAAAACATTACTTAAAGCATTAATTTAAAATTCATGGTTTGAACTTTCAAATGAAGTCTACATAATGTCTCAAATAAATACTCAAATAAGGTTTAAAAAGGGTGATTCAATGTTCGTAAAACAACTTGACATTAGCCCTTACAAAATTACTCCGTCCTTTGTCAATTGATGTCGTACTACTACTCGAGTTGCGTCTCCTCCGGATATGCCACAGGCTCCATGGGAGTGGCCTCCTCCGCTGCTCCTGGTACAAGCATCTCATTACCTACACCACAAGTAAGGACGTGAGCTTACGCTCAGTAAGGAAATGGGGGAAAACAATTACACATGCCTCTCTTTAATTCTTTTGGAATGGAAAGCCATCCAAACCAATCTTTCTTTACATTCGTTCGTTTCGTTCTTTACTCATACTTTGAGCTGGAGATTGGAAGACCTATATGGAATGGTATAGTTGACCGGACCTAACCCTGTCTTGCAACCTAGAACTCCCGTCCGCTCCCAACTCCCTTTTCTTTCCTTTTCTTTCGTGTTCTTATCGTTTTTCCCTCACTCATGCATGTGAGTACCACCCCGAGGGGGTACTCCATACTTGGTTTCTATTAACGTGAATACATAAGGACACTAAAATTAAATAGCGCATCCATAGAAGGTAGATGACAGAAATCCCAATTCAATAATAAATTGCGGAAATTTAACGGAACAATAAGAGAAACATGTAAAAACAACATCTAGAGCATGCTATTAGGCAACGATATTAAGTATAACAGACATTGCAAAATTAGAATGTCATGCTCAAGGAGTAACAATAGTCGATTCAATATGGAAAAGCACAAGTGACATTAAATTATTTAGTGGGCATGCTTGAAGACTAATAGTAATTAATATGCAGAAATCGTATACAGGAAATTGACATGCTTCACAACAAGTAGTTGGCAGTTTGAAGATTATACAAGAGATAGATTAACATACTCGAGATTAAGAAAATTGGTTAATTTACATACTAGTTAATGGGGAAAAATACTAATCAACATACTTCATACTCATGTTTGATAATAATGGCAAAATAGATAACATGCTGGCAGACTTAACGAAACTAGTCATGCAAATCACTTTAACTATATACATTTGCACGATTAAGCGATAGTGAGTTACATACTTTACAAGATAATGGTAGCACAGGATTTACATATAATAGCAGCAACAATAACAGCAATAATATCACAGCGGTAGCAACAATCTATCATGCTAAGCAATGAAGTAACATTGGAGAATAATATGTAGTATAATAATAAAGGACTGTTCACAGCAGCAACAAAGTATATGAACAAGGTAGTATACAATGTGATGAAAACAATAGAGAAATATCATAGAATAAAGCAACAGAAAATACTACTTTGTAGTTCAGTTCATCTCTGCATAACAGTCGCTAGGCATTACTCATGTCTCGTAACTTTCCTCTTCTAAGCTTGACAATTTAATTATGAAAATATAAATACAGAGAAACTCAAGGCTTAACATCCAGAACACATAACCGAGTAACATTCGCTTGTGACGATAAATAAGCATTAAAGACGACAAACGAACAAGAAGAGATCTAACGTAAGAACAACCAAAAGTCTACAGCAGAACAAGACATACATGGGGTCACAGAGATGAATATTCTCACAAAAGCTAAGAAATTACGATCAATACCCACACACGTTAACTAGGGGTCTCTAATGGCCAACAAATAAAAATAAAGATTATATACATCAATAATAGAACAACCAGTTAATGCAGAGAAAGAATTGTGAACCACTAGAAGTAGATCTATGCTTTGAACAGGAACAATGTCACAGAAATGAAACACTACAAGTAAGCAACATTATATAGCGTAAATAGAGGTACAGAGTTTAGTTCATTCAGTTGTTAACAATCACTATGAAGTCTTTACCTCAAGTTTCCCTACTACTCATCTTAACATCATTTAGGGTTTAACATTCACCAACTTGTCATTCCAAATTGTAGCTCAAGCATTAAGTTGTAGAAAAAAAAGATGAAACTAACAGTGATACACATATATATATCCAGAGAGCAACTGCAAGGTAAAACGTCTAAAAGCAGTTAGAAAATCAACTTGAAATAACTACATAAGGAAAACCACAGGGATAAGTCAACAAGAGATTTACAGAAAACTTGTTACGGCCAAAACCACTACTCACGCACACATCTACTTGGGTGTAGGGCCTCCAAATGGCCAAGACTACACCATTCCCTTACCTTTGTAGACAAGCCTTCACACGGACAGGAGCTCCCCCACTTCCTCCACACTCTCAGCAGAACTTCTCCCAGAAGAACCATGAAGAAGAAGGTGAAGGAGAGCTAAATAAGGAGGAGGTAAAATTACCTGAAGACTAGCCGTACGTTTTGTAGGCGAAGCAGCGGACAAATCTCTATTGGTCGGCCATAGACGTGTGATTTTGTGTCAAGAATCCGTGTTTTCATTGGTTGACGTCACTTTCTTCTGATTTTAAAATTAGTTCTATCGCTACTCTGTGAGGATTCGGACGAGAGGATGCTTCCCAATTCTGCCCATACCATTCGAATTCAGAATTCAGATGTGAAATGGCGTCTGAGATATCATCCGCGTGCGTCCAAATTACTTTAAAATCCGGACAGATTCAAACTCACAACGTCTGCCTACGTCCGCATCGTCCAAAATTGTTCGAATTTGTACTGAATCTGGACAGATTCAAACTTATAACATCTGCCTATGTCCGTATCGTCTGAAATCGTTTGAAGTCATCCAAATTCGTCCAGAATCCAGACATATTCAAACTTACAACGTCCCCCTGCATCCGCATCATCTGAAATCGTTCAAAGTCGACCGAATTCATCCAGAATCTAGACATATTCAAACTTACAATGTCCACCTGTGTCCGTATCGTCCGAAATCATTCAAAATTGTCCAAATTCGTCAGTTTTCCACTTCCTTCACGATTTTCCACCAACTTTCTATCTCAAATTAATTCCCTATAATTACACGCCACGACTGAACTCGCAAAGAGACGGAAGGGAATATGAAATTTCATCTTCAAAGTCGATTACATTGTTTAAACAGGTAAATCAATATTGGGTTATCACAAAAAATATTATTATAGAAGACAATGCTGAATCAAAGTGACTATAAACTATACGTCGAAACTAGATATACATCATCTTCAACAGTTTATTCAAGGTAGCCAGTTGGATGCTCCTTAGGAAACAATACAAATACTTGATATGGGGTGTGAGACACAATTCCTGCAAGTGTGAAGGTGGAGGCCCAAAGTCCAGTGCATGTGATGGTCGTCGTTCTAGAGGCAAATGTGGCAGAGGAAGCTCGCAGGGCACATTTATGGGTTTCAGAGTCCCCGAGATAGTTCCCAACATAGTCCCCGAGATAATTCCTGACATAGTTCCTGAGACACAGGTAAGCACATTATTGCGTTTACATTTTCATGTGTTATGTTTTCTACTATGCTAATTTTATTTGTAATGTGTTATATAGGAGTATGGTGCACAAGGTCCACAAACACAAACAAACACAAATGTGGACTATAACCTTCTTTGACTATTAACAATGCGTCGAAACCAGAAATACATCATCTACAATAGTTTTTCGAGGTAGACAGTTTGATGTTCCTCAAAAAACAATACAAATGCTTGATGTGGTTAGATGAACGACACAACAATTCTTAGTGCACATGTACATTATATAGTTGTAATGGAATTGATAATTTAGTTTGCGTCTGTAATGTACATATGCACAATATGGTTGTAATGGAATTGGTAAATTGGTTTGTGTTTGTAATGCACATGTACATGATATGGTTGTAATGGAATCGATAATTTGGTTGTTGATGATGAAAGAAAATTGATTAGTATGAAAATGTCAAATTAGTAACTTTTCCCCAAGCCAACCGGTTGATCAACCTCTCCATATTTATCGACCACCCTTCATCTCTCGTCCACACTATTTTGAATATGTACTTCAGCCGTTCGACCGCCCTCACTTTTTGATCGACCACATATCAATTTTTTTGAATTTGTGAAGGCTATGAATGACCATAATTCAAAGTGTGATCGACCGTGCATAGCAGAGTTTGACCACACAGAACCAAAGTCAGCATCCACGTAGACGTTCCACTACGGAATGTTGACATTCTTTCATGGAAAGTTGGCATTCCACGACAAAACGACATATGCAAAATGTCAATATTTTTCTGCCTTGCATATTTCGGTGTTATGCACAGGTTGCTTAAATTGTTACAATGAACATGTTAGTTGTTTGTTGATGATGAATGAAATGGTTTTCTTTCTATAGGTTTTTCATTGCTCTTATTCTTTTGTAATTAACTCATCAACTAAAGATATCCTTTAATGAGGTTATGTATCTTACCCGAGAATTGGATTCAAATCAGAATAGAAATTATGGGCCTGAAACTAAGCTATTTCATTCCTTTGTGAGTGTTTCATCACAATTAGAATTCTCATAATTATATTTGATTTGATAACGAAAAACCCTTATTTAATAAGTAATTGACGGATCGGAATTTCAATTTGAGTTTGAGATGTGACTCCTTTAAATAAATAGGAGGCAGGTCTAAAAATCTTTTTTACAAGGCTACCCGGCTTACGAGAGATCTAGCAGGACATCCTTTCTCCAGTCCCTTTCCCTTTGACTCTTCTTTCTTCTATTGGACTAGGGATTAGATAGTTGCCTCATACAATGCTCTTTCCTTAATGCCTCTGGTTGTTTGTCCACGAGCCCCAATACAATCTATCTTCAAAAAAGAAAATCAATTTGAGGATCCCATTTGGAATTCAATTCTGTGTACTCCTTTTCACAGAAAATGGCGAGATGAATTGATGTATTTTGATATTGGATTTGGACCCGTAGGGACTGATGGGGCTCGAACCCGCAACTTCTGCCTTGACAGGGCGGTGCTCTGACCGATTGAACTACAATGAGTCAAAGTTTCTTTAAAAATAAAAATAAAAATTTCGCAAAAAATTTCCTTGTTTTAGTCTATCCCCCCTGTTGCATTATTGATGCACCATGGGGTCTGATCACCCAAGCACGAGCCAAAAGGATCATCTCTTATCTAACCAGTTGCTATTTTTGCAGGAAACACTTTACTTGAGGACATGGAAGAGGCACCCAAACATGAAGATAAAGAAGCTCCAAAACATCTCCTCTTTTGGAGTGATGAAACCATTTCTCGGTTCACTCCCACAAGCCACAGCCAACTTGAGGAACAAGAACACAAAGCTAAGTTAGACTTTTAGTGGAGATTTATTGTAATACCCTGAATTTTTATATCAGAGTTTAATAAGGATAATTGGAATGTAATTAGGGGTATTTGGGTTTATTGGATAATTATCGAGGTATTACCAAGGACGTACTTGTAAGATTATAAATTAAGGAATTAATTAGGATTTATTGAGGATTAATTAGATTTATTTTAAATTAAGGGAAGAATTAGTGAAAGATTAAATTAGAATGGGATTAGAAATTAAGTGGATTAATTAAAGAAGAAATTATAATAGGGGGGTGAGTTGGGTCGATTCACGCAGTGAACCAATTTGGGTGAAGACTTGGCCTTCGGCCATTCGCTAAAAAATAGAGAGAACAGATGAGAAAGAGGGCGAAGAGAGAGAGAGAGAGAGAGA